>LR990867.1:12923767-13507002 GCA_905163395.2 Endotricha flammealis | reverse complement strand
TTTTTTCCATTTATATCGTTGATTGAATTGTTACGTGGTGGGCGCTAAGTTGAACTTGTTAGAGTAAATACAACAAGTACAGTCAGACAATGCATGAGGTGAGCAGGATGATTTAAGTTTTGCTTACATTATCCAAATCTTTGTGCTTAGTTGTCTATTTTTTTTTGTTAATGTTAGGAAAATGCATTACTGCATAGTTTGATGTGTTGTCGACCAAAAAATCCACCCACCAAGTTTCAGATTATTGCGATGAGCGGTTTAAGCTGTGCGTTGATTCTCTCAGTCAGTCAATCAGGAAATCAGGTGCAAGGAAATAAATAAAAAAACTGAGAGAAACAGTATATTTTTTAAATAACACGTTCAATGTCAAGTTCTTGGTACTAGGCAAGCATAACAACAGTAGCATAACAATTCAGTTTGCGTGTGGCTAATGACTGCTCCACATGCACGGATTGTAAAATTACTTTATCGTTTAGAGATGATGCTGTGCTAATCGGTATGTTTAAACATTTCCTGCTTACTTCGATATGCGTTCTATATAAAACCTGTTTTTCTTAACTTGACCAATGTAGTAAACAATCTAAGCGTGTCTTTTTATTCAATTATCCATGTGTAAAATCGATAAATGGCCAGAATAATATGAGTGAAAATTGTGTTAAATGCCATTTGTAACTATATTATTATTATTTGGGTGTGAATGATAATTTTAATTGCTTATGTTCGTTAAAAAGACGTGCTAAGGTTGTTTACTACATAGGGCAAGTTAAAAAAAACAGGGTTTACATTATACTGACTTTGACTCTAGTACTTTGTCATTCTCATAGATTATATGGTACTGGCCATAGATAAAAGAAACTAATAGGCAACGTGGGCATGCAAAAAAAACAGTTCTTTTGCGGGCCTTTGGCGTTTAACTTTCAGATATGGTTCCCATACAATTTTACGCATTTCCACTGGTTACTAAAACACCGTTCCCAGTTCTGTGGCACTTGCACTTATATTAAACTCCTTGCAAGTGCATTTTGCTTACCATACATGGACTGATTACTCCAACCTTGATCATAGGTATTGCGACCAATACTATTATTAGAACTTTGGCCTTACTTCAATAACATTGTATTATAAGTACCTACTACGGCTTATTTTGCTTCTATAGTATAATATTATGTATATTCTCATTTAAGTTAAATTGCTCATTTAAGTGAACCATGTAAAGAAAACTTAAGAGTAAATAATGTCTTAAAACCGATATTCAAAATTAAAATTTTACAAACGTTTATTCCAAGAGAAGCCATTTGCAGACACTTTCTCTATTCAAAGAGTATCTACTGTAGATACATTATGATTATTATAAATGAATCTACTTTATAAGCTTATCATAAGGTAAGAAATAGCGATAGAACACATAACCAAATACATACAACATAAAGTACTATACGAAAATGTTAATTCTAATAGCTCTAGGATAGCTCTGATAATATACATGGGTATTTTTAAT
The DNA here is from genome assembly GCA_905163395.2 of Endotricha flammealis. Lineage (NCBI taxonomy): Eukaryota > Metazoa > Arthropoda > Insecta > Lepidoptera > Pyralidae > Endotricha > Endotricha flammealis. Next base: position 13,505,504 of record LR990867.1, on the reverse strand, counting down.
TTTACTAAATTCACACAGCACCAACTGATCCCAAAATAATTGATAATTAACAATTTAACATTAATAATTAAACAAAAAGAATATTAATAACAATTTGTGATATTACCATGACCTACGTGCTTTCACGATCTCCTTGCAGGACGCCTTCACGCTCCGCTTACGTCTACATTATTTAACAGACTTGTGGTTATAGGAATATAGAAATCTAGGCCCTTATTGATATAAAATGATCAGCCTAGGCTTTATTTAAATCTGTTGTCACTGTCCTTCAAGATTTTCATATAATGAAGTGAAATGAAGTGCGAAAATGACAAAACAAGTTTTAAAACGATGAATTTTTCAAAATCATTTTTAAAGTTAATGACATTATAATTATCGCTGAATGTGGAGTAACAGGCCGTTGTAAAACTCTCAGTTTCCAGTTCTATGCGGCTGCGTCATCTTATTAAAAACTTTAACAAAACTCTTTTAATTTTAAATTGTATTTTTTATATTTTAGAATGACAGTGACAGGACACGTTGTAATTTAAATCTTCTGAGGCTGATTCTTTTTTTCTGTGTTAATTGGTTTTCTTCTTGTTACAGAATATATTTATCAGGCAAGCATAATGAAGAATGTCTTTCTCGAAATACTATTTGAAGCGGAGGTGACAAACGTTAAGGAAGAGGAAGAACTATTAGCAATAGCTCCTGAACAATGCAACGAGAATGTAGCTACCAGGGCCATAGCCATCGAGGAGCTTCGTCAAATGATTTACGGTGAGCGCATTTATTTATTTTAAAATATTCACCATTTTTACGAAATCACTTCCCAAGGCGATTACACTCGTTCGTCAGCATTGTTAGATGTACACCCACATTTATATTTGTCAATTACGAAATTCTCTGTTACTTATTATGCAAAATTATACTTTTGTCAGGCCTGATGGTAGAAACTAGAAGTTATTACTTAACCCCAACCAAGAATCTTAGCTTCTAATCCAGCAGAAAGATAAAATATTTCAGTTCACGTTACATGAACATTGTCTTGATCTGGACGTTTTCTATATACTTATAATATGTATATATTTTCAAAAATATATGTTTTTATGTTCATATTTATTAACATTTATGTATGCACACAGCACAAGCTTAATTTGCCAATAGGTGGCTTTATGTGATTCGTTGAATAAACAAAATATTCATAGTTATTATTTTAAGAATTGAGATGGTAGTCAAAGGCTTTGTCTCCGTACAGTTATAGACATTTAACTACCTTCAGGTGCGTTGAAACATGGATTAACACAACACTTGGCTATCATTGTCGCAACGGTGAGATCATCAAATTAATTCAATGTTGCGCCTGCAGTCCATTAATCAATATGCAAACTGTGTTGGCCGAAGTGCAATGCACTACCAATTGTTGTACAACTATGTTAGACGTATTACATTTCTGTAAGCAGTTATAATACTAGAATAGAAGAAAAGAGATGATCTTGAACACTTTCGATAACATCACTTTTAAAAGAGGTAGGGCACAGCGGATAATCCGCTCAAATCGGAGCAGCCCGTCTGGGGAAGTACGGTGGCCTCGAAGATAGGAGGACCATTTTAGAAAAAAAAAGGCTTGCACATCTTGTAAGCGGATCTGTCAACTCCGTCCTTTTCTTTGTTACCAAACAGGGTTTTTGTTTATTAAAGCCACATGAGTCCACTAGGATGTTAGATGTTGCAACCAAAAATCATCCTAAAGATGGTCCTGCTATCTTCGAGGCGACTGTACCTCCACCTTACAGAAGATCACCTGACAGAGAATAGCATTGGTGTCGTCTCGGCCATGTTGTGTTCCTACGGTGAGCAAGGTCTCCAGAGCCGCGGGCGGGCTGTATGCTTGTTTGACAACTTTGTGGTATACCGTTGTAAGAGCTTTGATGGCAGAATAACATCCCTTTGTTTTGTTTGCGCCGCGTCGCTCGGGGCTTCAAAATGGAATATTTTGCACATGATAGTGTCGTAAAAAGTGGATTTCCTATGACATGCATATTAACTTCTGCTGGCCACTGCTCTCCTAGTGTTTTCGCCAATGCGCACAAATGTTTTATTACAATGTGTACCGTTCGGTAGATAAATGATAATTAAAATAATTAGCAGTTATTACCACATTCTATTACAAATATTGTTTAAACATTTTAATAAGACTACATTATCATTTTTTGCATTATCATTTTGTTCAATATCACTAAAAATATTCGATTACGATTAGTTTATTTAACCTGTGGTTTAACTCTGACCATTGACTGCTCGTTACCGTTAGATATAAATGGTTATTAAAGTAATTAGCATTTATTAGCACTATTCTGTCACAAATCCTATGTGTTTAAACATTTTTATTACAAGTGCATAATCATTTTGTTTGAGTTTCCAATACCACTAAAAATATTCGATGACGTATAGTTTATTTTAACCCTGACCATAGACTGTTCATTGGGCAAGAATTTGTAGTACATGACTATAATAGAAAATGTTCTTAAGAATGTCTGATAACTAGGTATTATTATTCGGCAAAATGTAATGTAAAATAATATTTTTATTACGTTCTTCTTCTAGAGCGAGGAGAATGCGAGCCCTTACGGACAGATGACGAATATCTGCTGAGATTTCTCCGAGCGAAATGTTTCATAGTTCGCAGAGCGTATCGACTGGTAAATAACATCATCTTATCTATACTAATAGTGTAAAGAGGAAAGATTTGTTTGTTTGTTTGAATTGAATGGGCTCCGAAACTACTGGACCGATTTCAAAAATTATTTCACCAGTAGAAAGCTGCATTATCAGGGAGTGACATCGGCTATAGCTTTTCCCGATATTTAATGTGGTTCTCACGGGAACGGGTCCGGAACTTCACGCGGACGAAGTCGATGACAAAAAAGCTTGTATAATATAAAAAAAACGAACCATGTCTTTGCAAAACAAAAATATTTTAACGCAATTGCTCTTAAGTCTACCCACTGGACCGTTGATAGAAATCCTTTCAAATCAGTGGGATGTTGCATGGGGTCATCATATACGTTTATGGTCATCATACGGCATACGGGTACCACACGGTCATTATTGTCCTTTGCGTGTGTCGGGAGCAAGTTGCGCCTATAAGTGGCGGTTAAACTATGTAGTTGCGACCAGCCTTTGTGTCGTTTTTCTCAACACATCGTAAATCACCTTACAGAAGATCGTTGCCAAATAGCATTGGTTTCGGCCATGTTGTGTTTCTACCGTGCGTAAGATCTCCAGAGCTCCACTTGGGGGGGGGGGGGGGGGGGGGGGGGTTACACCCCGGTATTGCAAGCGTCTTTAGGCTACGCTGATGCTTACTAACAACAATCTACTAACATAAAAATAATTTTTTTTTTTTCTTTTTACAGTTGGTCAGGTACTGCGTGTTTAGAGAGCAGTATCCCTATTTATACAAAGGTGTCGATCTCTGGGACCTGGCCAAAGTTAAGGATGCCTACGAAGGGGTGGCATTCGACCGTCCTGACATCGGCCGGATTACCATTTTCAGATTTGGTACGTTCCATTGGTACTTCCATTTGCCCACGCGGGCGAAGACGCGGGCAACGGGCAACAGCTAGGATATTTTAAATAATATATTCGTTATCTGGTACCTGGTTATGGGCATAAGTACAATATAAACAGATTAAGTGTAGCTTATTTTGGAAGCAGGAAGTGCTGTGTGAATTGCCTGAAAATTTGTAAAATAAAAATTCTATATTACATACAACGTGTTGTTTTGTACAGTTGAATATTTATAGAGGTGACTTTTATACAACTGTACAAATTAACATAATATGTTATGAGATACTCAACGATAGTATGTTTTATAACAAATACATATAGATAAACATCCGAGACCCAGATACACATAAGAAAAAGTTCGTTTTTCATCATGACCCGACCGCGATTGAAACCACCTCCTGGGTGGCGATCCGGCGTGGTAACCATTACGTCACGGAGGTAGTCAATACGGCAGAAAACTTAGGAAACTCTTCGATCACATGGTAAATTGTAACACATTGTAATATGCTTAATGAACACATTTTTAGGTATGTGGGACCCAAACGAGTTTCCCGTGGAAGACCTAGTACGAGCTGGAATGGTGATGACTGAGATTGGTCTGAGGCAGCCTAAGTTGCAGATCCTTGGTGGCACCGTCATCGTGGATTTGGAGGGACTGACATTGAGACAAGTCGCGACACTTACACCAACTGTTGCCTATCAGATCGTCAGTTTGATGGGGGTAAGTACAAAGGCTGATTCACGTTACACCGTGCCGTGCCCGGGCAGGGCCCCGGCCGTATACTTTTAGAATTGAAACAATTGAATCATGCTTGACCGTGTCCCGGCCGTGTGCCGCCGGGGCCCGGCCGGGGCACGCGGCACGGCGTCGAAATGTCGGTGGGTATTGTTCAGGATGATTCACGTTACACCGTGTCGCGTCCGGGCTGGCCGGGGCCCGGGCCGGGCACGGCACGTGTAATGTGAATCAGCCAACTTTCATTCTATGCAGCTATAAGAAAACATCATATCAACCCATAATCATCCCACTGCTGGGATACGGGTCTCCCTTCAATCGATGGTGATTAGAGCGTACTCTGCCACGCTGCTCCAATGCGGATTGGCAGAGGCCGGTGTTTTCAAACCGCCCTAAGGCCACCGACTTGGCTTAACGACTGTCATCGATCGACAACAGCCGGGACCGACGGCTTAACGTGTCTTCCGAAGCACGGAGAAGCTCGAGATAACGAAACCCATCCAAACGCTGGCTAGGGTCGACGTCGCTTAACTTGCGTGTTCATATTAGAGTGCGACACACAGCGACGCCATCGAACTCCTCGTTCGCTCCTCCTCTCCTCTAAGAAAACATAAATGGACAAAATAGACCTCTTTTTTCATCTCCCTCCCTTTGCCATACTTAACTGTTTGCGGAATTGCATTTATATTTAGTTACCTTGTTACTCGTCAAACAACTGGTATGCACAACTGATTGATCGGTGGGGAAGAATTTAAAAAAAATTTCCTCTCTGACCAGCTAGTTGTGCGGTTTTTAAATTTTCACAAAAAATATGAAAATCGTTCTCCGTCGATCAACTAAATATTTAAGGAATATCTCAGGATGATTCAAAGAACAAATCACACAGATTGAGCTAGCCCCAAAGTAAGTTCGAAACTTGTGTTATGGGATACTAACTCATCGATATTATATTTTATAACAAATACATTATATAGATAAATATCCAAGATCCCGAGGCCAATCAGAAAAAGTTCGTTTTTCATCATCCGAGATTCGGACCCGGGACCTCCTGTGTGGCGGTCTGGCGTGGTAACCATTACGCCACGGAGGTCGTCGAGATATTATGTATGAATGGTTTTGGCATGTCATTGTGTTAGAAATCGTAATGAAATGAAACGAAATCCTTTGTTTAGAGAGTAGGCCTTAACAGGCACGTTCTCTCGTCATGTAGTACTTATTATTATTCTGTATTAAATAAATAAAAATGAGACGAGTTGGGGAGGCAACTAATTAATTTAAAACGATACTCATAAGATATGATTTCTTTCAGGGAGCAACAGCAGCTCGTGTCCGAAGTTGTCACATCATTAACTACTCCTGGATACTCAATACCTTTTTCTACATCTTCAAAAGATTTATCTCAAGGGAAATGTGGGGTAAAATCTACTTCCACGGCTACGATTTGAAGTCCCTCCAGCAGCACATAGACCTGGAGGGTCTTCCGGCAAGATATGGGGGTAAAAGCGATAACCATGCTTCTTTTGGGACTTGGCTAAACAAAATTAAGAAATACAGGGACAAGACCTTTGATGAGGATATGAAACTTTTGGGATATGTGGTTAAAGAATGACCAATCTGTCGTATCGTATCGGACAACACATTGCCACCGCTTCGTTGTGTCTCCTGTAATAGCCAGGATCAACAACGGCGACCTCAGACTGACAATAAGCAATAAAGCTTATTGACGTCCCGCCCGACTACACCTGTCTTAGAACTCACAACGAATTTAATCAAAAATAAATTAGACAAACTTTTTATCGTATCCATCATGTCTGGTGATCGAGTAGCAGTCATCACGGAGCGGACTCTTCCTCCATCGATTCCGGTCTGTGGCAGTCTGTAACTCACAATAAAAGTTCTGATTGGAAAAGTCTTTAAGCTGGTCAAAGCCATTGTGCTGGTGATCGGTCTCGTAGTTTCTTGCCCTCAGTATTGCCAATTAGCTTTTCCAAGCTTTCCAATCAAAGAACGTAAAAATGACTGCTAGTACCTATGGTCTCCTATAAATAATTTTTACACAATTTCTTCACACGGCATGACTTTATAGGCTCTGAAATTTTCATATAATCTTACAATCTCTTAGAGTACAAATGAATGGTGTGAAAACAGATGAAACTTACAGATAAGGTTTTAGAAATTATATAGAATTATGTGTGATACAGGGTGTTTTCATTAAGTATTGTTATTATTAAAATGTACAAAAATATATCAAAATAAGTTACATCGTTAAACTATTTTTTTATATTAGTAAAATGATTTTGAATTATTATTGTAGTTTAAAAAAAGATATGAAATGTTGCACTGTTCAAAATATAAGAGCCAATATACTAGGACGAAGTTTTGCTGTGATTTAATCTAACAAACTAGAATATAAGTAAATAATAATTATATTATTTCTTTATAATGTGCCTTACAAAAGTGATATTTTAATAATTGTTATACAACTTTCTCAAAACTTTGTTCTTCTGCTCGGTTGCTAACTTATTTCTATTAAAAAAAAAAACTTTAATTTCTCTTAGTTTTTAATCATGAAATGCATTAAGCGATGTGATAATAAATTAATGTTATTTGATTATATATATTTTTTAAACATAAATCGTTTATTTGGTTTTTTATCCCTCTTCTTCTTCTAAAACTAATATTAAAAATTAAAAAGACAGGTCCCTGTGGCAGGGTATACAAAACGCTTGCAGCGTGACCTCGCTGAATGGCGAAAGTAAACAGAATTTTGTCTTCAATAATAAAATTACAGATTGAACCCTCATATATTTGGGAAAAACAACCCTTATTTGTACACAATTATATACGATGACTGTATACAGAAAAATCCAATTATAATTAAATAAACATTCGGAACGACGACGTAAGGGAGCGGAATTCATGACGGTTGTCCGAATCCAATTTATATGAGAGGAGAGGAAACCACTGGTATTGAATGTTGCGTAAATTAATTAAGTTTTCTTTTAAAAAAATATTTTCAAATGCTACAGATAAAAGAAAATAATAGTCAATGTCAATGTTGGCGTGGATTCTCTGGTCATAACATTGACGAATCTCTACATACATAAATGTGATAAAACGTCTTATTTTTCAAATAAGACTTTGATTTCGCGTTGTACTTATATTTTAAAAATACACTGCCAATCAAAGGATTCGGTTCTTTTAGGGCGTGCTTGCTTTTTTGACGTTAAACACAATTCGCATACAATTTGTATTATTGTGAGTGATATTTTAGTGTCATTAAGTAAAAAAAATTGTGCAACTCACAAATGAACTTTTAAATATATCTGAAACTCTATCAATTTCAGGCAAATTGCTTAAAATTTATTATTAACACACACAATTATTCCTTGAGGGGAATGTACTTTAACCTAATTAATTTGGGTTCACAAGTACTCATTGGGGTGTTTGAGTTACTTCACTTACGTATGCGCTTAATCAGCACGAAGTCGGTACTCGGTAATCAATCACAGTTAGTCGATATCGAAGCTAACCAAGTGTGTGATCAATCAAACTTGCTGAAACACTGTTAATTTATTACTTTACTATTTATTAAGTTTGTGTACATAAATATTATTTATTTTAGGCATTGTGTTTATTTACAATCAATAAAAATGGAATATATTTGAATAGAAAAACAAAAGAAAGCATAAAAAAATAATAGAGCCGGTCAGTGTTGTTCCACAAGGGGTTTCTTCTCAACATACATGTAACATGTAACAAATAATGTACTTTAGGTTAGACTAGACTACAGAACAGACGTGTATAACTAAAATTCGTATACAAATACAACCGATTTTATTTAATTCTATTTAACTTGAATGGCGGTGAAAAGTTTAGTTATATTTGTAGACTTTCAGAATAACCTTAGAAATCTAGTGACATAAATAAAAACTAATCTAACTTTAAACTGTGGTCGAAGCTTTAAGCTTTACCTATCAAAACTAGGTGTAATATATAACATCCATGTTGTCGAGAAGGTAGCAGAGGGTCGGCTCACTAACTTTGTTTATCGCTTCGGGCCTTCAGATTTACGGATTAAAGTCTTGGGACTCGACAACCCTGCCGTGAAGTGATACCTAACCTAAAATCTCTATATATAAAATTCAAAGTCCTGATTGATTTAACTATGTATCACCGTACAGCCCAAACCGTTTTGTCTAGAGATTCCAAATTTCGAATGTAGGTTCCTTACGACGTCTTGGGGTGTACTAAGAAAGAATTTTTCAAAATTCCCACTGGAAAGCGAGATATACGCAAGCAAAGTTGCGAGGGTTTCACTAGTAAAGTTTATTTTATTTTTATTTTATTTTATTTTTTATACCACACAGGTGGCAAACAAGCATACAGTCGGCCTGATGGTAAGCCGTCACCGTAGCCTATAGACGTAAGCAATACCGGGGGTATCACTCACGCGTTGCCAACCCTCCCAACCCCCCCAAGTGGAGCTCTGGAGACCTTACTCACCGTAGGAACACAACATGGCCGAGACCAATGCTATTTGGCTACGATCTTCTGTAAGGTGGAGGTCCTTCCCCAGACGGGCTGCACCGATTTGAGCTGATTATCCGCTGTGCCCTCTCTTAAAATTATATATATATTTTTTTATATATTTAATTTCACGTCTATCTAAATATCTATACGACATGTAAAATGCTTTGCCCTGAATTACTGACAGACTGATCAACGCACAGCCCATCGAGTACGTATTCCTTTAGCCTACACCACTGATCGTAGAGACCTGAAACTTGCAGGAAGTGTTATTTGTATGACGTAGGTATCAGAGTGCTCAGTAAGAGTTTTTTTGTTCACGTTAGTTCATGTCGACGTAAACAAACCGACCAAATAGAGAAGAACTCTCTAGTAAATTCTCTAGTAAAATCTAGAAAACTGATTTTCAATTTGGTCGACTTGTAAACGTTAACACGTTCGAATGTGACCAAAAAAGTCATACACTCTGATATGAAAGTATTTTTCGGAAACGCGGGCCTTACCTATATAAAAGAGGCAGGCTGTAGGGGGTAATCTATGGATCTACTGAAATTATTTTACCAATAGAAAGCCGAATTATTTGTGAGTGTTATAAGCTATAGAAGCCATGGGCAGCAGCTAGTTTAATTAAACTATAGATTCAGTAATTCGACTGCACGAGCATCGTCAGTACGAAGTAATCTTTGCCAAAACACGGTGAGTAAATATGGTAATGTGGACTTCTGTGTGGAAGTGCTTTATATTATTTACGATGACACTTTATTTGGCAAATAAGTAGAACCTTTTAAAATTTATTATTCTACATAGAACATGAAAAGCCCGGTTTCGCTTGGGATATCTTTTCTTTACGCTTTTATTTTGTACTAGCTGTTACCCGCGGATTCGCCCGCGTAAAAAATTGCCTATGTTGGGCTCTGTACCCCTGACTATATGGATACAAATTTTCATAATGATCGGCTGCTTAGTCAAGCCGTGAAGGAATAACAAACAAACAAAGTCACTTTCTCATTTATAATATTAGTGAGGATAGTATGATAGTTTGACTACCGGACCGCCCCCACTTCGCAAACGTCGCACTATGGATCTCTAATTAATAAAAAAATATAATATAGTCTTTGTTACCCGGAGCAGGGGGGTCCCACTGACCTGCCCTGCCGGTATCTTCGTCTCAAGCAACCGGCACGAGCGCCGCTAGCGATAGAAAGAGAGGCAAAAATATAACTGTAGTTGTGTGCGCTGTGCGAGCTGAATTGCACCTTATTGTATCGTAGCGAGAGTCCCTATTTCTTTAATTGATTTTGCGGAGTGGAACTTCTGTACGTAGTACTATTATCTATTCTGTGCCCGGAGTAGGAACGTTTCCAACGGTGAAAGTATTTTTGAAATCTGTCTAGTCGTTTTTGAGTATAAAAAACAAAAATACAAATATTTCCTCTTTATAATATATAGATATCCTAATACAATTTATTATATATTAAAATACATTATATTAATATTCCCAAAATTAAACACAAAAGAACGGATGGGGTTTCTGACAAGTACTCTCGCGCACCCTACTCAATGTTGTGGGTCCCTGAAAGACACGGCGTGACCTTTTTCCAACGACCTCTTGTAAGCTTTTATTAAATGATATACAAAGTATGAAAGCTTGAGTGGCATTTATGAGAGTCATACCTCGTCAAAGCATTAGCCGAATCAGTAATACTTTGTGTGAAACCGGTAGAGCCACGGGAAAGAAAAGTTATGACACTACTGATGGTGCCACGCAGTAGTGCCTAGGGCAAAAAAGAGAAAAATACACTACAATCTGGTGGCACTTTTGAAGAAAGAAACAATATGCTTATTGTTCTACTTACTTATATTATGCAGAAACTTAAAAAATAACTAACGTTAAATAAAAAAAAATATCCTAAAAAAGTGATAACTTGAGAAATAACGATAAATTAAAATGAGTTTCAGAAACCAGCTGTTAATATTTTTCAGGTCGTCACTCTCCCGTAGTTCTATAAAGAATAACGTCCCAGAGGAATAACTACAATAGGGTTGTTTCTAGGGTCAAAATAATTATATTATAATTTAGTCAGTATTTTAGATTATAAAAAAAATATTGGACAAGTATTTTTTCTTTTTTCGATTAAACAAAAAATAACAAAGATACAAGGCATAATAGGAGTGGGGGCCTTTGACATGAAAATGAAAATGTCACATGGCGTGACGTCACACGTAACTTTAATAGACTATGTGAGGGAACGCACGAGCAACTTTGTCTTTACAACTATTTTGTCTCTTACATCAAGTCTATGGGTTAGTATGAAAGTGCGCGCACGTAGCGACGCAACACCCGGGAGACTTTTTAGTCCGCGGGAGCCCGCACGGCGACAATAGTTATTTGTTATGCAAGGCTGCAAAGTTGTTTTTTGGTGCGAGTACTTAAATTGAAACCTGAGCGTAGCGAGGGTTTCAAAGGTACGAGACGCAGAATAACTTTGCTGCCGAGCGAAACACAAAATTTTTCACCTCACTACTGCGAGGAAAATCCTAGGTGCAAGAAAAACGCAAATAATATATTAAATAAGTGTTTATTTTTTTTCATGCGGTGTCGTGCTGGCCAGTTCGATTATTTTAAAAATAAGGTTGGCACACTGGCATGAAATAAGTATTAATGCATTTTCAGAGGACTGGCGGTATAAAAAATTAAAGAATAGAAAGGTTCGAATTTTAAAAATACTTTCCACGCTAGGGCACAAAATGCACTTTTGCGCTCAGATTTCGAATGACAAACAGATTCTTTCCAAGCTTGTGAGGTGAAAAATAATTTTCCAGGGTTGCCAACTTATAACGTAAAATTTTATAGAAAAAGCAGTGTTGCCACCTTGGTTTTTGAAAAAGGGCAGTCGGACGAGCTTAAAAGAGCTAAAAATTTTTATTAGAGCAAATTTTGCCAAAATAAGGACTAGAAACGTCTAAAAACATAAATACAAATAAAATAAGCGAAAGCAAGGGTTAAAAATTGTTTATTTGAAACGTACAAAAAGCGCAAAATGTTGGCAACACTGAGAAAAAGTTGTGTTGCTGTCGATCTCGTGCGCGCACCTTTCAAATTGCGGCAAGGAGACGGCGACATAGACAAATAAATTGCCGGGAGACAAAGTTGCTCTTGCGTTCCCTCTCTATATCTTTGTCATTTTTGGTCTAATTTACAAGTGAAAAAATGAGTGTCCCTTATTTTTGAATAATCTAAAAGACGGACTAATTAAATTGTTTACGGCAACAAGCTTATTATATTGAAACTCACTATGAATTTTATTCTTATTTGCCATTTCGTCTTAGTACAATACAAATCTGTCGTCTGAATTGGTGGTGGTAGGTAAAAAGAGCTTGTAATAGTCTTATTTGAATATAAATATTTTACTTTGGCTGTAAAGGTTACATATATTACGATTTACGGTAATGGCATTAGTAGGTATCAGCTCAGATTTCCGCCCGCGCGACGTCACACATCTAACTGCTAATTATCGCGCGTCTGCCACTAATGCTACTGAATTGTTTATAAGCTAATCTAAAATACTGCCGGCTGTTTCATATTTTACAACAAGATACTCATGTGTGTGATTCTCGAGTGGGTAGATAAAGTTCATTCCAGAGTAGCAGTTAGTAATTGCTTACCTTAACTTCGTCAACTTGTAAGTTCTGTAACAAAAAGCTGTAACTGCATGATGAAAGAATACAATAAATCATTTGTCATACTTATTATATCCATACTGAAAGCGTTTGGATGCCCGTGTCCGGCAGTAGACTTCTTGTGGCAGAGACGATGATAATATCCACTACAAATGAGATCCAACTTGGGTTTAGGCCTCGTTCGTCCTCGAGTTTTGTCCAATATTCATAAAAATACCAGCCCCTTACTCTTGAAGATAATTCGCCACGATCGCCATTGGATTGTTAATTTTAGGTACTCTTTACAGCTAAACTAGCGCTTAATAAATACTAAACTAAATGAAATCGGATTGTATGCTAACCAAATAGTTAATAAAGTAAAAAATTTCAATGGCATACCATGCAAAATTAACAGCAAATCCTAATTCATAAATTAGGATTTGCTGTTAATTTTGCATTTGAAATTATACAGAATTGAAATTAAAATCGCAATTGCTATGCAGAGTAACCTAGCAGTTTGTCCTGAGTGGGATTATTATTGGGTTAGGCCTGGTGATCTGTGATACAGGCTCTTCAGATGCCCAGTTCTTTACAACTTAAACCAGTGTGTATATTGTTTGTATAAAATATAATATCGTCGAGTTAGTATCCCACAACAGTTTCGAACTTACTTTGGGGCTAGCTCAATCTGTATGAATTGTCCCTATATATTTATTTATTGATTAAATAATGTGCATATAATATAAAGTATACTAAATTAATTCAAACAAACAAATAAACACACTAACTACCTGCCTAAGTCGTGAAGACAAATCTTCTAGCGCTAATATAAATTATAATATATTAGATATTCAAATCAAACTGTCGCTGAACAGGTAGACTTGAATTCTCTTTCATTTTTCCGCCGGCCGGTAGTAAATAAAATTATAATACTTAAGTACTAAGGTAATTTTATTAACATATTCTGTTCTGGAAAATTTCTACTTTACTACAAGAGCCCAGAAGTCCATTAAAAGCCTACGCGCTCTATAATTCACGGTTCTTAAGTCAACAATGGTAACCTTTATTGTCTTTTGATGTTTCATAAATGTATAAACCCATAAGAACATTTTATATGGCAAGTTGTTTAATAATTATGGAGGGAGAAATATGGAGTCATGATTTATGCACCAATAATTTGATGGTTTTTATCACATCTTAGATCATATGTATCTCTATTGTTTCACCATACTTGACATAAAAGCTTAAAACAATTTGTATCATCTATATATATATAAAGTTCAAAGTCCTGACTGGCTTAACTATATATCAACACTGGTATGTAGGTTCCTTACGACGTCTAGGGGTGTGCTAAGAAAAGATTTTTCGAAATTCCCACTGGAAAGCGAGATATACGCAAACAAAGTTGCGAGTATTTTACTAGTTTAAAATATAAATCAATATGAAATAACATGAACCGATCACATATCGCTTACGATAAAGCACACAACATATTACAACAATCAGGTATAACAAAATTGGACAAACACCAACATTGAATTTCATTGGATATCTTATGCCAAGTATTGTGGAGCGAAATTATTAATGTTTCTGGCTCTGGCCGCATGGAAGTTAGAAAAGAGCTAAATGTCCCGAACCGATGAATTGATATCCTCCATATTACAGGACACTTGCTTCAATGCATCAGTCATAAATTATATCCACATTCCAGTTAATATTGTATTTGTTTGATGTATTATGTAACCAACAAATAAATAATAATGTTATAAATCAATACTTCAGAATACTCAATTAGACGAATTTAACAATTTTTTATTTCACCTAAAGTTAATTTTAGTGAGTCATCATACAACGCCAGTTACCTTAACGTGGTTTATTAACGTTACAATAACATTCTGCAATGGAATTGAGTGAATTATATAAAAACAGAAAGGAAGGATAAAATAACAGATGTTTAACGATTTCTGTACCAAAAACAGATGATAATTTCCATACAAAGAGAATAAAATAATTACTGAGTTCTCGCAACGTTAAATTTTAATTGGCTTCGGCTCTCTGTCGAGAACGAAAATATTTTTCGGGTAACTTGTTATAAGTCCGATGGCGTTACACCTGGCAAACTGAATAAACTTCCGTAGTTAAGCAACGATCACCCCACCCTTTATTTAGATGGGTTTTAAAACAGACCTAGCTAAAACAATTCGTCATGATGCAAATTCACACGGATACAGACACGGTTTGAGTTACCAAAACAAAAAAACTTCCGAATCGAAAATGTTTGTTATGCATCGTGTAAGCACATTTTTTACGTTGCGACGTCGTCGCCGTCGTCGTAGGAATGAATGAATAAAATAAACTATTCATAGTTTATTTGCTAAAAATATACATGGTGTTTGTGATTATGCGCCAGTATGCCAACATGGTTGGCAGCCGTATAATTTGCCTTAGTAAAAATGTATGCATGCAAAATATTATATTAAAAACTAAATTCATGAAAATAACCGAATCCTGCGATTAATACTGCGGGTATCTGCTAGTTAATTTAATTAATGTTATCGCATTTATCCACATGTTTCTTCTCGACTATCATACTTAGTTTGGCTTATTATTACAAATTGCCGCGCCCTACATTCCCGAGCGCTCTTCGGGGCAATGTGAGTGACAGCAATTTGAATCGAGTCAATATCTCAATGCTTCCTCTTATTATTCAGATTAATTTCTCTGAACTCATATTACATACAGTTGACAGTATTTTCCAATCAAAGATTTCAGCCATTTTTCATACCTCTGCTGGTGGGATACGGGTCTTCCTACAACCGAAGGGAGAACGTACTCTGCCACGCTTCTCCAATAGGGATTGGAGGAAGTCAGTTTTTCAAGCTGCCTGATGTTATGAAGTCTACATTTCTTACTCGCACTGTTAGGGAGACAGACAAGGTGTTTCAAATCTAGGGGCCTATTCTCGTAACAAATACAGTCTAAATCTAGTTTCAACTCATGCGCTATCTCATTTGTTTTATAATTTTGTATAAGCAAGATAGCTCAAGAGCTTGCGACTTGATTTTGACTTTTTTGTTTCGAGAATAAACCCGCTGGTTTCACTCGAATTGTTAAGAAAATGTGACGAAAATAATAAAACATAAATATATCACATAATAAATGCAATGTCATAAACATTTCAGCGTACATTAGAATGTCGCCGTCATAATTAGACGAAATAGGCATTGCAAATTGCGACACATGAGCTTGAGCGAATTTCTTAGCGCGTCACCTTGCAATGTATTTACACTAATTACGTACTCTAATTTTGTTTCCCCTAAGCATTTAAAATATATGGTTTTTGATGTCATAACGCAGGCAAACATCCAAGCGGCCCACCGCCGCCTATAAACATCAGTAATACTAGCTACAGAAGCATTAGAAATCCAGACAAACTTACGTAGGAACTATTTAGTAATCAGTGGTCGTTAAATATGGTTGAATTCTGCTTACCATCACGCGCGCCCAAATGTTTAGCGATACCTGCTAGGTTACTCTGCATAGCAATCGCGATTTTAATTTCAATTCAGTATAATTTCAAATGCAAAATTAACATCAAATCCTAATTCGTACCATTGAAATTTTATACTTTACTAACTATTTGGTTAGCATACAATCCGATTTCATTTAGTTTAGTATTTAGTTAGCGCTAGTTTAGCTGTAAAGAGTACTTAAAATTAACAATCCAATGGCGATCGTGCGGAATTATCTTCAAGAGTAAGGGGGCTGGAAAGGGTAATTAAGTTCAAAGAGCATATTTAATTTAAGATATCGTTAATCTTACTAATAAAGGATTGAATTGAATATACGGTATACGAGTAGAAGGAAATAGCACACACCCTAGCAAATATAATTAAAGTCGCAGTAGGCTTCAGCCTGTTGTCATGTTTCATTAGCAAATGAGTTTCTCTTCAAAAAGGAATGTCGAGATCTCTTTAAAGTTAAAGCCGTCTTGAGCTTTTAATTTTGCAGCTCCAAGTGAATATTTGAATGTACTCTATGATTACTTTCAGCAATAATGGCCGCCTTGTTGCTAATGCATCTGTGAGTTATTTAATATTACTTTATATTAGAAATAAAGCGTGCATATTCTGTCTGTCTAACAATCTATTGTTACTGTGATTGATGTGATTTAATGAAATTCAGAACTGGAAAATATCACTATCTTCGATCGAAGTAAGTCTTTGTAAAATGGCATTTGCAAGTGGTCAAAAAAAATTATGGTTATAATATTCTAATTGTCTACATTAGATTTAAAATATAAACACGAATCAAGCACACTTAACTGCAATAAAGCACACAACAATGAGCTAGCACAATATCGTATGACCAACAATTTCAAACTCTGTCATTGAATTTCTCTGAAAACCTTGTGCAAAGTGTAGCAGAATGTAATTTACGTCATATTGTGTTACAAATGTTCCATTTCACGTAGAGCATTTGACTATGAATATTGTATCGTTGACATGCACATTGTATCATCGTTTGCGGAGGCTCACATAGATGGTTTTCAAGCGATCATTTGTAAGCGAGTAGCCTCCGCGTGGCGCCAGCTGCGAGGCAGCCCTAACAGCCTGCTGGCTGAGATAGGGAGTCCCTTTTGCTGCCCTATACTTGGACATTGGAGTCAAGTCCATGTTGGCTCAAGACCAGCCATGGTTAATATTAAATAAAATAAAATAAAGTATAAATAATGTAATTTAATTGTACTAACATAGTTTTTAAACATTTGTAATACTAACACATTATATGGAATTTTATTCTGAAATAAATGATTAATTATTATTATTATTGTAGCGTGCGTAACATCGGAAACGCTCGTAAAATCGCTCACACACACATATACTGTGCATGTACGCACATGCCCTTACAATATTCATAGCCAAATGCTTATCGTGAATTGGAATATCCTACTGTAATTAAAATACCATTACATGACACGTGTCGTTATAATATTAGTCGTTGTGGATTGAAAAATGACAACTTGTCAGACCGTCGTCACGCGTCGGAGTAAGCGTCAGATTAATTTTGGATAAAAAAATAAGTACCTATTTTTATAAAAATAAACTGAAATATCTAGACTACAATGCGAATGTGTTTTAATTTATATAAGTACTTATACGTAAAATCCTTCTTTATCATAAAAACAGGTTTTTCTAATTTAAAAAAAACTATCTAAAGTTATTTTTAGGCACGTTAATGAATCCACACTAAGGCCCGTATTACAGAACGATACTCAAGCTTTGATCTCAATTTAAAATTAGTTTTAAATCGAGCTTTAATTTCAGAACAATGCTTGAGTAGAAATTTACCAAGCTAAATTCAAATGAGTCTTGTTTATTTTTGAACGATGCTTGGAAACTAATCTATACTTAAATAATACTTAGGTCAAGATATGAAACGCTAGTAATATTAGTTCAATGAGCTGAAATGGATATATTTGAACTCATTGAACTAATATTACTAGCGTTTCAACTTTATTTTATTTAAAACAACCCAAAGAAAGAGATTAGAAATTCGTAAACATCACCCAAGCGTACTCTCGACCTCACTCGGGAAAACACAGATCTTTCTTGACTTAAGTAGTATTTAAGTATAGATTAGTTCCCAAGCATTGTTCAAAAATAAACAAGACTAATTTGAGTTTTTTGACAATGACATTGACAGTTGATAATTATAATGTTGGTATTAGATAATAAATCAAGTAAGAAATCAAGTTATGCTTTGACTGAGTTGATGTAAAACAGAAAATTTTGTACCAAATTTAAATGTATATTACAAAATATTAATTGTTAAAAAATAATTCCAAAATATGTACATTAACATCATATTGTTTTTTGTGAAACGTGCGTGAATCGGAATAAAATAATAAAATAATTCTTTTTGTAATAGAAAACACACTTGAACCATAGACCAGAAATTATGATTTCGAGTATAGATCAATTTTTCTACTCAAGTAAAGATCAGCTGATCAACTCTTAAGTCATATTCAAAAATAAAAGAAATGCTCGAGCATCGAATCAATACTTAAGTTGTAATCAAGTGATTGACGTTTAAACTGTACTTGAGATCTGTTCTATAATACGGGCCTTAGAAACCTATGTAGCATTTACTTACTCATGTAAGTGATTTATGTAAGTTCTTTTAAGAAATAAATATCCTAAACCAGATTTTTAAAGAACAAGACGATTTAAGTATTATTACATTTACCGCAAAAATATGTCCTTGTTTTTGTGTAATCGGTTTGTAATAAAATGTCTAGCGCGGTACTGAACATCTGCAACTGACAAGGCTGCTGTACTGTGGCTTGCAGGCCTTTGATTAGCTGCAGCAAAGACCAATTATATTCTAGACGTCACGAAACAATATTATTTGAAAACGCGAAAGATTATAATTTGTATGGATGTTTGTATAGATTTGCTTGAAATTGGTACACGGGTTTATAAAAGGACTTAAACATTATAGAAAGTTTTTATTCTGTATCAAAACATTCTAAAAGATTATATAATGTTCCTTCTAAATTAAGAACAGTTCGGGAAGTTCGGGAACGGGAACAACGGGATTTTACGGATAAAACCGAGGGCATCAGCTAGTACAATATATATTTTTTTAACCCTTATTGATAACATTAACCCATGGAAGTAATAAGTACTAACTTATTACTTCCATGCATTAACCCATGGAAGTAATAAGTACTAGCGCACAACTACTTATTGCTTCCATGCATTAGCCTTATTAACAAATAAAAATTAGCTAAGGTAAAACTTAAACATGTTTATTGCATTGACGACCTCCGTGGCGTAATGGTAACCACGCCAGACCGCCACCCAGGAGGTCCCGGGTTCGATTCCCGGTCATGCATAATGAAAAGCGAACTTTTTCTGATTGGCCTCGGGTTTTGGATGTTTATCTATATATGTATTTGTCATAAAATATAATATCGTTGAGTTAGTATCCCATAACACAAGTCTCGAACTTACTTTGGGGCTAGCTCAATCTGGATAAATTGTCCCTATATTTATTATTATTTAAATTTAATTAAATTTTCGAGTGACAAGGTTTAAGTTAATCATTCGTTTATCTTTTATCTTTACATATTATAAAACGAATTCCCGCTGTCAGTCTGTCTGTTCTTATGTATGCTACGGATTTTGATGGAGTTTTTTTTAATAGATAGAGGGATACAAGAGGAAGTTTCCAACAAAAATACCACGGGAAAGCGGGAGACACGCAAACTAAGTTGTTAACTAAGTTACGCTAATTATTAATAAATAGTAAGAGTATAATTATTTTGAAAAAACAGTATGACATACAGAAATTCGTTACCTTATGGTTGCCTTGAAAAGATTGCTTTTTAGCAATAAGGCCGCCTTGTTGCATTTACACTAGTTTATAAGATTGTTTTTTTTGTACTTTTTCCTGTGTGTAATGCAAATAAAGAGTATTCTATCTATCTATCTATCTATGTTTTAACGAAAAATTTCTAATTATAGGTTATAACTATCTTTTACATGCAACATCCCATGATGTAGGTAATATTATTTTTAATACAGTTGCTCAAAAAGTGACGTATTGCAGGGACGTTTAGCGTTCGGAAAGTGGGCTATTACACACGCGTGCTTTTTCTTTACCTTTTCCGCACTCGTGCGTTCTCTTTCCCAACTGTCAAAATTAATGTCTATTAAAAAGAAAAACTCAACCACGAAGTTATTATTAAAAAAAAAATCATAGAAGATTTTATGACTCATGCAAATATTTATAAAAAGAAGCTACTAATTTGTTTCAATATCAGATTTAATGATTTGATTCAATGAGTTAGGTTAGGTTTCATTTCATTTCATCTCATTAAATTTCATTTTCATTTCATATCAATAAAAATATTCTACTGAAGACTTGGCTGTATGGGCATAGTTCCCTTTGCCTACCCAGAATGGGTGAAGAAAACAAAAAAGAAATCTCTGCTTAAAATCTTTTACAGATGGCGCCATTTTCCAAAAAATTTCTTTGCGAGTTTAGTTGCTTGTTGCACAAAATGAGTAATTAAATTGCTTATTTTTTTCGCAACTGTATTAAAAATAGTCGTTCAGTACACGTGCGGAACCGTCATTGCAACTTGTTCCGACTGTCAACCCTCACCTTCGGCTGCGCCTCGGCTCGGGTCGACATTTGTCGGAACTCTTTGCAATGACAGACTTTCCGCACTTGTAATGAAATGTACTATTCTATATTCAATGATGTCTCTATAAAACAACTGATATACCAAAACAAGTCGTGTGAAATAAATTCGTCGCATTTCACGCACTGTTGAATTTTATTATATTGCTCGTTGACCTGATAAATATTTGTATGATCATTTAGAAACGAAATAAACATATTTTTTTTTTTCATGAAGAGGCTGGCAGGAGAGACACTGAGTTATTGCAGAGAAAATATGGCAGATAAGGTTCCGGAACACTCAACGACCAAAAATATGCATTACTTACTTCACGTCAATATTCTGTGAGAGGGTTTCACAAATGCTACCCCTCCTAAAATAATAAAATATAGATATCACACCTGAGACAACAAAATAAAGTGTCTGATATAATCAAGAAAAACACCGTAACAACAACATTTCGTTTACGATTAATAAAAAACAAAAATCCATTTCATGTCCATTGTTTTGGATGATCTATGCCCCACAAAGGCGCTCCAGCATTATTTCAATTCAATATAATTTCCTCCTGGGATACCGATGTGTTGAATTACCGCCCTCTGTCGGGAACATTGGGTCCATTAGTCTTGGATAGATGTATTGTTCACAAAATGGCTACTTGAATAAAATGTAATTAAGGATTTTAACTTTTGCCCGTGGCTTCGCCTGTAGGAGGTACATTTTTTAGAAAGCCAACCACTAACGCAATTCATAGCCATTTTTCTAATAATTTACAACTAGTATACGGAAACAAGCAAAATGGCCACCTATAAAAGAAAAGGCGAAACAAAACCAGGTACGGCCTTTTTTGTCATTTAACATTTTTTTATCATTTAATTTAATGTAATTACAAAGCAAGCAAATAGGGGGATATGTCATGCACAATAGTGAAAATTAAGCAAGTCTTAAATCTTAAAGAAAAAAAAAACGAAATAGCACTAACAAGTGTGAGCAGACCGGTCTCCTCAATATCTTTACATACCTAGTAAGTTTATTGGATTTTTCTAAAATTTCTGGTTCTCATGAAGCGGAAATAATTCACAGTACTACAGCGTAATTGGTGATGCGCTCGTGATTCTGTGAAAGTGGAGCGAGGAACCGGACGCGAGTGAACACGCCCTAATGAAGGCCTGCGATGCCATATTGTGTTAACAGGGTGGAACTCGGTGGAAGTACATTTGGCACTACGAGACTTTTGTTAAAGTTCGTCTCATACAAAGTAAGCGAGTGAAAAGTCACACAGATTTTTTAATTAAAACTAGCTGTTACCCGCGTCTTCGATCGCTTGGTCTAGACGATCTGACAAATAATAATAAACTTTTTTTTTTACATGCGAATGTTTCTCCGGGATAAAAAGTCTATGTCACTCTCTTAAACCTATCCCAAAAAAAAAACAATGTTAATCAGTTCGTTACTTTCGACGTGAAAGAAGGACAAATAAACAAACACACTATCGCATTAAAATATTAGTATGAAACTAATGGACGTTCTAACCATTCTTATTTTGAACCGAAAGAACTATTACGAATCAATCACACATACTTGAATTAGAAAAAATATCTCGACTTACAAAATAATAAAGCCTACTTTCAAAATAATAAATAATAAAGGCTACTTCCGAAAATTAATAAGAATATTACTATCTCTTAGGAAGGAGGCCTCTAAATTTGTATATTTTCAGAAACCTCCTCAGATTTCGTAGCAAATTACGAAATACGTAATTTAGTTTATATAGACTCGTATCATGATAGCATTTTCCTCAAATACGATTTTAATTATAATAATATTCCTAAATCGCAAAATCCTTTAACATGATCTCTGAAGATGCGAAGCCTACGACAGTCCGCTACGTGCTACGACGTAGAGCACCCGTGTAGCTCGTAGCCGCCTACGAAGTTACAGGCGGTTCACGTGCAGTTAATTTTTGAAAAAAATGTATTTTAATGTGAAGAAATAGGATTCATTATCGCATTATCACTAACTTTGTATTTTCAATAAGGTCAGTATATTTTATACAGTTTTAAAAATATTTTAAAAATAATATTAATGTTAGATTTTGTTATTTATAACGAGAAATTGCCTGCCTCTAACCAAAACACGCCAGAAAAAAATAAAAATCGACTCCCTTGAGGTAAATAAATATTAAAGATATTATTATAAGTCTTTAAATTACTTTAATGGAATTTAAATTTGTATTTAGATTTAATTTTGTTAGAAAAAACTTTTTATAAACCGGCGTACTTTTGCTAAATGAAAATTTGGTTTAAAAAAGGTTATTTAAAAATGATTTTTGACTCAAAAACTACTAGACCGATTTCAAAAATTCTTTCACAGTTTCAACCCTCTTTGTAACAGGCAAAATAGTATTTTCAGAAAAAGTTGAAATCCGCGGTTCGCTAGTGTAGGATATATTATATTAATATATGGATGCGTGCATTGATATGAACAAAGAATTCTCATTGAAAAACTCATTTACAATAAATAACTGTTACTAAACTAAACATATTATTATAAACATAAATTATTATTAACCTAAGTGGTAGGTCCCATTTGTTCTATGGAACATGACGTAATCGAACAATTTTAGAAAATATTGTCCCTATTTGTACTATAGAACTAGCTTTTGCTCCTGTTTTTGTTTGAATGCACAGAACTAAATGGCATTATAATTTCTGTCGGTGAGTAACCATCTAATCATCAATGTCAATGTAGCAAATCATTCTCGAGTGGCCAGTTTACATATCAACTTCAAGAAGTTTATATACCTACTTAGTTTGTTCTATGGAACAATTGAGACAAAAAGTACAAACTGTTCTACAGTACAAATAGGTACAATATTTTCTAAAATTGTTCTATTACGTCATGTTCCATATAACAAATGGGACGTACCCAACCTAAAACTAAAAACCTTAAAAAATGTAATAAAATAACTAAAATATATTATTAAATGGAGTCCTTATAGGCAAGGTTTCGGAAATACTGGCAGCGTTACCCCTTTGAAAACTTTCCTTACATTAACTACCCTACACTATAATGTAAAAGGAAGTGATTTCAAAATTCACTTGCCTTAACTACCTACTAGTGATTTATTTTACTCTTATAGAAAAGAACTGAATGGAACTTCACTCTCGACTTGTATCATTACTCACTGGGACGCGAGATCGATTTAAAAAAGCTCTAAGAAAAGCTATTTGGAAACAGGCAAGCTTATGCTCAACTATATTGTGTACTTATTAAACTTGCAGCTATTACAAACTATCTATACTAATATTATAAAGCTGAAGAGTTTGTTTGTTTGAACGAGCTAATCTCAGGAACTACTGGTTCGAATTGAAAAAATATTTTTGTGTTGGATAGTCCATTTGTCGAGGAAGGCTTTAAGTTATATAACATTACGCTGCGACCAATAGGAGCGAAGTATCAGTGAAAAATGTTGCAAAAACGGAGAATATTACGCGATTGAAGTCGCGGGCACAGCTAGTATAATACACAGCAAGTTAACCCATTTGAATTTTAATTTAATTTAAAAAAAAATTTATAAAATTGTCAATTTACGACGTCTTCCGATCTTGAACCGTGCTTCGCGTTCGCAGTCTCGAGCTTCAATTTCGAAGAGATCGGATTCCACGGCGTCGCTCCAGCAGTTTCAGGGGCGGCCTACTGGTCTGCGGCCAAAAGGTTTCCCACATACGCCTTCTTAGCTCCACGATCTTCATCTATTCTCTCCAGATGTCAAGCTCTTTTTTCTTTGTTTGACAGAGACAGCTATAATTTAATGAGTCATTAACTTTAAAAACCCGTTTCACAAACTGTCTGTAAACGTAAATAAGTTCTCATTAGAAATTATTTTTGTAGATTTTTTTATGAGAATAAATTTCTTTAACCACATAACATTACCATTGACCCACTGAGTATTACAGGTATATCTACTAAAACTTTTGTAAAATCACATTCCGTACTTAGAAAGCTTCAACAATACAACATACATTACTAAAGCACTATTATGTAGCACAATTTGTGTCCCAAGCGATGTAAACTTTGTATAGCCAGGTGTTTGACAGTTCGAGTTTAATATAAATTACTCGAGCCCCGAACCTGATTGACGGCTCGTTTGCATACGGGAATTATGTTTGAGTAAGATAATCAGAAATGACTTTATGTTTAAGCTTGCGAATTAAGCTTATTTCAATAAAATAATTAATTTAAACAAATAATTTTTGCTGTAAGGTACAGTAAGTTACATCCATAAAAAAAGTTTTATTCAATATTCATAAAAAATATGTATCTTTATTTATTTTTACGAAGACCAACCACTTATTACACAATTTTAGAAATCCCAACAATATTATAAAGGCGAATGTTTGTGAGTTAGTTTGTTACTTCTTTACGCTCAAATTTTTTGAATATTTGGTACGTAGGTAGCTGATACCTTGGATTGACAGTATTGACACATAGCTACTGTTAAGTATTATAATATATTATTTTGTGGCATAGGGTACTTTTTATCCCGAAAAGTACCCGATTCCCGTGCGATTTGGCCAACAGTCAATGACGCTTTATAAGATAGATGGCGCTGCGGTGCATAAATACTAAACGAAGATGCGTGGGTATTCTCTAGTAACTTAATAAATCATAAACCAAAAAAAAACAATGCCAAAATCATTAAAAAAAAATAGAATTAAATCGAATTTGATCATCTCCATAAACATAAAATAAATATTATAAATTAAATGGGAAACAAAAGTAATACTCTCACTGCATCTATATAAGATAAATCCTAAATAATGTTCACCGAAACTTAATTTGGGTCGAGGGTTAAAATCCATAAACAAATTGACCATAAAGAAATCGTGACTCTACCACAATTGATATCAACCAAAACTCATCATGTTGATGGATTTGAAAGTAACTATTACGATTAGTAGTAATAATTCTGAATCATTGTAAGTGGCACTGAAAATCTGAGTACCATAAAGGAGTGAAGTTATTTTAGGAGTGACAGAGCATTTATGAAATGAGCTGATCGGGAAAGTACCACACAGAATATTGATAAATAAAAATTACGTACAAAACACTTTATGCAATATTTAGAAACTTGACTCATATTTACGGTCCTGGTTACCTGTTTCATTGGCTGACTGTACCACCCTGTTACTTATAAAAATTGTAGTAAATCTCGACAGATATTTAGAAAACTTGGCACATTTTTACGGTCCTGGTTACCTCTTTTATTTGTTGACGGTAACAAGTTTTTTCTTACTTTGAAACTAGATGAAATGAAACAATTTATCCAGCACCAAAAACACGCAAATGTGTCTACTCAGCAATAGTCCTCCCCCTCCTGCTTCCTAAGCCCTTTTTCACATTCTTTTCCCCTGTCCTACCTTTTTCATTCTTCTTCAATTTTAGGTCGCATCCAAGATCTTGTAGTGGAGTATGACCGTGCCATGCCATCAGGTAACCAGCTAGCTGGTTTGCTCTGTTCTGTCAAAAAAAGAAACCTTGTGACGACGTCACCACGTTGGTCTTCAGTCGATGAGGTTCTGTAACAGGATTATTTATAGGTTTATACCTTGGTCTAAGCTTTTTACACAAATATATTTTTGAATAACTATCTATCTGACCTAATTTTTAAATATTCCGATAGGTACCTAAAATAAACTAGGTCTCTTCAACCACTCCTATTGTTAGTAATGTCATTATGTGACCGGTACACTAAAACCGTTGGTTTATGTCAGTTTTATGACCTTTTTATATAGTTTTATCTTTGTTATATTTACGACGTTAAGAATAATGTATTGGAAGGTGCAGGTGTGAGAAACACCCGGCTATCTTCAGGTATCCAAATAACTTCAAGCAGTAAATCACAATGGAATCTACAAGTTTAATATGACAGGCCTGGTGATACAGTGCCTAGCAATATCTACTTTACTTGGGGTACTTTACCTACGGATTCGAATCCATCTCAAAACAAATATTACTGATATGAACATGTATGTTTGTCTTGGACTAGATATTTTTTATTAATTTCTTGGGCTGTGGATATCTGAAGGCAGTCACACGTAATGAGTATCTTAGCCAATGCTTAGGTAGCGAACCCTACCCTACTGTAATAGGAAACTGGATAACGCTAGGAGAGTATTTTAGTACTTACAGAATACTTAAATTTCAATATTTTTCTGTGTCTAATCAATTATATCTTTATTTTATTATTATTATTATTATTGTTATTGACGACCTCCGTGGCGTAATGGTTACCACGCCAGACCGCCACCCAGGAGGTCCCGGGTTCGATCCCCGGTCGGGTCATGATGAAAAACGAACTTATTCTGATTGGCCTCGGGTCTTGGATGTTTCTCTATATGTATAAGTATATGTATTTGTTATAAAATAAAATATCGTTGAGTTAGTATCCCATAACACAAGTTTCGAACTTACATTGAAGCTATTTTTTTTTTTTTTTTTTTTTTTTTTTATTTTTTTTATTTTTTTTTTTTTTATACCACTAAGGTGGCAAACAAGCATACGGCCGCCTGA
Source organism: Endotricha flammealis (assembly GCA_905163395.2). Lineage (NCBI taxonomy): Eukaryota > Metazoa > Arthropoda > Insecta > Lepidoptera > Pyralidae > Endotricha > Endotricha flammealis. Next base: position 13,478,256 of record LR990867.1, on the reverse strand, counting down.
TGGTAAGCAGTCACCGCAGCCTATGGACGTTTGCAATACCAGGAGCATTACTAACGCGTTGCCGACCCTGTAAGAACCTCTTCACACCCTTTTTGAAGTACCCCATTCTGTAATCGACAGGGAAAGCATGGACAGGGAGTTCATTCCACAACCTAAGGGTTCGGTGAAGAAAATCCCTCTGGAATCGCGTAGTACGGGACCGGTTTGGTTCCAGCGTGTGAGGATGAATTTCCTGTCGATGGCGAGCGGTGCGATGATAGAAAGATGACGTTGGCATCATGTCGAATAGCTCCTGAGAACACACCCCATTGTACAGCCGGTAGAACACGCATAGGGAGGCAAAATCTCTCCTTAAGCTTAAGGGCTCAATACCGGCTGTAAGCACGGGATCGTCGACAATTCTCACAGCTCGTCTCTGAACCGAGTCACAAGGCTCAAGTTGGCAACTAGGCGCTCCCGCCCAGAGATGACAGCAGTACTCTATGTGCGGCCGGACTTGAGACTTATAAAGTAGCAGTCGTTGGCGCGGGTTGAAGTACCGCTTTGCTCTGTTGAGAACACCAAGTTTTTTGGATGCCAGCTTGACCTTCTTTTCTAGGTGACTACGGAACTGAACATCGCTGGAGATCTCGACACCAAGTATCCCGATGCTTTTAGAGATAGTAAGGGGCGTGTTCTCGAAACAGGGTGCTACAGCAAATGGGGTTTTTTTCGCGGTGAACGCACAGACTTGTGTTTTGCTGGGGTTAAATTGCACCAAATTCTGTCGCCCCCAGTCGGACACTTGTGCCAATGCGGTCTCAATCCCTAACACCAATTCCTCGCGGCTTTCCTCCACCTTTGAACGAGGGATGCCCGCACGGCCCGTGTAGTAAGTGTCTCCGGTGCTGTCATCCGCATAACAATGAATGCCATCGATGGACAACATATCATTGATATGCAGCAGAAACAGCGTCGGAGACAGCACGGAGCCCTGTGGAACGCCGGCATTGATGTCCATGCTATCTGAGCTGCAGCCATCGACTACTGCTCTGATGCAACGCCCGGACAGAAAGCTAGCGATCCACTTGCATAATCCCTCAGGCAGTCCGTATGATGGTAACTTCGATAGAAGACTGCGGTGCCAGACCCGATCGAACGCTTTGGCTATATCAAGGCTAACAGCCAGTGCCTCACCTTGACTCTCAACGGCCGATGCCCAACGGTGTGTGAGATACACTAGAAGATCACCAGTCGAGCGACCGTGACGAAACCCATATTGACGGTCGCTGATCAAGTCGTGATCCTCTAGGTATCCCAGGAGTCGCGAGTTAATGACACGCTCCATGACCTTAGAGAGAAGGGAGGTAATAGCGATAGGCCTGTAATTCGACGGGTCAGATCTATCACCCTTTTTAGGCACAGGATGTACATTAGCAGTCTTCCACGAAGACGGAACTTGCTTAGTGGAGTATGAAAGCGCGAAGAGACGCACAAGCACAGGACACAGCTCACGAGCACACAGATTAAGCACCACTGCCGGGATGCCGTCCGGCCCACTCGACTTATGAATATCCAGGGAGAGCAACGCCCGCCGGACATCTCGCTGTGTAAATGAGATTTCCTGCATGACATCACCGCACCACGGGATGGTAGGTGGCGCGGCGCCCCTGTCATCCAGAGTCGAGTTTGAGGCGAAGAGAGTACCTAAGAGGTCGGCTTTCTCCTTCGCACTGTGGGCCAGTTCGCCGTTCCGTTTACGCAGCGGTGGCAGAGACGATTGGCAAAAGTTTCCCTCGGCAGCTTTGGCTAGCGACCAAAAAGCGCGGCTCCCGGAAGGGTGTTTCGCTAGCCGCTCGCCAACTCTGCCGATGAAATCGAACTTAGCCCTAGTAATCGCTCTCTTGCAGGACCTCGAGGCAGCGTTCAGTTTGCATTTCAAGTCGGAGACATTATGAGCGCCATTATCACGGGCCGTGGTCCAAGCCTCGTAGGCTGCCTGCTTGAAACGACAAGCTTCCTTACAGGGCCGATTAAACCACGGTCTTTTCTTAGCTCCCGCTGCAGGCACCAGCCGGTTGGGAATAAAACATTCCATTCCCGCCAAAATCGCTTCAGCCACAGCGGTCGCACAGACATCAATGTCTCCGGATTGAAAGCAAAGCTGCCTCCACGGGTACGACGCGTAGAATTCCCGCAATCCATCCCAATCTGCTGACTTGTAGTGCCATACACTACGCCAACCGGCAGGCCGAGGTGGCGTGGGTTGACCACAGGGCGCCTGGGTCCGGATGAGACAGTGGTCAGATGAGCCAAGAGGCGCTTCCACTGAGATGTTATACCCATCCGGACGTGTAGTCAGCAGAAGGTCCAGCAAAGAACAAAAATGGTCGCTAACATCTGGTATTCTCGTTGGAGACTGAACCAGCTGAGAGAAACCATATGCTAGGGAAAACTCATAAGCAGCCCTCCCCGCGGAATCAGTAGACCGAGAACTTAGCCACTCGACGTGGTGAGCATTGAAGTCTCCTAAGATCACTAACTCCGCGAAGGGGTACTGCTCAATGACTTTGTCCGTCGTCTGCTGCAAGTGCTCGAATAGCTGTGTCGTGTCCGAATCACCGCTATAGGACCTGTAAAGGCACGCATAGATACGGGTGTGACCGCCCTGATCCACGCGCACCCACAATATTGACAGGCCCTTGACTTCAAAGGCGTGTAGACGGCGACAGCAAATATCCTCCCGGGCGAACATACATACCCCGGCGCGACGCACAAAGCAGTGCTCGAGTTTGTACCCAGGGTAGTGTAGATACGCTGAATCGGCCGGGGAGGATATTTGCGTTTCCGTTAGGAAAAGCAGGGTCGGCTGTGCAGTCTCGAGATGATGATGAACTGCGTTGATGTTTGAGTGAAGTCCCCTAATATTACAAAAGTCCACTTTTATTGTGGAAGAGGATGCCGCTGACAAAGACCTGCTTTTTCTTCTGTTTCTGCCCATTTTGAGTGTGACGAGATTAATTTATTTTAAAGGAGTAGTTGCACTAACAGCAAAAGGAACAAGGGTGAGGGCTCTACAACCACGGCATTGTGCAGGTTAAGTGACCTGCTGGCACGGCAGACGGAAGGGCCCCCAATCCCCCCCTACAGCAGCAGCCGGGTCCACCCCGGTCTCCTTCTCCGGCACGACTGCTACGGCAGGGACTTAACACGGGCGGCGGTTCAGCCTCCCAGGGGCGGAGATTATGTAGTCCCCTGGGTTCGGGAACCCAACAACCCGCGGGCGGCCAGCGGACAACCGTTTCATTGGGTCTCCCTGGCTGCCGCGCCAATGAGTCACGCCTGAACCGCGCGTGGAAGTCGAAGCTCTCTGGTCCCCCTGCTGTCAGCATAACCACTCCTCAGCGAGCATCCTGGTAACCTCACTCACTCGTAGGAACACAACGACCCTCGAAGGGTCGTTATTTGGCTACGGCTTTCTGCGAGGTGGAGGTACAACCCCAGTCGGGCCACTCAAATTCGTTACAGCATAAATGCTGTGCCCTACCTCTCTTTAGTACTGTTCATTTAGCGCTACCCAGGAGGCACGTGTGGGTATCTAGAGCTAAAGCCCACGGACGCGAACAGTATTACCCCCCAACTAGCTAGCTCAATCTGTATGAATTCACCATATATATTTATTATCTTTTGTTTATTTGTTTTTATCATTTATTTAGTGTCTCTCTCTAATCCATTTTCCTTTCCAACTACACATTATAGTTGTATTTATTAGCAATAATTAATTACTTTATAATACCTTTTAAAGCCGGTAAAGCGTGGATGCGCCGTGCACCAATAAATTCATTTCAGAGCTTACTATCCGCACGATTCTATATTATTCGTAGAATAATCCTACTGATATGATATGATGAATAGTTTTCATCACGGATATCATTCCGGGAACGGTAATTATGTCTGCCTTCCGTATTATAATAATCCATACTAATATTATAAATGGGAAGGTGCGTGTGTCTGTTTGTTTGTCCGTCTTTCACGGCAAAACGGAGCGACGAATTGACCTGATTTTTTAAGTGGAGATAGTTGAAGGGATGGAGAGTGACATAGGCTACATTTTGTCTCTTTTTAACCCCTCTCTTCCCTAAAATAGGGGGTGGAAGTTTGTATGGAGTATTTCGCAATTTTCAAGGTAGAAAGCTAAAAATTGGTATGCGGACTGACAAAAAATCGTGCATCATTTTGTTCATCATCAGAAATCTGCTCCAAACCCCTTAAAAGAGGGGGTAACATTTTATATGGGACTTTTCGCAGTTTTCAGGGTCGGAAGCTAAAAATCGGTACACAGACTCTTTGCTACCAACGAAAAATACCTGCTAAAGAACCGTGTTACCCCGAAAAAAAATAGAATATTATAATTCCATAATCATACTTAATATTATAAATGAGAAAGTGGGTTTGTTTGTTATCCTTCACGGCTTGACTAAGCAGCCGATCGTTGCCAGTCTAAAAATCCAACTTACACACTGAACAATAATTATGGTGTTTATTTCTTAAAACAATAAAATGTTGCGAGTCACATTTGGTATATTTGATGTCACAGAATACATCACGGAGATGATATTTTTATTGACTTATCCGAAGGCTGTAATAATAAAAGAATTGGCCGATAATGTAATATTCTCATACGTACTAACATTATACATTATTCATAGAAAATGGACACATTGTCATCGATAGGATCTGCTCATAAATAAAATGAAAGTTTTGTAAAAATATTACGTTATTCCATTGTACTCTCACTGGGTCCAGTGCTTTGCAATGCCAGTTTACATTCATATCAACCCATAATCATCCCACTGCTGGGATACCTACGGGTCTCTCTTCAATCAAAGGTGATTAGAGCGTACTCTGCCACGCTGCTCCAATGCGCATTGGCAGAGGCCGCGGTGTTTTCATACCGCCCTAAGGCCACCGACTTGGCTTAACGACTGTCATCCATCGACAACAGCCGGGACCGACGACTTAACGTGCCTTCCGAAGCACGGTGAAGCTCGAGATATCGCAACCCATCCAAACACTGGCTAGGGTCGACGTCGCTTAACTTGCGTGTTCATATTAGAGTGCGACACGCAGCGACGCCATCGAGCTCCTTTCCAGATACATTATTCCAGTAGTTATCCAGCGCTGGATTCCATCGCTGTACTGGAATAAGGTAACCCGACATTTTAGTCTAAAAAAAATATTTTGAAAATGTTTATGGTTGGTATTACAGGTTTGTTTGAAACATTTGACAAGAGCTGGTAAAAACTCTGAATAGAACTGTGTGGTAAACGTAGAAGTTTTTTCCCAGTTTCACATTTAGAAACTAATAAGAAAAAATATATTTTAACAACAAATTTGGGTCACGAAAATGGTTACAGAAATATACCTGAACATACCCATCTGATAAAACTTTCATCCCAAGGAAGTAAAAAAAACTTTAACTGTAACTATAAAAACACGGCAAGTTAAGGAAGGTGGCGCCAAACGAGATGCCACGGAAACATAGAAGTCTAGAGACTAGAAGTGTCATAATTCAATGCTGGAGCACCTGAGACCACCTTTTCTTGAGAATCATTTGTTTTTTTTATGACAAGGGAAAACAAACGACCTAGCAGGTCACCTGATGGTAATAATCACCGCTGCCCATGGACATCCACGACTACAAGATCTTGGATGCGTTGCCCACCTATGTGATACTTTTTTAAAAATAACCGGTTTTTCCACCAAAGACATTGACCAAACGAAAAAACTTTGTCATCCTGTATATGCATAAGTAAGGATACATCTTTTAAAGAAATCGGTTAGTTGCACCTGTGACACAGCCTTATAACTTAATAGTAATGCGAAGACGTTTTATAATTTTTTATTTCTAAAAATTGAGAAGCAATAAAAAGTATCAGATGGACAAAAAAGGCCGTCACCGGTTTTCTTTCGGCGTTTCTTTTACCGATGGTCATTTTGCTTTGTTTCCGAAATGGTGGTAGTTTATAGAGTAGCTTATTTACAGAATAATAATATTATTATGTAACATTCATTGTAAATGACGTGTCTAAGTGCCCGCGAGGGCCCACTGAATAAAGTATTTTTGAATTTGAATTTGAAGTAGCGTAGAAAAATAGGAATAAACAGTGTTGATTTGACTGCTCCGAAGCACGGACATTTCACTTACATCTAACCCCTTCTGTCATAAAAAGAAAGAGCATGCATATGCTCAACTGCATGTAACTTTCATCTCTCTGTACATTTAACATACAAGTTTCATTTGTAACCAGATGGTGCCCCCAATAAATTACCCCGGACTTTATGATCTGCAGAATTAATATGTCTCAGAGACCGACGACGTCTGAGCCTCGTTTTTCAACATCGTAAACCGCTGATCGTATAAACCTGAAACTTAGAGGATTTGTTCTTTGTATGACGTAGATACCGATAGGAAAGAATTCACCGTAATTCCCACGGGAACGCGCGATATTGCGCAGGTTTCGCTAGTCTTAGAAAATAAAAATGAAAGTCTGACTCATCAGCGGCCAGTAAAAAAACGAGCTGAAATTTTAAAGTGAGTGCTTATAGTACTCTAGTACTATTTATTATACTAAGCTTATAGCAGGGGGGTCCCACTCCGCAGTTTAGGTACGATTGACCTTGGGACCGGCCCGGCCGGTTAATCTCAAGGCTACCACCACTCGGCTCTCGCTCGTGCCGCTAGCTAGACGCATCGCGCGGACTCGGCCGCAGCGCGTGTCGAGTAAATAAAAAATGACAAACTATACGAAAACTAGGTACTACTGTTGTGTGCAAGGTTGTTTAAATAAATCAAAGGCGGAATCGGATATAAATTTTTTTAAACTCCGTACGGATAATAAAAGGTAAGTTATTTTGTTGAGTATTAATCATCACGTAAATAAACTGTAACTAAAGTAGGTGAATGAAATAGGCACATACCTAACTGGTAATTTAATATTCAGATTAAATTCTTCTCTAAAAGAAGACAACCCTAACGTCGTCAGAAGAGGTAAGAAATACGCGATAGAAAGAGAGGCAACTTCTAGGTGATTATAACTGAAGGTTGTGTGCGCTGTGCGAGCTGAATTGCACCTTATTGTATCGTAGCGAGAGTCCCTATTTCTTTAATTGATTTTGTGGAGTGAATCTTCTGTACGTAGTACTATTATCTATTCTGTGCTTATAGGTAGGAGAACCGAAAAACAAAACGTACCTACTTCCCTAATCCATACTAATATTATAAATGTGAAAGTGTGTTTGTTTGTTAGTCCTCCCTTCACGTCGAAAGTAATGAACGAATTGATATGAATTTTTTATTGGTTATAGTTTAAAGTCTGAAGAGTGACATAGGCTACATTTTTCTACGGGATAAAGAGAAAGGGAAAAATAATTGACATTTTCCTTTGACCACGCGGGCGTGTTCAAAGGAAAATGTCAATATAATGTCTATATATTTACTATATAATGCAAAAGCAATAGGCATTTTTTGAATAGACTTGATAGATCGATGATAGAAATAAGTATAGTTAAACGGATAAAAAAGCATGTAAAAATATCTAACGAGAAAAACTCGACAAAAAATACTTCTATGTACGGAAGTTTACTAACTTTTATCAGGCCGTAAAATACTAAAGCCTTCATGGATTTGCTTTTGAGCCGCATGCGGGCGAAGTCATTTGCCTGTGTGGATGGGTTGTTTGATGCGAGCGCCGAAGTTTGCTTTAAATAAACCCCTCTTCATATTAGGGTAGTTACTCAAATTTGCAATGTAGACAATGCTTTAGAGTAATTGAATGGAAAACTAAATTTTCGTTCATAAGTATCTCAGCATAAAAAACAAATATTATTTTGAAACCTATATGATGGAGGAGCTCGATGGCGTCAAGTTAAGCAACGTCGACCCTAGCCAGCGTTTGGATGGGTTTCGTTATCTCGAGCTTCTCCGTGGTTCGGAGGGCACGTTAAGCTGTCGGTCCCGGCTGATGTCGATGAATAACAGCTGTTAAGTTAGCCTTCAGGCGGCTTGAAAACCCCGGCCTCTGCCAATCCGCATTGGAGCAGCGTGGCAGAGTACGCTCTAATCCCCGTCGATTGAAGGGAGACCCGTATGCATTGAGATGCTTATGGGTTTATTATAAATGATGGATTATGGAGAGTTCAATGCGAATGTGAAAAACATATTTTTGTTAAACCTTGGGTGGGTAACAAACACAATCTTCATCATTATTATACATACTAGCTGTTCAAGGCCGTCATCTGTATCTGTTCTTTCCCTCTGTGAGAGACAGATTAAAGAAAACCTGGCTAGAGGTCGACCATCAAGTAGCTCAATTTTTAACGGGACACGGAAACTTTAAGGCCAAGTTATTTTATTTCAAGGTTGTACCTTCTCCTTTCTGTGAGTGTTCTACCGCAAATACCAGAGTAGAACAAACAGCTCATCACGTTCTGTGGGAGTATGATCTTTGGCATGACGAACGCGTAATCATGTTGAATTCTTTACATGTCACTTCGGGCGTAGTTTATTATTCTGATCTCGTAGCAAGCAGAGAGAATTATCAGGCATTTAGAAGGTTTTGCAATACATATTATTGGAATCAAAATAGTAAACAACAGCTCATAGCATTAGGTCCCAATAGTAATGTAACAATAGACCGTGGTGCTCGGCAATCGAGCCTCACTTGATTTGCCATCTCTCTAGGGTATAATGCCTTTTGCTTCAAATTGCTGTTTCTCACGTAGTTATAAGGAGGGAAGTCCTTTCAATACTTCCTACTCCGACTATCTTCTTTCTGATTAAATTCGTAGTGAGTTCCAAGACAGCTGTAGTTTATTCCCCGGGACGTCAATAAGCTTCATTGCTTGTTGTCTATCTGAGGTCGCCGTTGTTGATCCTGGCTACACAGGAGACACAGTGGTGGGAATGTGTGGTGGGCTTGTCCCGATACTAGCTGTTCCACGTGTCTTCGCCCGCGTGAGCATTTTTCCCGTGGGAATAAGATATTTTTCCGGGATAAAAAGTAGCCTATGTCACACTCCAGACCGTAACATAACTCAAAAAAAAATCACATCTATCGATTCGTTACTTTCGACGTGAAAGCAGGATAAACAAACAAACACACTTTTGCATTTATAATATTAGTATAAATATTAGTTATACATAATATCATACATAACGCTCTGTCGCATGTCTATTGTGCTTCCAAATCAAAATTCCTAACATTCCATATGATGAACAAGTACAAAGGTAGGCAATTCTTTACTGGCCACAAAAATTTTTTGACTGCCCAATTCTAACCTTCGAGTTATTCGATTGCCGGAATCTTTTTAGATTCCTAACTATGTACCTACATTGAAGTATTGTACGTACCTTCTTTTATTAAATGGCATGTGTCTTAAACTAAACAAAACTTTCACTCTGAATACTAGATTGTTGATAAATAATACATAAATATTTTTTTGTTAATAAATACTAATATTATAAAGAAGTTCGGGGAATCCAACCTCACACACTAGAACCAAAATGGTCGCGTACTACGCGGTTTCAGAGGAGTTTCCTCCCGCGAACGCTGAGGCTGTGGAATGAGATCCCCGCCGAGGTCTTTCCTTTAGACTTATATGGGGTTCTTCAAAAGGGGCATTAAAAGATTTTTACAGGGTCAACAACGCGCGAGTGATGCTCCCGGTGTTGCAAGCGTCCATAGGCTGCGGTGACCGCTCACCATCAGGCGGACCGTAAGCTTGTTTGCCACCTTTGTGGTATAAAAAATAGTTCGATTGGTATTTATTCAAACAAAAATACTAATTACACCGATTTCAAAAATTCTTTCACCATTGGGAAGTTATATACATTTACATTAGTATTAAAACTTGTGCGAAAATGGTCTGCAAGTTATAAATAGAAAAATTTGAGTCCTTGTCGCACCGGGGCTGTCAAATTTTAAATTTGTTGACCATCATTTTGATTCCTCTTTTGTCCAATAAAAAACGTATTAAATATTCTTCTAACGTCGTATTTATGTTTATTATTTCACTAAATAAACCAAATTAATCAGGGAAAGGCCCGTTTGACCCTCATAACGAGGTGTCATTACAAACAGCGCGTCCGCCCCATTACCGCCGAGTGCCACCCGCCCGCCCTGAGCGAGAGCGATTCCTAATTAAGTACTTTATTGAAACATTTTTTTTCTACTACGGCTATGTTTAAACTAGTGAAAGTTTGCAGATTCGCCCCTCAATTATATTGCAATCGTTTTCCACGGGAATTATGTAAAAAAAATATATGAATTGTTGCATGTCTCAATTAAATGAGAGGTATTCTCTACAAGTAACATCCTAGTAAAAAAAGTAAATCCTTCACCACACTATTTTTATTCAAATAAGCCTATTAAATGCTCTTTCAAATCGTCACAATTTTTTCCTACCACCAGTTCAGACGGCATTAAACTATGTAGTTTTGCCTTTAGTCTGATGTTAGTGTTAATTCCATCAAGATAGAATGATAGAATAAAAATAGACAAGTTCAAGTAATACAATGGACGGAAATAAGAAAAATTACAATCATCACAATAGAATTTTCACGCAAATACACAAAGTTTAATAAGGCCTATGGCAATTTATCATCAGGTGTGTTTTTATCTCAAATGATAAAGCCCTTGTGTGGCTTACAGCCAAAGCGTCTCCCCGGCAATATGGCGTAAATACATTAAATCCCTGGAGAATTGGTGTTGACAGCAGAAAAGCGATGAATTTTTTAACAATTCATTACCTACATTAATTATTCATCACAAGTCAGTTTCAGGAGCTCGATGACGTCGCTGACATGCTAGTCAAGCAACGTCGACCCTAGCCAGTGTTTGGATGGGTGGGTTTCTTTATCATGAGCTTCTCCGTACTTCGGAGGGCACGTTAAGCCGTCGGTCCCGGCTGTTGTCGATGGACAGCCTTCAGGTGGCATGAAAACACTGGCCTCTACCAATCCGCATTGGAGCAGCGTGGCAGAGTATGCCCTAATCCCCCTCGATTGAATAGAGATCCCTACCCTGCAGTGGGATGAATATTGGGTTTTAATACTGGGTCAAACGAGTAACTAAAATTCTTATTGCATTGCTATTGTTACACGTACTTATTCATTGCTATTTGTTACGTTGCGATTGCGAGTGTTGCTATTGGGTGATACAATGGCCCATCTCATCATCATCATCTCAGCCACAAGAAATCCACTGCTGGACATAGGCATCCCCAGAACGTCTCCAGTGCGACTTGCCCATCTCACTCTGTCAATATCGGAAATGTTTTATGAATATTCTATTCAAATAGTTCACACTCCAGACTTAAAACTATCCCAAATAAAAAAATCATATCAATCCGTTCATTACTTTCGACGTGAAGGGAGGACAAACAAACAAACAAACACACTTTCACATTTATAATATTAGTATGTAAGTTTGGATTTTATACATATAAATTCTACAATTATTGAGGACTAATCAGGCGAACCCTCGGCATAGAATAACCCTCGGGTGACAGCTTTTAACTTTACAAGACAGTTTTTGGTTTTGGTATCTACATCACAGAGTTTCGTATTTTCAAGCAAGTTTTTGTCTATCAAAAGTTAAGTAAACCAACAAGTGAATCGAATCGCATCAGAAAGTTTTTGAAAATTGTTAAATTATTTTCTGAACATTAAACTTTTAAGAAAAGACAGCCGTCTTTCTCAGCCATTGTCGTCCCGCTGGGCATAAGCCTCTTTTCGCTCATGATCGATCCCGAGCTAACAAGCGGTATTGAGCCCCTCAGTCTGCGGAGAGACTTCGCCTCCCTATGCGTGTTCTACCGCTTGTATAATGAGGTTTGTTCCGAGGAATTGTTTGACTTGATGCCTACGGCCACTTTTTACCATCGAACTGCTCATCACCGGCGGGGAATCCAACCTCACACACTAGAACCAAAATGGTCGCGTACTACGCGGTTTCAGAGGAGTTTCCTCCCGCGAACGCTGAGGCTGTGGAATGAGATCTCCGCCGAGGTCTTTCCTTTAGATTATAATATGGGGTTCTTCAAAAAGGGCATTAAAAGATTTTTACAGGGTCGGCAACGCGCGAGTGATGCTCCCGGTGTTGCAAGCGTCCATAGGCTGCGGTGACCGCTCACCATCAGGCAGGCCGTAAGCTTGTTTGCCACCTTTGTAGTATTAAAAAAAAAAAAAAAAAAAGGCGATCCAGCGCAGCGTGAAGTGATCAAAGCTAGCCGCATCCAGCCCCCCCTATTCTCGTGTAACTACTCGTACTCTCACTCATACAAAATGGGAATTTTTTTTGCGAATTGTTCCTGTTGGACCAACTAGTTGTGCGTAATAGTTGGTCCAACAGGAAATGGTGGAATTGAACGGGACAGCGCGAGAGTTTGAATCAAGATTGAATCTGTTTTTGTTCTGGGAATAGGAGGGCAGGTGTTGACGGATTTGCGAATGTCATGAACCCTTATCCTGCAGCGGTGCGGCCGCACGAAAAGACACAAATTAACTTAAATCTAAGTATATTTCTATATTGCACCAAAATGGTGTTCACATTAGTCGGTGACCGACATGATTTTCATTAATTTCAAAATATCTTTATTCACATAAACACTTAAATAACATAGATAATCGCTAGTATACATTAATGCCTAGTGATACCAATAAAATTGTATATTAAATAATAACGTTTGCAAGTATAAAACACTTCTATAAACTAATTGCAGATTAATTGTTAAATTTAAATTATGCATCATTATTGTTATTATTGGTTGACAATAGTACATAAAATGGTAATCCGACATCGAGGTGACCGAAAACAGGTGACATTGCAACCAAAACGGTCAAAACCATTAAATGTAAATGCGCCATGAATAATTATCCTGTATAAATAACAAATATACATTCTTTAGTCGTCGATTGTCATTACGTCACAATTAAGAGAGCATCTCGAAACCTGTCGAAATTAGAAACGGAAATGGATGACTGAAATAACTCTGAGATTCACTTTAAGGTAGTCAATCCAACCCAGTCACCCATCTAAGACTATTTTTAACTAAGAAGTTTAATCTACAATATCGTATCTAAAAATAAATTTCTGTCTATTTCTGATTCGTTGTTTGCATAACTTGTTTAACTAAACAATAGTCTAAAGTGAACTACTCCTATTTGAAATCACTCTGCTGCGACTGATTTCTGGTGCGGCTCAATTTTAAGAAGATTAGCGTCTGAACATATTTGGACACTAGTATTATTTGAATTGTACAGTCAAGAGCAGGTCGACCTTTACATATCGGACTTTGTACCATGCTTAAGTTCTATGTCATAAGAGCCAAAATTGTACTGCAAGTGTAAAACTCGACGTGCTCCTGACTGTACAACGAACACTAATCAATATTTTTTTATTTACTTAATTAAAAAAATTATGTAACACCTATCTTCTTCATGGTAACATCGAACAGGCTAGGAAAAACTAAAATACACCTAAACAAAATACAATTTAAATTGAAAAAACTTAAGCTAAGACTAAGCTAGTAAGAAATAAATTCCAGTTTTATTACCGTTGTTTAAAAGTTATGCGGTCTTTAATTTCTTTTTAGGAGAAATCCATCGCCACCTTGCAGTGGAGTTAAGTTTTATTTGTTCCCGTCTTACCCCGGGGGAGCACTTGATTAAAACTCCGAGAACCGCCCTAAATTTTTACAGTTCCATCACAAAACCCAAAATAAACTTTACTGCTATTGTTATAATAAAGCCGATAGTGCCTTTACACCTCGTTAGCGAAATTACCTCACAGAATGCTACCGGTGGCAATCGTTTCAACATTTTTTTAATTAAAATACGTTTAGATTTGCGAGTTGGGATTTGTTTTATCACTAGTTTGTTAAAGTTCAGCACTCTAAGGTTTAGTCATAAACCTTTACTAATATTATAAATGTGAAAGTGAGTTTGTTTGTTTGTTTGTTATTATGAAAATTTGCATACATATTGTTAGGGGTACAGAGCCCAACATAGGCTGCTTTTTATCACGTGTAAGTATGTCGTTCCAATGGGAAAATAATTTTTCTTCTATAGAGGGCGCTGTATCAGCCAACAGATGGCGCCACTAGTCGCGCTATGTTTTGTTGTCAAACGAGATCTATGTCATAAAATTAACGCGAGCGAAGCCGCGGGGAAAAGCTAGTTCATAATTAATGTCCAATTGCTTCAATGATCGCTGGTTCAATCTTTCGATCAGATACAGACACAGGTTCTTAGGAATATTGTCTGATTTCTGTTAGTCAGCGTCAGATGTTCAGAAGCGTCTAGATTAGTAGCATGTAGCCAAAATCATTGAGGAGCTTGATGGCCTAGTTGTAGGTGTCACGGCGAAACGATAAACCAAGTTAAGCAATGACAACCTCAAGCTCCTCCATACTTCAGAGGGCACGTTAAGTTATCTGTCCCGAGAGTCCCGACCTTTGTCAAAGGAAGACAGAGTTTAAACCAAGTCGGTGGCTTGAAAACAGTGGCCTCCGCATTAGAGCAGCGAGCCAGAGTAAGATCTAATCCCCTGCGATTGATCGACCCGTATCTGCAGTGGGATGATATGATGATGATGCATTATCTCATACGTAAAAGGCGAAATTAAATTTTCCAGAAAAAACCTGTTATAATGTTAAAATGGAACCTGTGAACCGTGACTGCCCATAAACGCGGAAAAGAGGTCGTGTCACCGCCAGCCATGAAAGGGCGCTGCGTTACTTTGAGATTAAAAAATTATAATGGTACAGTGACAACTCACAAAATATGGGTTTTGAGAACGAAACCGGAGACTACCGCTCAACTCCGTGCCCGAGGTGATTTGGTATAGTCTCCTTTGATAGCCGGCTAAAAGTAACAAGGTTTTTGGAGCGGTAGAGAGTTAATAAAATAGACTAGTTCGACCAGGGAAATACCACTGTCTCACAGAATATCCAACTGCTTTCCTATCTATTGATAGTATTATGTATAGATAGAAATATTTTCCTATTGGAACGACATACTTTCACGGGATAAAAAGCCTATGTTGGGCTCTGTACCCCTAACAATATGTATGCAAATTTTCATAATGATCGGCTGCTTAGTCAAGCCGTGAAGGAATAACAAACAAATAAACAAACTCACTTTCACATTTATAATATTAGTAAGGATGTACTCATTTTTATTAAAAATGCAGACTGCTATAGCTTCAACACAAGAAATAAACGTAAGCTTGCCGTACCGAGCCTCAGACTTCACAAAACTGCTAATAGTTATAAAGGTATTAGCAAAAAAAATTTAACAAGCTGCCACAAAATTTTATTGATTTGTCTCAGCATAAATTTAAGTCGACAATCAAAAGTTGCTTGATGAAAAAAGGTTATTATAAAGTAGGAGATAATTTTAATTTGTGGTCACAGTAATTTGTTCCTCTGCACCAAACATATTTTGCAATTTATAAAAATCTTTAAAATACTTTCATAGATAGATAGAATACTCTTTATTTGCATTACGTGTAAATGCAACAAGGCGGCCTTATTGCTAAAAAGCAACCTTCAAGGCAACCTTAAGGTAACGAATTTCTGTATGTTACTTTTATGTCATATTGGCTTTCAAAAAAGGCTATTTGTTGAGTTTCTTGCGGCACTTCTCATGAGGTCATTTACCTCGAAGTGCTGGTGGTAAATCTACTTACAAAGTAAATTATTTTATTTTTTATTTATTCCTTTTCCCTTATTTGAACCAGAATCAAAGAATCAAATCAATTAAGTATTCAGAAAGTAGGCCTTCACAGTTTATCTAGTCAAAGTGTGGGTAATACATATACCAGCTTTAAAAATTAATTCTAATTTTGACTGACTATTAGAAATGGGATAAGCATATCATCGAAGTTCTGGAAATGTTAGCCACTTTTGTCGGGTACATAGGACTTTTATAGTCATTTACGAAATATTTAGATTAGTCTTAATCTACTATCAACGACTCATCATTTTTTCAATAGGAAAAACAAAAACCATAATTAATCAACTTTGTGACTATGCTCAAGCTTAAAGGTGAGAACTCAAAGGCCAGCGTTTTATGTAAATAGCGCTTGAGGCGGTAACTTTTCTCCTTGTCTGCCTTGCAATATGTCCCGCCATTTATGAGTATATCTATCCTAAAGAAAGAGACAGAAAATACTTTCTATAGTTCCAGACAAGTACAAGTTGTAAGATAAGTTTTTCCAACATGTTCCCTTGGAATTTGTCTCGCCTACTTGTGATTTATGCTACCTTAGTATTTCCCGTTCGAAATGCTGACGTTTTCTACAGTTTGAATAAGCATTTTTGCTGTCTAATGGGTAAATAAATATGTCGTGTCTATGTTACATGGGTTCAAAATTCAAAATTAGCCTAGCCGTAAGGCATATCTAAAATTCAATAATACAATCATTTCTAAACAACTGAACTGCTAAAACGTAAACATAAACAATGAATAACAAAGTACTTGTTATGCCTGTAAAACCATTTGTTAGAATAATTAGCACAAACTTAAAATACAATAGTATACCAAATTAATATAGTGTTTTATTTTATCCTTAAACGAAATTTGCTTTTAATTACCATTTGTTTTCAATAACAAACAGTCATAATAAACAAGACTTAAAAAATAACAAGGAAAATTAATCAAAATTTACGTTCCCTACAATACAAATTACAATATACATACTTTATAAGAATAATACAAGCAAAATCAACCTATGTAATTACAAATTAATACCATCATTCGGTGTTCAATCAAACATTCCCAACATCCACGCATTACAAAAAAAAACAACTTAGCACATTTACCCACAATTGTAATTCCTTAGGTGATTACGTATGTAAAATGTAAATACAGCCCGGCTTCTACCAGTAAACCCGACTTGGTAAATGAAGTATGTACATTGTTCGCCCTAATTTATCCTTTATTGTTCTGAGGTCCTGGTCGCTTAGACTTTGAAGCCATTGTTTTGGGGTTCGTTTACAATAAAATTATTGTTTTCTTCATAAAGTCCTGGGATTCTGTGATCCGATAAATATGAAAGAACAGAGTAAAAGACAGGCATTTGTTAATTAGGCACATTACTCTTAACTAAGGACCATTTTTACAAAATGAGATTGTAAAAATTTCAGATAAATTTTTCGAAAAATTAAACAAAAACTACCATATTAAGCTCGTTTTTTATCAAACAGCCCTAACTAAATTAATAATTAGTTAAGTACGAGTAACGGGCTCTACATTTAGCTGGTTGGTGAAAATGATACCAAATACAATCCTAAAACATTATTATGCATATTGAAGCCCAGCAATTTGATACAGAGAATAAAGTTCACGAACAATGAGGCGCGTAACAGTCTCCCCCGTAATAAAATTTCCACGAATGCCACAGTTTCAAGTTTCTTATAAAAACTCGACTACTAACTACCTGTCAATAAATTCATTGGATTTTATCATGATTTTTAAAATGTTTACAAGCTCATAATAAAGCCGACACTACACTGTGGCGAAGTTGAGCAATATTGAAAGTGTGGACGGGCTCTCCGTTCTATTTCGGCTTCCTTTGTCTTCTAACTTCGTTTTCTTCTAACTTCACTTCATTTCGCTCTTTTCCTTCCCGAGAAACGCTTTTTAATTTTAAATTCACTTTAAGTCTCAGGTTATATCTTTTTTTCTTGCTCTTATTTAATGTGTCATTAACTTTAAAATGCGTTTCAGAAACTAGCTGTTAGCCAATTCATTTCCATTTTTAATGCCCGGCCAAATGCGTTGTTAACCCCTTTCCCACATACATGTTACATATTTTATTCTCTTCGTATCTTGAACAAACTATAGTGACAAGGATCATTCAAAGTAATGAATACCTGAGGAATCCAAAGGTCTTTGAATTAGTAAACCTAATCAAGATAAGTGAATGAACATTGTGAATATTCAATTAACTAAACGCAATCCCTTTCTGCCATCTTTCTGCGGTCACACGGTGTGATTGCAACCGCTTTAACGCTATTGCTAATTCGAATTTACTCGAAGCTCCCGACATTTATGTTATCCTAGTACAAACCAATGAAAGAGGTGTACCAGGATAATTTTTAAACTAAATAAATAATTCATTATTAGAAACTTTGTAATTTACATAGGACAATATAACATACTTTTTCTAATCGAAAGTGTAGAGATTCATAGTTTTTGTCTGGTGTTGTGCACAACTGGTCTCTCACGATCTAGTTATAGAATTTTAGTATACGCTCTATCTCAACCAGGTTATAAGCGAGGATAATAAATTTTGATAAAAAAACGAGTAAATCCCTTTACACAATATTTAGAATCATATTTACGATTTTGCTCACCTCAACATTAGCTATCTGTATAGAATATTAATAACTTTTATTTTTCTTGCTAGTAAAATAGTTTCTAAAATTCACCTATAAGAAAACATTTAATTTATTGGAAGTTTCATACAGTTTCAGTTTCATTAGGGACATTTTCAATTAAATTTCTGATGCCTTCTTCGTTTCATACCTTTTTTATGCCCCTCTCTACTACTTACAGAGTTTAAAGGTTATATAATTGAATCCACTTACACTTTTCGCCTAATACCACCTACTTGATACGCCCATATGTATATGGGCCCGAAGATTTTTTTATCCAACTTTTGGAGATAGGGCACAGCGGATAATCCGCTCAAATCGGAGCAGCCCCTCTGGGGAAGGACCTCCACTTTACAGAAGATTGTAGCCATATAGCATTGGTCTCGGCCATGTTGTGTTCCTACGGTGAGTAAGGTCTCCAGAGCTTGTGGGGTTTAGGAGGGTTGGCAACGCGTTAGTGATACCCCCGGTATTGAAAGCGTCTATAGACTACGGTGATGCTTACTATCAGGCGGGCCGTTTGCTTCTTTGCCACGTTTGTGGCATTAAAAAATTAAAAAATAGGAGGGACCAACTTGTTTTTCCTTCCAAACGCCCTTTTCTTCCAATGTAAGAATCTGTCACAATCACAACCCTTAGTATATTCTGAAATATACTGCACTAGAAATTAACAGAGAATGATTACATCTAGGCTAGCTGAGATTCGGGCACAGCTAATCACATAATTTTGTCTCAACAATGTTCCAAGTTAAATGTTTGCATAAATACTAATTCTTAATATCTCGTAACGACAGAAATGTGTGCTACATTTTAATACAGAAAACACTCGAGAACTGAGAGCCATTTAGTTTGCAACTGCACTACACTGGGTTTAGCTCACGATTCCGAGTTCCGAGTGGAGTTTACCGCAAGTTTAACTAACTTTATAAAAGCACAAACCTACTTCAGCTTCAGCTGTATAGCGATAAGTCTATAATGCATGTAATTACTATTATAAAGTCAGCTTATCAACTTAGAAATTCCTTTGAAATATTCATACTTAGTTGTTCTACTATCTTAACAGTACTTGCCACCCGCTTTCTTAAACGTAGAGTGAATAGCGATATCATTCCCTGAAGAGTTTTTTCAGAATATTGAGATAATTCAAAGCATCGGGCATTATTTATTTATAGCTAAAATCTACCAATTTGTAATGGATTACAAATTAACACCAATACGATAGAAGAGTATTATTATCTTTATAATTTCTCGAGGCTCAGTAAAAGGATAAGGCTCGACCAACATACATTTCGGAACACAATGGTCTAGCTTGAAACATTTCTAGTGATTTCCTAGCCTGCATGTAGGTAAGGTCGTGTAAATTCCTTGAACTTACTATCAAAGCCTATTTGATCGGTCTTACCTAATTCAAATTCAAAATATTTTTATTCAAATAGGCCTAATATAAGCTCTTTCGAATCGTCACAATTTTTTGCTACACCAGACGGCAGATTTGTGCTAAAAAGAGACAAGAATTGTAATTTAAGTTGGAAGAGACAGAATTTTCATGGACAACACGAGTAACATATAAAAATGTTTGTATAATAAATACTAAATAATAGACAACTTTCTGTTATTAATAAAAAATAATTGTATGTACATACGAAATGGTAATTAGCATCAATTTTTCAACATTATAGATAATTTGAATAAATACTTTATCATTTTAGTGCCTTTTGCTGTCACGCAATGATATCAGATGTGTATTTTGTAAATTGCTGATAAATCGCTTTATGATATGAAAATCGATACTACATTTACATAAAATTATTATAAAAGTTTTGATACCTAAAAAATTGTAAACGATAGGTACCAAAACTTTTATAGATTTATTGAACAAAAACCAAAGTAAAAATAACAATAGTATTGCTAGAGTCTCCTTTTAAGCAATAGTAATTATGCTTGTGCCAGGAGGCTCCGCTCTTTCTTAGTACTAACGTTAACAAAATATAGTACCCATAAGTAGTAATTAACTAATTATATTAACAAAGTCATCAATCATTTTATGTAACTGTAGTATTGATTTTGATATCATACAGCAATTTACAATATAATATGTGTATGTGTTTTTATGTAGGTATCTGTATATTGTATTTTGTACCATTTTTTCTGCCTACAAGTGTGCAGCTTCTGTGCTAACTGCGTCGTGTTTTAGAAACCTCTATCTTTTAGTTTATAAAGCAAATTCTTACAGGAGTGCAATTTATTCGATACTTTCATAAAAGGTTCAAATTTTTTCCTTATTGCATAACATCTCTGTAAAGAGCCTTCCTGGTATTTACCTGTCATCTGTCATATTAAGTAAATATAAATAAATTAAATACTATTTCAATATTCAGAAAATAATACGATAAAATAAATATTCAATAAAATAAAGTTCAAAAGTAAAGCCAATTGTTTCCAACATATCACTACTAGATGGCGGTTTTTAGTTTTTACGGTATCCTAAATCGCTCTATGGTTAATGAGCATATGCTTGTTCTCACATCCGTGTGGGCATCCCATTACTCATGCTAATTACCTAGGTTAGAGCTGGTTGGTAAAAACGGACATAAGACTCACAAAATTTGGGAATGGTGGAATAATCAATTCTTAATCATATTTAATCATTTGTTAAAATTAGTGATACTGTTTTTAATCAAATTCATTTGAAATAACAATTTTTCAGTCGCATTGAGATATCCCGCCATTGTGTCTAAAATAATAGTTTCATCAACGTACTGACAGCTTTTGTTCTAGAATTTATTGTCCTCTCTACATTGTTACAGTATTCTTTGCTGGCACCTGAGTATTCATGACATCCTGTTATTTAAAAACTAAAAATATTAGTATAAAATAACGTTTTTCAAAATAGGAATTGAGGGGGATAGCCATGAGTTTGAGACGAGATTGAAATTATTTTTGTTACAAGAATAGTTGATGACAAACAATCTATGATACGCTCTTTTATTGACAGCTTTCCATTCGATAACACCGAAGGTTTGTTAATTTGTTCCACAATTTTGTAAGATTAAAAAAATGCTACTATATTTACCGTGTTATTTATACAAGCACGGCTGACCTGACTACATATGCACAGTAGATAAATAAACGGAAGTCGCACTGTTTGTCCCCATGAATAAAACATGCCGCTAAAAAGTTTCAGATAAACACACCCTAAATAAAAGTTAAATATTCGTATGTTCTCTTTGTTGAGAAATCTTTGTCCTTTGCGTTGTATTTTTAGCTGAAATGTTAACATAATTGTTGTGTTGGTCCTTACCCATTATTTATTTGTCTCCGGTTTCCAATTGTTAAAATAATTATTTGAAATGAAATGAAAATGTTTATTTCGGAAATTAGACCTTCACAGGCACTTTTTTGTCATTTACAACTTGTATACGAAACTACTATCATTTTTGAAACAAGCAAAATGCCCACCGGCAAAAGAAAGAAATTTCATTATAATTTCAATTATCCTTACTAATATTATAAATGAGAAAGTGAGTTTGTTTGTTGTTTGTTATTCCTTCACGCCTTGACTAAGCAGCCGATCATTATGAAAATTTGCATACATATTGTTAGGGGTACAGAGCCCAACATAGGCTACTTTTTATCCCGTGAAAGTATGTCGTTCCAATGGGAAAATAATTTTTCTACTATAGAGGGTGCTGTATCGACCAACAGATGGCGCCACAAGTCGCGCTATGTGTTGTTTTGTTGTCAAACGAGATCTATGTCATAAAATTAACGCGAGCGAAGCCGCGGGGAAAAGCTAGTTATATACATTGGTAAAGTGAAGTTTGTCCGATTTGGGCTTAGGATTTGAATAAAAATAGCACCAGTACTCACTGTTTGCTCAATAAACATAAGCTATTTTTTTTGTACTTTTAAAAAGCGAGCCAACTATGATATGATTTAATCATTTTTTACAGTTTTAAGAATCCATGTATTTTTTTATACCACACTACGCGGAAAGGTCCCTTTTCTTCCTTCAAAAGTAGCGAGAAAGTACGCTTAGTCCTTCCGTAGAAAATACGGGAGGAAAAATGTATGAAAATCCACTGCCCTCCGTAGGAAGGGAAGAAATAGTTATTTGTTATGCAAGGCTGCAAAGTTGTTTTTTGGCGCGAGTACTTAAATTGAAACCTGAGCTAGCGAAGGATTCTAGGATTGAATTCAAATATAGAATCCTGAGCGTAGCGAGGGTTTCAAAGGTACGAGACGCAGAATAACTTTGCTGCCGAGCGAAACACAAATTTTTTCACCTCACTACAGCGAGGAAAATCCTAGGTGCAAGAAAAACGCAAATAATATATTAAATAAGTGTTTATTTTTTTCATGCGGTGTCGTGCTGGCCAGTTCGATTATTCTAAAAATAAGGTTGGCGCACTAGCATGAAATAAGTATTAATGCATTTTCAGAGGACTGGCGGTATAAAAAATTAAAGAATAGAAAGGTTCGAATTTTAAAAATACTTTCCACGCTAGGTCACAAAATGCACTTTTGCGCTCAGATTTCGAATGACAACCAGATTCTTTCCGAGCTTGTGAGGTGAAAAGGTTTTTTATATATTTTTTCCTCCCGGGTGGTTGGTGTACGGTGGTCGACGATGACGTCGTCAATTACAGAAACAAGTGAATATCGCATTGTTTTTTTTTTATTGTATGTAGCGTGTGGCGAGACTGAATGATCACGCAAGTTGGGCAACGTCCCAGTCGTATTTGGATGGGCTTAAAAAGTCATCTCTTCTCTCGCCTCTGTTCTTTCCTTGCAGGTGTAGTATAAAGTACTACCTATGTAACCTTAGGGAATAAAGTGCGATTTCCACTATTTTCCACCTCGGAAGTATTGAAACTCAAACGATTCCCTCGGACATTTTCTTCCCTTGGTTGTGCCTTGGTTCCATTCATTCAGAGCCATCCAGTTGAACGCGTGCGTTGAATAGTGAATTAATCGTTTATATGAATTGTCACAGATGGAGGGCAGATCCAGAGTGCAGCAGAACGACCTGCTGCTTCACGAAGCAGTCATAAAGAACGAACCTGCGGCAGTACGTGAGGCGCTGCAGCGACCCACCGACGTCAACTGCAGGAACAATGTGAGTGTCATCAACAACAACCTATCTGTTCTGTTACTGAGTTATCTGTTATGGGTCTTCCATTAAGCCAAGGATTTTCAGCTTATGCCACCATGTTGAAGCTCAACATTTTGCTCGATAGCGGGTTGACGGACGGACGTGACTTGTCCCAGTTTTACTAGGATAGCATAAATTCATTGCAGCCATTTTAACAAGAATAGTGCACTATAATAAATACCAGATTCAACTGTCAACGAAAATATGTCGTCAAACCGACACAAAAAAAATCTTCATTCACGTTATGTATTTTCATGCATAGTGTAGCGGTGTGAACTGGTGGTAAGAAAAATTGTGACGATTCGAAAGAGCGTGTATTTAAATTTAAATTACAAGTACGTGTTGGGCCACACACAATGTAGGGTTCCTTATTTGCTGTGCTTTCCTTGACATTTGTAAGTTTGCATCAAAGAAATTTTTATTTTATTAGTTCGTCGGCTATTTATTACTCGGTAACTAGTAGAGCCTACTTAACCATTTTCTTTGAAGGTCCAGCATATGGATTACTACCAGGTTTTTTTTTTAATTTCTAAACTTAACACTCGGTGATCCACCACCCCACCGTGCAAAACGAAAATTGACACGATAAATGTAAATAATTCCGAAACGGATTATTGTATCGAAAAATTATCATTTCACACCCTCAATGTTTTAAGGAGACCTATCTGAAACCACAAAACATGGGGTCTAACAATACAACAAAAAAAATCAGTAAAGGGAATATGTCAATATTTTTTCCCATGGGAATCTCTATATCCCGTGGGGAAAAAAGTAGCCTTATGTCACTTTCCAGACCAACAAACACACTTTCACATTTATAATATTAATATGGATTTGTTCCAGTACGGCAGGGCCCCAATCCACTGGGCGGCGAGCCGAGGAAACGTGGAGATAATCAAGCAACTCATTGAGGCGAAATGCGATATAGAGGCCGCTGATAAGGTAATGATAATATTATATGAAACAATGGCAATGATCTTAATGTATTGTTTTGTAATTTCTACAATTTGTACCTACACTTAGATAAAAGAGATAGAGAAGTATTATTTGGGTGTTTCTTGAGAACCTGGATTTTCGTTGTCCGGAAGTAAAAAGTGTACGTATAATTGAAATAAGCGTATGAAGTATTTTTTTTATTAAAATTTAAACTGTAATCTAACTGGGTCACTACGATAATTAAGAAAAATATAAAACAAAGTAAGTAAAAAAAAAATCTGAAGTGTTAAAAATTGATTCCACTGGCGTGTCCGTACTCCAAATTTGCACACAATATCATCCATATCATTTTTTCCATTCAGTTCATAGATATTTCAATATTTTATATTAGATCCCAAATTGATAAGGATTAATAAATAAAATAGATGAACCACGTATTTTTAGTACATTTAATTATATGAATTTTTTAAATGTTGTCCGGGCCTTAGCAGTGATTCCACTGGTACATCACTAAAATGTGCGTACGTCCTTAGTGACACAATTTGGAGGCAATGTGTACCCCCCGAGCGTTAACCGTCAGTCATGTTTTGAGTGTCGAGGGAAGAGATGCGCGGCTGCTTGCTGCATTCCAGAAATATAAAGGTAAGTATCTGATTCCACTGGGTTTGTTTTGGTACATCGTTGATTACTTTGACTTCAATTTTACCATCAATTAATTTTATTAGAAGACTAAAAAAAATTATGCACTATCGCCACTCTAATGACTACCTAGGGTGTAAAGGTCATTGTACTAGATACAGACATTTAGCGACAATCGATAATTTTGCTACATTTTTTGATTTCCCTGACATTGATTACTCTGTTTTTAAGGTCAGTGAAATCAAAATGGGATATAGTTTTTGACTGAAAAATTATTTCATCATCATCATCTCAGCCACAAGAAGTCAACTAGGCCTCCCCCAAACCTGCATCCAGCGGCTTCCTGCGACTTTCCTTAGGTCGTCTGACCACCTTGTAGGCGGGTGTCCTACGCTGCGCTTTCCGGTACGTGGTCGCCATTCCAGAACCCTTTTGCCCCATCGGTCTTCGGTTCTGCGCGCTATGTGATCTACCCACTGTCACTTCAGTGTTTGGCTATGTCGGTTATTTTGGTTCTGCTACGGATCTCCTCACTTCTGATTCGATCTCCCCGAGCATAGCTTTTTCCATGGCTCGCTGAGTGACCCATAGCCTTCTTATGAGGCTCATAGTGAGCGACCACGTTTCGGATCCATAGACAACACACATTGCTCGAAGGTTCTTCGTTTCAAGCACTGAGGAATTTTGGACAAGAAGATATGCCGTAATTTCCCGAAAGCTGCCCAGCCAAGTCGGATTCGTCGATTGACCTCTTTCTCGAAGATGGACCTACCTAATTGGATGGTTTGTCCAAGGTATACGTACTCGTCAACAACTTCGAGGATCGAGCTCCCAACTGAGACCGGAGCGGGTGCGACATGGACATTCGCCATGATTTTCGTCTTGACCATGATCATTTTTAGACCCACCTGTTGGGAAACTCGATTGAGGCCTTCGAGCATGGTGCTGAGGTCCTCCAGCGACCACGATGTCATCGGCAAATCGAAGGTGAGTTATATACTCGCCGTTGACGTTGATGCCGCATCCTTTCTCGTCCAAAAGTTGAAGGCATCTTCTAGAGCGGTCGTGAACAGTTTCAGAGATATGACATCTCCCAGTCTCACGCCTCTGTGTAATGAGATTGCCTTCGTGTTCTGTTCCTGTACTCGGACTGACATAAGGGCGTTTTTGTATAAGTACGTCAAAGGTTCGATATACCTGCAGTCTATGCAGCATCGCTGGAGAGACTGTAACACGGCCCATGTCTCGATCGAATCGAAGGCTTTCTCATAGTCCACAAACGCTAAGCATAATAGCAGATTGTACTCTTCGGTCTTCTGTACAATCTGCGGCAGTGTATGGATGTAGAAACCAAACCCCGAGGACGAGGAAGACCCCGAATCACATGGATATCCGTAGTAAATAAGAACCTCAAGGAAATCCAAGTCAGCAAAGAGACGACCCAAGACCGAGCTGCCTGGAGACTCATGGTACGGAGGGCCGACCCCAAATAAATTGGGAGGACCAGGCGAAGAAGGTTTTATCGCCCTTTTTAAAGAACAGAACCACCACGCTTCTGTTCCACGCCTCAAGTGTTTTGCCCTCGACCAACACGGAATTAAAGAGCTTCTGCTTTAAGCGCCGGTGTACCACCCGTTATCAGAAGCTCTGCTGTGATTCCGTCCTCGCCTGGCACCTTGTTGTTCTTAAGCTGGATTAAGTAACATTTTTTTAAACTTTATTTTTGTAAAACATTTCTAAAATTTCGCAATTTTCCTAATATTCCTTTTTTTATTGCAGGAATATGACAATAATGTTGTACAAATGGGGTGCTCTCAAGGAATACAAATGTGATTACGACACCAATAGATTATTAGATATATATGTACCTATGTCAGACGATTGTTTACAAAAGTAGATAATAATATCTGAAAATTGAAGAATACATGTTCACATTTGTTAATTTTATTTAGATATGTATAACTGAGAATTAATTTTGTAATTTTTGATATGTAAAAACTTACAATTTCTTTAAAAAAGTACAGAGTTATTGATTTTTGATTCCCCTGTAACTATTAATTGATTCCCCTGGTCATGATTTTTTTAATGTCTAATATCTTGGAATTTATAGGTTCAAAATGAGTGCCTATTCGAAATTTATACTTCAGGTTTAGCCTATTTTTACGTGTAGTACCAGGTTTCATTATATTTTGAAAAAAAAAACTAGCCAGTGGAATCAACCGAATAATCGCATTTCCAAGAATCACCCATTTACTTCCTTCATACTAATATGATAAATGAGAAAGTCAGTTTGTTTGTTTGTTATTCCTTCACGGCTTGACTAAGCAGCCGATCATTATGAAAATTTGCATACATATTGTTAGTGGTACTTTTTATCCCGTGAAAGTATGTCATTAATGAATAATATATTATTATTTGGGATCTTTTTCATCGCATATGAATGGATACCTAGCATAGCAGTATTTTTTCAGTTCTGAGTATGGTTTGACACTTGACAGTTTCTACTTGACAATTGCGCTTGTAAGTAAGTAAAAAGAGTCGACAAAATGGCAAGAGACATGGTCTAAGTATGATTATGTAACCACTGACTGACTTGGAAGAGAAGAAGTCGAGAAAGATATCAGTGACTACATTAAAACGCTCAAATAATAGCAAGAAAGTGGTATGTAAGTTTCATCTAATGAAACAGTATAAATGAGAGTAAAGGTGAATAAGACGTAATTTAACTGCTTTTAGTCTACATAGAAATCATTGACTTTGGACATAAGATAAAACTTTCTTAGATTGAATAAGTTTTTGATTGACGAAATTAATTTTGATGTCAAATTAAATTTTTGATTAACAAATTGTAAAAGCTAATTCTAATGAAAACTTAGATTTATTTTCAAGATTTAGATCAAATATAGACCTTTAACAGATTATAAGAAGTAATAACCTAAACACCGAAATAATTATTTAATCACAGTTCGGAATGCGTCCACTACTAATGGCGGGCTGGCACGGACACCTCGAGGCTGTTAAAACGCTGGTCGCAGCTGGAGCTTGCCTCGCCGCTACCAACAAGGTACTGTATTCCTAGTACTTATTATTTTAAATTGTTATTTAGGTAGATATTATACATAAATAAATACATAATTATACTAAACACGATCTATAAGTACCCTAAATATGTTAGCTTTTGAAATGTTTGAATCTGCAAGAAAATTTATGCGAGAAACTTGCAAATGTAAAGCAGCATCAGCGTACTTGCTACGTAGTTTATAAGGACTATCAGATAAATATCATGCAAAATGAAATGTTATATCTGATAGATGGGCTAATTACGATTACTCTGAGGCATTGAACGTGTGTTTTACTGAAATTAGTTTGCATTTAGTCACTTCTGTGTATATTGATCAGTTGGTATATAAATTCCTTAAAATATATACTTAAATACAAGTCATTTATTTACGTAATTTTTTATAAGCAAAAACGAGTAGAGTACGAGTATATGGGTAACCACGTTAAGTTAAATGCGATGTACCAAATGCTCACTCAAAATTATGAATCGTTGTCTTGGAATTGACTAAACAATTTCAATTGAAATAAACGAATTAATTCTGTACATATAGAGATGTCAGATTATTGATTGAAGAAACAAACCCTGCTATCTGAAATTAAACATCGGCACAATATCGGTAACAGTGTTTTTAAAATTGTCAACAGAAACACAATGACCTACTCCAATGTGCCTGCACACGAGGAGCTCTGGACGTAGCCGCCTATGCTATTGAACTCGGCGCTAACGTGCAGGGTTCCGACACTGCCGGTGAAACCCCTCTCGCTTTAGCATCGCGTGCTGGACATGCTTCCCTAGTAGATCTGCTACTCGAAAACGGGGCTGACATCGACTCTATTAACAAGGTAAGCTTCATAGAAAAAACAAAATGCTTAGTGAGTTTAGTGCGAGATTTTTGCACATTTGAACGTATTACGTTTACAAGCCGACTAAATTGAAAACCAATTTGATATTGTGAATTTACAAGACGCGTGTTTTCCAAATTAGCCGGGTTCACTTCAAAATGCGAAGCCAGATAATTTTGACATGACATGCGTCTTATAAATTCGCAACATAGCTCTCGTTCTCCACTATTTGGTTCATTTGTTTACGTCGACTCGACAACGATTGAAACGACGATCGATCTTCAATTTAGCTGTCAGGGTTTCTCAGTAAGCAGTTTAGAATTCAAATGTATACATAGTTACAGAAAATCGCTCCCTCGGCATTATGATTTTTCTGGTCTAGATAAGATTTTCTCATAACATGGCTATCTCTTGTTTATTCTAGACATGTCCTATTTTTGCTTCAGAGACAACCTTGGCATTAGTTAGTCGCCTATTAGTAACGCAGCGGTCAGCAAATGACCGTTTGTCGGAAAAAAACAACATTTTTCTTTGCACCGCCGACCAGCCGCTACCAGGCTTGCATAACAAACAGGCGGCCGAAAAAACAATTCTTGAAACAATATTAGTCCGACCAGATAAAGTGGCTATTAAACTGAACTCATAGCCTCCGTTATTGGACTTTATTGCTTATTTATTAATCCATTAGAGTCACTTTGCGTAGTAAACTGTCTTAATTGCCGATGCAGCTGGAGCATAGAGCCTTCGGAGCTAGGTCGTTACAGATGCGCTTCTAGTATAATATTATATGTATTCAAAACGGAATTTAGGTTTTTAAAATGGAATTCCAGTTTATGCAGAAATGGCGACATTTACTAGATAAACAGAAAATTCAACAACTTCGCGGTAATTTTTGTTAGTACATGACCAAGCCAACTTTGACGATACAAAATATAATTGTGAAATAAACTATTCTATGTAAGATAAAACCTACAAGGTGGTCAGACGACCTAAAGAAAGTCGCAGGAAGCCGCTGGATGCAGGCCGCTGCTCATCCAGGTCGCATTGGAGGCGTTTGGGGGAGGCCTATGTCCAGCAGTGGACTTCTTGTGGCTGAGATGATTATGATGAAGATAAAACCACTTATGTAGTCTCGTGATGACATGATTATTATGTTTGGTCCGTGATTGATTAGAGTTGTTACGTGGTTGTTACTCTCTTTTTGAAAATAAAAGTATCCTTTTTAAAAAATTGAGCACAATTTTAACAAAACTAAACGTCACATTGTGATCGATTTTATACAAACATTTTATTCGACACTCGTTCACTGTCGGTATGCGATGTTATCGAAAATAGTATGCATGAGTTCCCAACTTGTCACGGCCGGAAAAACAATGTCAATTCACCACACTTTTTATATAAACAATTTCAGTTATACAAATACAAATACAAAATGTTTATTCAGTAGTAATAATTTACAAAACTGAGTTATGAAAAGGAGTATCCTTTTAGGCTTATAAAAACCCGTAGTAGAAGACCCCGCTCCGCCACAACGATAGGTACATTATGTAATTAAAACTAATAACTTTAACTTAACATACACTTCAGAAAATGAAAAAACTAGTAAGTATACCTGTGTGAGATGTGTGTACGTGTCTCTGTATGTATATGTGTGTGTGTGTGTGTTTGTGTGTGTGTGTTACTGGAGATAATGATTATGATTTTTTTTTCTACATAAAGCTTCAGTCTCATCATAATTTTATGATTTTAGGAATATATTCAGAGCTTTTTTGCAGGTATAGGTGGTCATCGGATATATATTCAGTATTTTGTTAATTGAGTTATAAAGATATGCAGATTGCCCAATGAATTGTCTCTTAGCATATGTTGTTTTAATTTTAGTCATAGGAACTACAACGTGCTTGCGCCTTTTACATGTTTTTTTATCGTCGTATCTCAGAGTCTTATGAACCCTCAGGACGGACTGTAGTATGTACAGTTGTCTTACTGTAAGGACTTCACTCTGACCGTAGAGACTAAAAGTAGGGAACCGGTGGCTTAAAGAACATCACCTTGAGTAGTAGCCTTTGCGCTCTTTCTAGCTCCAGGAACCTCATTATAGACGCTCCTCCCCATACCGAAATACAGTATATTAGTAATGACTGAGCCAGTGTTATATATATTTCTTTTAGCAGTTTTTTATGAGCAACATGTCTCAGTATCTTGAAAACCCAGATTAGTTTTCGGACTCTAGTCATAATTAGCTCTAGGTGAGGATGCCAAGATAGTATTTGGTCTACCATTCCCCCCCGACGGATTTTCTTGTGTTTTTTTTAATTAAATTCATAGTATAAATTCTTTGAGTCTCGGTTACAAAATTATTTTATCATTTTTCAACTACGTTTCAACCGTCGTGGGTTTTTTCAAAATTTTTAATTTTGCTTTTTGACGAATCGGATTATTGTGGCAAATTGGGATTAATTACCATGCTGCAGCTGTGGCTGACTGTGGTTTTAACTTCGCTTTTTTGGGTAGTACAAAATAAAATGAAACAACAGTGTTTTCATACAGCCATACCAGCCATATTATTATGATTTTTGCAGAAAACCACTATGACCAATTCTATCAAAAAAAATCTCTAAAATCTAGAACTATTTTTTCTGTAGGTACAGCTCATAAATAGTAAAATATAAACATTATGTTAGGACAAAATAAGAATACATTTCATGTCCTGATTAGTTTCAGAAAACCTATCTCTCAACTAAAATTACCCATCAGGTTTTATTTTCAAAAGTTCAAAACCAGTTTCTCATATCTTAATATACATAATATTGTGTTTTATCGAAATAAAAGGATTTGTGATCGATTGATGTTTTCATATCAGTATATTTTTAAAATCAGACGTTCGTTTGGAATTTTCGTGCCAAGTATAATGGAACGGACGGAGTATACCTCTGTGTTACCAATAAACGTAGTATAACCAGTATATAAGTTATTCACTGTTATGTCACTGTCTTTCTTGATGAGAATTAAATGAAGTGTGAAAGTGACAAAACATTGTATAACTTATTATACCTACTCGTTATACTACTTTATTTGTAACACAGCCTGAGTATAAGTTAAAATCGATAAAACAGTAATAAAAATACCATTTGTATACTATCAATCAATTCCAATAAGTTGTGGAATAAATAATACGCGCGTAAGAGCGTATTTATTCGACAAGAACACAGAAGTGATATCCCGTTCTTGTCGAATAATACGTGACACGAGTATATATTGCAATTCTGTGTTATTTATCCAAAGACATAAATCTAAATATGACTCGAGTATAAGGCCGCGTTTAGATCTGCAATAAATTGCACGCAAGTAGGTACTCGTCGTGACAGCAGCTTGCCACACGATGTTTGTATTCTAATATTACTACTACTACAAATCTGGATACACTTTTTTATTATATTTTTATTTAAAAGGTTAAGTACCAACGTTGTTCACAAAGATTTATTACATGTTTATTTACAAACAAGGTTCTTAAAGTTAATTGTGACAACACTTATTTAAAGATAAACACCACATGCAAAAAATATGAACTAGGTGTAGTGTAGGTAATTGAATAATTATACTAAGTGGTAAATATTGCAGTATTAGAACAGTATTAAACGGAAGAAATCCATTAGTTCACAGTATAAGCTAAACCAAACAAAACCAGCGTTTTTGCCGCAGATTATCGGTTAAGTTCCATCATCAAGGGAACGTATTCGATGAGTTCAGTATATTCCTAAACTGACAATTCTCTGTTTTAACAAACTTCCGCAAGTTCTTGCAAATGCAGAATACCACAGAATAAATAATAGTACTACGCTTATATCTTGTTCACAAAGGGCGAAATCCGTGATGCTTGCGGACGCAATGTATGGTTTAAGTTGTCGTATTAAGAAGTTGTCGTTTTAGGAAGTTGTCATTCTCAGGCTGAAGGGTGCTAGAAATGTCAAAAATATAGTTCCTAATCGTACTCGAAGTAATGGAAGATAAAATGTAATATGGGAGTGGATTTTGGCGAATCCAAACATTATCACTACGATTTTTTTTTAAACTATTGAAAAAATCCATTTGTGTTTTCGTTTGCTGTGTAGTTTGTTGTTCTTTAATATTCGATTCGTTTACCAGGCATTCATAAAAATAGAGGAGTATCACTAAAAAATCCAATAACCGTTCTGTTTGCATCACAGATCCCTTTGCACCCAAAGCTGTCAACAACCAGTAAACGAGATCCATCCAATTACTGAACTGCATTGTTTGTAGAGCTTCTATCGAACTTTACATTAAAAACAGCTCGCTTTATTCCTTGAAAGTATGAATAAAAATACATAGGTACTCACTCAAAATGTAAATAATATCACCGATGGTGAGTTGTATAATATAGTACAACATTTAATTTTTAAAGTTAATGGTAATATGTATGTCAATATAGTTGTCACTGTCAAAATAAAAAAGAAAGAGATAGCTTGATGATCAAAGGCGCTGTCCCACTGCTGCGCACGAAGAGGCTACGCACGTGTGTTAAGCTTTGCTTTGCAAGAGGATGTACGTGATTGTGTCCACTGCAACCCACGGACACGTTAACCATCAAGTGACGTCATTGATACACGCGTGGCTTGCTCAACATAGCTCAACGCTGTCAACGCTATGCACGCAGTGAATGCGGTACACAGTTTGTTCCACAAAGCGTGCACATCGCTGCGCACGCTGTGGAAACGTAGACCCACGTAGTCATCCACGCAGCTGCAATGTGCCACGTGGCCCACGTGTTCGTGCACAGCGTGCGCAGCAGTGGGACCGCGCCTAGCACTTATATGCAACCGGCTGAGACTTTAATTTTAATGTGAACCATGAATTCTTATTGAAATAACTAGTTTAAAGTGATAATTCACGCAGTATAAAGAAAACTTTAATTATGACTACGTATGATCCTTTTATTTTTTAACTGCTACTACTTACTATTATATTATTCGTGTGTAAAGAATACTGAAATAAAGAATATTCATTATTTAAGTACAAAATCACATCAGATCTGTCTACTTAAAAGTATTCTGAAGTATTTTTTTTTAATCATAAAACAAAAATAAAATTTTAATCAAAATCGATTAACCATTATTGATTACAAAAGCTGTGGAAAGTCTAATTACTCTATATATCTTGTCTTAAAATATTATTTTCACTTCTCATGCTCAGAAAGTGCTTATTTGCGCAGGATATAGGCTGCACAAAATCGAATTTTGTGCACAAGGGCAGAAAAGTAAACTCATAAATGTATCTATATTAAGACAAAGGAAATAAGCCATACAGCCAAACACAACAAAAAGTTCAGAGATAGAATTTGTTATTTTATAATATTTACTTTAATTTATTTGCCTTATGTGTTTTTATGTCATAAAAGATATTAAAATTTAAATTAAAGTACGGTAGGTTATTTAATTAATTTAAGAAAATTATTTTATTACAAAATTAATTTAATAGTAGGCTGTATAGGTCTGCAGCCCAAGCCTAATTTCAAAGTCGTAAGATTTAAAAAAAAAAAGCGGCGGGAAATGGGAAACAGGGTCTTGTTTTTCTTGCGTTTATTTATTTATTTCCTCGCAATCGAAGTGAAAAGCAGAGTTTATAACTCGTCCACAAAACCATTTCTATCCTCGACATTACTATCAGCCCTCGCCTTCGGCTCGGGCTGCTAAAAGTCTCGGATAGAAATGATTCGTTTTGTGCACTTGTTGTAAAATCTACTATTTAACACGTTGACCGCCAACGCGGTCATTGCTGGGCGACGTTTAATTATCCTGCCACGCCAAGTAAAAATCCCCGATTTTTATAATTTTCACAGATTTTTTTTTTGTGTATTTAGTTAGATTTATATAAATAAATAGTGTTTTATTAAAGAAAAATGATTTCTGACACTCTATTATAGAATTATTAAGCATCGGACAACATTGACCTCCATGGCCTCAGCGGACGAAAAATCGAAAATCCGTTTCATAGAGCCGCGCGGTCACGTTGTCGCCCACCCCCGCCCGCGATTCCCGCGCACCCGCTAGTCGCCCGTCTCGTTGCGCGGGAGTTTAGTCGTGCTTTCCCGTGGGAGTTTTGAAAAATCCTTTCTTAGGGCTCGTACACAAAACTGCGATGCGACGCGATGCGTATTCGCAACGCAGAAAATTACGACACGAATTGCTGCGATGCGATTTCGTGCGGCAAGGCGTCTCCCAGGGTGACCATTCCTTCGACGACCGTCAACCGTACTAAACGTATTTTTAAATTGAAAAATAGGTCGTGACATGGATCGTAAAAAGAAGTGTGCACTTTTGTTATTGCTTAGGAGATACAGGAAAAAGAAACAAAGAAGATTTTGGGTTCATCCATTTATTACTATTATGAATCCCGATGGGAACTATTTCCATCTAAAATATGAAGCTTTGAAAACCGACGAAAAAAAATTTTTTGATTATTTTAGAATGAGCATATCTTCATTCGAACAGCTTTTAAGTTTATTATCACCATATCTTCAGAAACGATCGTACAAGGGGAGAATTCCTGTTATGCCTCTGGAAATGATTGGCCTCACTATTCGGTAAGTAAAGTAAAACAACAATTGTTTACATTCGTTTTTATTGTGAAAAGAGTTTTCCAAATATTACAATCGATAAAATTTACGTAAAATCAAAGTCTTCTTCATTTGAAAGTGTGGTTAATATGCTTGAGTTAGAAAAATCATTACTAGGTGAATCAATTTGATCTGGTATGTTACTAGTAGATGACTGTGGACGTATCAGTGGCGTTTGTTGAGATGTAGCAAAATGTTGAGTTTGATAGCCACCCTGGTAGTTGCTATTCGGATAGTAGTAGCCGTGAGGTTGATGCAATTCTGTTAAAATTTGAAGAACTCTGCTCTGAAAGATTAGTGTTTTATTGTCATCTAATCTTTCAAGTGACGGTAGAATACCTTTAAAAAAAGATAAGTGTCTATTCTCCGGTACCTTTAAAATCTTTACAATATCATCTTCAAAATTATCTTTAACCATCTTTCTTTTTGCTGGCTGCTTTTGGTAATGTGTTTTAGATGTACCTTCTTGATTATCTGGCTCATTTTCTGATTCATTTATACTGTTAGTGGTCTCATTTTGTAAATTTTTCTTAAGAAATTGTAATTGTTTGTACAGATGGTATTCTTTTATATTTTTTGATCCAGACCCTGACCTATTTGCATCTTTGAGTTTCTTTTCGTATTTATTAAAGGTATCCTTAATCCCCCTCCATCTTTGTGTTACTGAATTACCTGCAAAAAAATAGACAATATTTAATTTATGTATCTTTATATCGTTCTTTACTTTTCAAGTTTGTTATATAAATTAATCTTATTTTTCTATTTATGTTACAGATTCCTAGCGACCGGAAATGAAATCAGAAATATACATTTAGATTATTATCGAGGTATAAGTACAGTTGCTCAGATAATACGATTAGTTTGTAGTGCAATATGGAAATTTTGTTTAAATGAAAACATACCAAAACTAACGCAACAGCTATTTGAAGAAATTGCTGCGAACTTTGATAAGAAAGCCAACTTCCCTAACTGTATTGGAGCCGTTGATGGGAAACATATTCGAATTCGTAGTCCCTCAAACAGCGGATCACTTTTTTTTAATTACAAGGGCTACAATTCAATAGTTTTGTTGGCTATTGTTGACTCGAAATACAGATTCATCTATGTGGACATAGGAGCATATGGAAAGGAAAGCGACTCCACTATTTTCCACAACACGAAACTGTACGACTTACTGATGAGAGGTGACTTGCCTATACCAACATCGAGGCCTTTACCGGGTTTTCAAGAACCGGTTCCATTTGTTTTTGTCGGAGACGAAGCTTTTTCTATTTCGAATAATGTCATGCGCCCTTATTCTGGCAAGCATTTGTCTGTTAAACAAAAAGTATTCAACTACCGTTTGAGTAGGGCAAGAAGATATGTCGAGTGTACTTTCGGCATACTGGCCAATAAGTGGCGAATATTTCACCGACCCATCAACGTCTCATATAATTTTGCAATAGACATTGTCAAGGCTTGTTGCATACTACATAACTTTGTAATTAACCGTGATGGATTAGATACCCCTGATGAAATGATCATAGATGATTCCGAACTACAACCACTTCAACAAGGGTCGAATGCAGGTAGTCAGGTAGTAAGTGCAAATATAATAAGAAACGAATATTCGGATTACTTTACTAGTGAAGTTGGAGCATTAAGCTGGCAACTACAAAAAATTTAAGAATATACAATGTGGCTTACATTGTTTTTCGCTTTCTTGATAATAAGTCAATACAACAGGAACAAAAGGATCACACTGCAAAACAAAAGAGTAACTCGCTGTCGACACCGTCGACACCTAAACATTGGAAACAATTTAAAGAATATTTTTTGTAATTATATGAATAGAATGTTTGATTTGTAGGTAGTTTTAGTAAAAAGAAATTATACTTAATAAATGTATTTGTCTACTTACCAAGCTTAGATTTTTCATTGTTTTCTTTTTCCTCAAAATTTGGAA
Organism: Endotricha flammealis; assembly: GCA_905163395.2. NCBI lineage: Eukaryota > Metazoa > Arthropoda > Insecta > Lepidoptera > Pyralidae > Endotricha > Endotricha flammealis. The sequence continues at coordinate 13,440,621 of LR990867.1, read as the reverse complement.
ATAAACTTTTACATACGTCCTTCCAAGCATCTTGTTTGATGAATTTGTTTTTATAATCTTCATTACTAGTGTCCCAAAGAACAGGGCGCTCCTCAATCAGTGATATTAAAAAATCAACGTCGTACTCTGTCATTTTTTTACATTAAAGTACACGTCTTGCCCACGCGCAGTCCCAGGGCGAACTAAAATGGCGCCAACAAGTGTGACGAAACATCGCAGGAATGAGCGATGCGAATCAATTCGCAAGTTCTTGCGATGCGTAGAGGGAGCTCGCAGATTTTTGCGATGCGACGTCGCATCGCAGTTTTGTGTACGAGCCCTTAGTACATCCCTAGACGTCGTAAGGAACCTACGTGCCAAATTTGGAATCTCTAGACGCAGCGGTTTTGGCTGTGCGTTGATACACCCTCGCAACTTCGTTTGCGTATATCTCGGTTTCCCGTAGGAATTTTGAAAAATCCTTTCTTAGTACACCCCTAGACGTCGTAAGGAACCTACAGTCCAAATTTGGAGTTCCTAGACCCACCGGTTTGGGCTGTGCGTTGATATATAGTTAAGTCAGTCAGTCAGGACTTTGAATTTTATATATATAGATGAAAAAAAAAACCGGTCCGGTCCGGTTCGATCCGGTCCGGCACGGCCCGGTACGGTGCGGTTCCTTCCAGACCGATCAGGTCTGATTCGTTCCGGTCCGGTCCAGTCCGTTCCGGTCCGGTCCGGTCCGGTCGGTCTGGACCTTATAAGGACCCTACATGACAAATTTGGCATCTCTAGACCCAGCGGTTTAGGCTGTGCGTCCCCTCTCAACTTCGTTTGCGTATATCTCGCTTTCCCGTGGGAATTTTGAAAAATCCTTTCTTAGTACATCCCTAGACGTCGTAAGGAACCTACAGTCCAAATTTGGAGTCTCTAGACCCACCGGTTTGGGCTGTGCGTTGATATATAGTTAAGTCAGTCAGGACTTTGAATTTTATATATATAGATGAAAAAAAAACCGGTCCGGTCCGGTTCGATCCGGTCCGGCACGGCCCGGTACGGTGCGGTTCCTTCCAGACCGATCAGGTCTGATCCGTTCCGGTCCGGTCCAGTCCGTTCCGGTCCGGTCCGGTCCGGTCGGTCTGGACCTTATAAGGACCCTACATGACAAATTTGGCATCTCTAGACCCAGCGGTTTAGGCTGTGCGTCCCCTCTCAACTTCGTTTGCGTATATCTCGCTTTCCCGTGGGAATTTTGAAAAATCCTTTCTTAGTACATCCCTAGACGTCGTAAGGAACCTACATGCCAAATTTGGAATCTCTAGACGCAAAGGTTTTGGCTGTGCGTTGATATACACCCTCGCAAATTCGTTTGCGTATATCTCGGTTTCCCGTAGGAATTTTGAAAAATCCTTTCTTAGTACATCCCTAGACGTCGTAAGGAACCTACAGTCCAAATTTGGAGTCTCTAGACCCACCGGTTTGGGCTGTGCGTTGATATATAGTTAAGTCAGTCAGGACTTTGAATTTTATATATATATATCGGATAGCCTAGCGGTTATTCGATTTGCAATTCAACATCACAAGGGCGTAACGAGGGTAGTCGTGATATGAGAGAAACAACAGTTCGTTCGACATTAAAACATTTAATTAATCTTAGTCTAGGTCTTTATCAATCGTCGTTATAACACAGTTTAATTAGGTACAGTTTCTTAATATAACTCAACACTAGGTAAAACGCGACAGTTCCGTGACTCCGAGTACTACTCTCGGTGGCGCCCGATAACGAAGTGTTCAGTCGAGCCCGCCTTCCGTATCACGACTCTGCCGGAGCGCGCCAAAAGCAACGTTTTCTCAACACGCCGCTAGATGGCGCACCCTCGTTTTGCTTAGTGTTCATGTCCATACTCATGACCGTATGCGACACGGCCATCCTGCGAGACACGCGTCCTCGCGTGTAACTGAAACAATCAATACTCGCACAGCATCACAACGTTCGGTCACTCCTGACCACACGTATAGGACTTGCTCTTTAACTCAAATCCAAAGTTTCAATATCAAATCCAAAGTTTCAATATCTAGTCCAATTTACTTCTATTCTAAGAACTTTCTCTCCAACTCAAATCAAAAGTTTCAATATAAAGTCCAATTTACTTCTAAGTAACACACTTAGCTTAACAAATCAAGTACCTAACCATGAAGAGCTTAGTACCAATAATGAAAATAAAATCAATAACAACCGAATTAACAGAGTTCGAAAAAAACAAGGTGCCATAACCATCCCCGTAGTTACAGCTGGTCAGCCCTGTGACCCCACTCTTGGTCAGCCCTGTGACCACTCTCTGGTCATCCCTGTGACCGCACTCTAGTCATCCCTGTGACCGCACGCTGGTCATCCCTGTGACCGCACTCTTGGTCATCTTTGTGACCGCACTCTTAGTCATCCCTGTGACCTCACTCTTGTCATCCTTGTGACCTCACTCTTGTCATCCTTGTGACCTCACTCTGGTTATCCTTGTAACCAACCACCATGCCATCTCTGTGACCTTTATCACGACACGTATCATCCCTGTGACACTGTCTAATCAAACAAAAGTGACCATCCCTGTGGACACCCACATGATCATCCCTGTGACCATGTTCGACAATCATCCCTGTGACTACCACAAAATCACACACGTGGTCCCTTGCTGTTGAGTATACTCTGTTACACGTCAATAAAATTGGTACTTAGTCTTCACGATTGTATTTTGCCAATACTGTCCACTCAGGCCTCTTGGCCTTATCACCAAAGAGTTCGCATAGAGTTATGAGAAAACTTTACTCAAAGAAACTTAATTTAACATAGGTACTACATACAATGCATTGCACTGCACCACTCTTCATACCAACAAACAAACTCAAGCCTATCCATCAGTCACTGTGGTAATGAGAATTGTAAACAGACACTAATTTTAATTAGATCAAACTAAATATGACAAAAGCGGACACATAAAATTTACTATACTATAGCCAGAGCCACGCACGAGAGTCGATCGTATCTAATCTCAAAACAAGTCAGTAGACAGCTTACTACTAGCAAGGTACCATAAACTAGTAAAACATCTATCGCCATGGCTTACCAGCCGACCAGCAATCGCATTGCTCTCTCAAACACATCCACCATGTGGATTTCTGTATGCTTATCCTCGAATGGATCGCCTGTGTGTCACCCACTGACCACAGCACAGGATATAGTCTCTGCAAACAGCGACCTCCGCCAGAGTCAAACGCGCATCGCCCACCCACAGACTACTTGAATTACCCCAATAGACACAGATTTCTACCGGGCTACGGCTACTACGTAATAACTACTGGTACGGTCGAACTCACTGCGGCCGATAGAATCCTCTCACTCGATTTTCCATCACAAATTAAACTGGCACTTTCTCATTATCATTACTATTTACTTTATCATCATCGTTACCGACTCTTACGCGACTCGGTGGCATCTTTCTTAATCTATCGTGTGGGTATTTGTAAGTACGCTTTGAATTTAAAGCTTTCAATACGTAACGATCGCTCAATACCTCTACTACTTTAAATAGTCCTTTAAACTTAGGATCTAATTTTGTCTGAATACGCTCTTACACAACCAACAGAAAAGTGTTAAATTTTCGTCTTCGTTTATTAAAAGTAAAAATAACTCCATTTTGAATAACTCTACCTCGTACAGCTCTACCTTGTATAGCTCTACTTCGTACAGCTCTACCTTGTATAGCTCTACTTCGTACAGCTCTACCTCGAATGGCTCTATGGCTCTATCCTGAATGGCTCTACTTTGAATGGCTCTACTCAAATGGCTCTATCTCAAATAGCTCTATCTCAAATAGCTCTATCTCAAATGGCTCTATCTCAAATAGCTCTATCTCAAATAGCTCTGTCTGAAATTGCTGTATATCCACGGCAATACCAGCCGACCGACAAAATCACCATTGCCTACTCAACATTGACCAACAACTCCGTGTGGTATCTCACAGACCCACTGGTCTCTCGCTACATAGATTACTTACTCTACTCAACATTATAAAATGGTACGTTAACTTAAACTGGCACATTACTTTCTGAGCACAATTTGAACTAAACTTTAAATTATAATCCACAATCGAAACCATTGAGCAACTATCTCTCAACATTTAATTTAAAATGTCTCTCAATTTACATGAAAACAGAACTTTTAAAATTCTAAACAACATTATTGCTCAGTAGTCACTCCAGTATCATCAAACAATACTCTCCTGAAGATATCCTGGACAGACACCTCGATTGCGCCGGTGGTCCCGCCAAGAGCAGTAACCTCGACAGCAAGCGCGATCGCTGCGGTCCGCACTTTGCCGCGCAGGTGGTCACATCTGCCTCGCCAGCTCGCCACCATCACGAGCAGACCTGGTTCACTTCAGAGTCCGCACACCGCTGACCCGCTGATTCTCGTCTCGTTCCATTGTCCGGAAATCGAAAATAAAACAACTGTTAGAGTTCATTGAAGTTACTAAGTAAAAATAATTTAAACAAAACGTTTATCTCGAAAACGGTGCGTCCTAGCGATAAAAGGATGAAAATTTTGAACCCCTTTTAAGATCCCCACTCTCCACGTGATACATTTGATTTTGACCTCCAAAGTCAAAAATCTCAAAGTCAAAGTTGAAGTCAAAAATACTTTATTCTGTGTGTGCATTAACCTTTAAATGACTTTGACCTCTAAATCATTGTGTGCATTAACCTTTTAATGACCTTGACCTCACATTGACCTTTAATGACCTTGACCTTTAAATAATTCATTTTAATGAATAGTGCTAAATGACCAATGAGCTTAACTTCATACACAGTTTCAGCTCAAACTAACACAGTTTCAACTTTAGCTTACACAGTTTCAGCTTAAACTTACACAGTTTCAGCTTAACTTAGCACTTTAAGCTTAAACTTAGCATCATACGTAATCAACACTGACCTTTTTTTTTTATAATATCGGAGGGTACACTCCACCAGTCCACCACGGGCACACACCCGTGTCACTCGGGACGCGGCGCCCGCCTTGGTTGCACTGCGATATGGGGCGCGTCGCTGCCTCGGTTGAACTGCGACTCGGGACGCGTCGCTGCCTCGGTTGAACTGCGACTTGGGGCGCTTCGCTGCTTTGGTTGCACTGCGACTCGGGGCGCGTCGCTGCCTGGGTTGAACTCACTGTGACTCGGGGTGCGTCGCTGCTACGCTGCTGTTGTACCGCCACCGCTTGGTGCGCGTCGCGGCTCAGCCTCCGCTACCCGTCACACATCGTCGAGTATCGCACGGTCATACACCTGAAATGACACTATTTTAGAATTTGGATTCGTTTTGAGGTTAAGTACCCACCATACGATACACTTTGCGCTATTAAATGCCGGTACTCGGTAGTCCGCAAAACTCCGCTACTCGTAGTCAACAACAGCAGACTGTCCGTCGTGCATCGAACACGCATTTTCTTAATTTGTCACGTTAGTTTGTCACGTTTTACATTAGTGAGACCAGACTGATCTGTTAAACTCTCAATACCACGACTTACATCCCAATTCTGATATCGGATAGCCTAGCGGTTATTCGATTTGCAATTCAACATCACAAGGGCGTAACGAGGGTAGTCGTGATATGAGAGAAACAACAGTTCGTTCGACATTAAAACATTTAATTAATCTTAGTCTAGGTCTTTATCAATCGTCGTTATAACACAGTTTAATTAGGTACAGTTTCTTAATATAACTCAACACTAGGTAAAACGCGACAGTTCCGTGACTCCGAGTACTACTCTCGGTGGCGCCCGATAACGAAGTGTTCAGTCGAGCCCGCCTTCCGTATCACGACTCTGCCGGAGCGCGCCAAAAGCAACGTTTTCTCAACACGCCGCTAGATGGCGCACCCTCGTTTTGCTTAGTGTTCATGTCCATACTCATGACCGTATGCGACATATAGATAATTTCAAGAAACAATAATAGTCCATACTAATATTATAAAGAGGAAAAATTTGTATGTATGTTTGTAACGAATTGGGTCAAAAAGTACTGGACCGATTTGCTAGAAATTTGGTAACTTATAACCTGAATTAACACATAGGATAGTTTTTATCCCGGAAATCACACTGGGAACGGGAACAACAGGATGGCGCGGGTGGAACCGCGGGCGTTAGTCTAGTTATTCATATTTTATAATAGCGTCTCAAAAATCATCATTTTTTTTCTAAGTTAAAACCTCATAAAAGAACCAAGCTATGTAGGATAGACTAGAGGGCCGCGCGGGTCAGCTTGTATGCGAATTATCTCGCTACCGCTGTCCGTTGGCGCCACAGAGCGTTTTGAACACAGGCCTGCCGCGCGGTCAATGATGTCGGACTCGGCCTGAACGGAAAGCTTCAGTGTCGCCCATCATTGTCCACCATGGCCCGAATGGAAGTATACACTTTTTTTATCGGCAGTTAACGTGTTAATACACCATTTGGAAAAGCATTTCCCCTGTACGATAGAAAAATGTTTATCCATATTTTTCATGGCGTAAAATTGTGTAATAAATCTTACTGGGTCCTTCTTTGTCACGCGATGAGGTCTAAATAAATGAGATGATATTTCATATTATTTTATTATGTTAGTACCTATTATATAGAGGAGACTTTACGATGTCGCATGTCGTTGTTAAGAAGGCTCATTTCTGACCCAAAATATAGTGTTCTCAAATAAGAAAAATCATAAAAAATGATAAACCCTGTCCCATTTCTTACCCTTTGTTTTTATATGCCTGTCCCAGAGGAGTAATCTTTTTTAGGATTATTTATGGCGACAGTTTTTTTTTAGGTATGAGATATTTTTAGTCATAACTGAAGTACCTACAGTCAACCAATGAAAGAGGTATGCAGGGTATATTTATTACGGTCCTATCCACCTCTATCATTGGCTGACTGTGTGTGTATTTGAAAAACTTTATGAGATTTTTTTTCTCTTCAACAGGTTGGTCGTACTGCTCTACACGTAGCGTGTGAAGGTGGACACTGTGCTACTGCTGCACTCCTAATGTCCAAAGGCGCTTCAAAGGAGGCTAGGGATAGTTCAGGCAGGACACCACTTCAGTTGGCAGCCGTTCACCGGCATACAGAACTCGTGAGAGTTTTGTTGGATTCCGAATGTCATGTCGACGCTACTGATAATGTAAGTACTCTATGTTTATGAGCTCCTGGTAGCTGGTACTAAATCTCTTGATTGAAATAACTAAGACTTCTCCTTTGATTTATTATTAAACGTATGTCTATCTACATTCTTGATGAAACAAGTTATTACAGAATAATTGATGTGAAATAATATAAAGCGTAACATAAATGTAAACAATATTGAAATTGAATACTGGAGTATTATATGAAATACATTATTTAAATTAATCCTCAAAATATTCGTGCTTCAATTACGCCTCATGGAAATTATATCCAACGAAACGAAATATAAATGATATTTCAGTTAAACAGGTAATTAGGTATGTACATACGTAAATTAATACAATAAGCTTTTAAATTAAGAGCGTGGGTTCGACTTTCATTCAGTACCAACATTTGTAATGAACAATTATGCTAGAGTCTGCCTCGTCGTGTCGTGTCGCGACAATTGGACACAGACACTATGTATGAAACCTATATCGTTATGTCACGACACGACACACCACACCTTAATTAATTCTACCCATATTGTTTGAGATAGCGCTGTATGATCACATGAGTAAATAAAATTTTTACTCATGTGGTATGATTATGTACAATACAATGCATTGATTATTACGTTACATAAAACAAATTAAAGTTAACGGGAAAAGGCACAGACAAATACGAAGGTAGTGGACACCTATAAAACTAGGAAACCTTAAAAAATAAGCACAATACTCAAAGGAAAAAGTTAATTAATTAAAAGGGAACCGTAACCGAATTCTATGTCGACATTTCCTTTTTCGTAGATAATTACCTTCCGGAAATGATAGCGGTTTATATAATTTAATGAAAAGAAAACTAAGAAAATTTCTGTACTTAATATAAAATACGTTGTCAAATTAAAATATTTCATATTTACACAACAAATATTCATATAATGCCTTTTGCTTCAAATTGCTGTCTCTCACGTAGTTGATAAGGATCCCAAGTCCTCTCAATACTTCCTACTCCGACTATATTCTTTCTGATTAAATTCGTTGTGTAGTAGTTTTCCCTCCCGGGACATCAATCATCGCTTATTGTCTATCTGAGGTCGCCGTTGTTGATCCTGGCTACACAGGAGACACATCGGTGGGAATGTGTGGTGGGCTTGTCCCGACAACAAACATCCAATTTTGACAGTCTAGTGGTGGTGGCGGCGCGCTAGTAGTGAAGTACCTGAGAGCAATGGCATAACGAACGGAAAGACATGATTTTTTTTTGGGATAGATTAAGGTCTGGAGAGTGACCTAGGCTACTTTTTATCCAGGAAAAACATATTGTTCCCACGGGAAAAAATAAAATATTGCAGATCCTCTAGATTACGCGTGCGAAGCCACGGGCAACAGTATTTAACAATATAGTTAAGGGATTAAAGAGGTGGTAATATTCTAATCTGCTGTCATCACACGGCAAACGGATATTATGACAACTTTTTTGAAAGTAATATTTTTAAATATCGTTTTTACCATAGGTTTTTACCCAAGTCTCATCAAAATGTGATCAATATAAGTTTTAGTTACTCAAAGCTATAATCATGTGTTCATAATACGGGCTGGGGTGGTTGAACATTGTTTTGCGTTAATTAATCTTTGTACTTTGTAAGCTGCTCCACGAGATATCAAAGTCATGATGTAATGTAACGTATCAAACGACTTTACCCTACTTTAACAAAACATCACTCTGGCGGAATTGGATAGTAATTTATTCTGTCTATCGCCTATCGAGAGAACACAACATATTTCGACCGCTTTGTCTGTTGTGTACTCACAAACCAGCGATTGAAAGGAGGAAATTGAAACTTTCCAAGAACTATTAACTTCACTAACTACTATTCGTCCCAAATAGAGTAGTGAAGTATTATTTTTTACCTATTAGGTGACTAATTTGTAATTTGACACTTTTTTTACTCACGTAAACCTTGCAATTCTTTCTAAAATTCTACTCCATCTAATTTTTTTTCTGATTCGTTGTGAGTTTCAAGACAGCTGTAGATCCCTGTGACGTCAATAAGCTTAATTGCTCATTGTCTATTGACGGTACGGTGAGAATGTCTGGTGTTTTTAGATAAATATTATATTACACACAACCAAGTGAATTGGAATGAAGCAAGTAACTTTGTCGTAGGTACTATTTATTTTCCATTTAATAACTACATAGGTCTAAGTGTCTAAACACACTAAGCCGAAAATACGCGACCGAAGTTCCGCGGCTGAATTTACGTTCGGCTCTTATTCGGCGTATTCGGCTGATATGACACACCATAAGAGCCGAACTTACGCGACTGAAATATGGTTGCGGAACTTTGTGTGTGTATTGTCAGTCAGTGTCAGTGTCCGAGCGCTGTCGTGGCAATCGAACCGAACTTCAGTCGCTTAAAATGTGTTGCTATACGCCGAATCGCTGCCGAACTTACGTCCGACCGAAGTTCGGCTGTACGCTATAACGCGACGTAATTTCGGCATGGTGTGTCGTCAGTCATTTAAAATACATTGCAGGCGTAGTCACGCCGAACTTCGGTCGCGTATTTTCGGCATAGTGTGTTTAGACACTAAGTCTAATCAAAACTTTTATATATTTCACAAACAAACCAAACTTTATTTTATAAAATAAACCTTATTGCAATAATAATAGAGTAATAGCGTAATCTCATAGGAAATAACAATTGAAACGTGATTTTGTTTATCTGCGCTATATTTGTTTCGTTCTAGCTTTATTAAAAAATGGCCTTTAAAGTATTATTTTATAAGGTGTTGTTTTGTTTATCAGAATGGCGTCACTGCACTGCAAATGGCTTGCGCCCAAGGCTGTCGGGGCATCGTCGAGCATCTGCTCGCGTTCGGCGCAAATGTGCATCTGCAGAACAATGTTAGTAGAAATCACTTTATTGTGAGAAATTCAATCACTTGCAATGACTAAAAAAAGTAAAGAGGCCTCGAGACGTTCTATTGCAAAATTGTCAATGAGCTACGTTATTGTCAATCGCAATTCGAAGTGTATTGATGCTCTCTTCAATGTTCTGAAATACGTAGATGGATTGATATATACAGATGTTCTATTTCACTATGAATGTTGTAATGCGTGTACATGCACTTGGTTTTAGTGTGCGTGACCGATTTTACGAGCGTTTCCGAGGTTACGCACACTAAAACATGTATGTGAACGTCACACATGCACATTGTTTTAGTGTGCGTAACCATATTTTTGTTTATTTATTTGTAGTACCTTCAATCGGTTTCGAGAACATCAATTGCATTGACAAAAAAGTATCATAGATGTTAATTAAACATTATTCTACCTTTTTTATTGTCCAATTAAAATAAAAACATAAAATGTGTAATTTCAAAGTGGAAAAATGACATAGAACAAAATAAAAAACAACATTTAAAAAACACAATAGAAGTGTAAAGGCCTTCAGCGAGAAGTGCCTCCTCCTTGCGGGGATTCTCCCCAACACTATAAATGTGATCGAAGTTATGATAGGTGCATTTGTAACTCGCCTATGCATAGTGTTTGAATGAGGGCTCATTCCACTGGGATCCATTATTTGATCCTAGCAACTGGTCTACTAATGAAATCGTTGACTAGTCCAACATATTTTTTTTTTTACTAAACTACGTAATATTCTTACTTAGGTGGGATCATCAGCTCTTCATGCAGCCTGTGCTGCTGACGCTACGGATATAGTGGAGCTCTTGCTGGCACAAGGAGCAGATCCTACACTCACTGATCAGGTTGGTATCCTCCAAACTTTTAATGTTATCCCGTGAGAATCAATTTCATATTTTATAGAAAAAACCACTAGTTAAACCCACGCAACTTCGTTTGCATGTACTTTTCCCATTTTTAGTTTTATCGGTCAGTCATTCAGCATTTCATTTGTAAAGATAAAACAAATTTCGTTCAACCGTTTCTGCGTATTACTTAAAATATTTTAGGCCTCCAGCAAACGCCTCCAATGCGACCTGTTGGCAACGGTCTGCATCCAGCGGCTTTCCTCAATAAAATATTTAGCTTTTTTTTTTTTTTTTATACTACACAGGTGGCAAACAAGCATACGGTCGGCCTGATGGTAAGCCGTCACCGTAGCCTATAGACGTAAGCAATACCAGGGGTATCACTCACGCGTTGCCAACCCTCCCAACCCCCAAGTGGAGCTCTGGAGACCTTACTCACCGTAGGAACACAACATGGCCGAGACCAATGCTATTTGGCTACGATCTTCTGTAAGGTGGAGGTCCTTCCCCAGACGGGCTGCTCCGATTTGAGCGGATTATCCGCTGTGCCCTACCTCTCTTAAAAGCTTAGCTTAGCTTAGCTTTCTAAAATATGTATAAACAATGTTCAACATAAAAAATACACATAAAAACCAAAAGGTATCATTCAGGGGACACCCGGGTTTGAACCGGGGACCTCTCGATCTGCAGTCGAATGCTCTACCACTGAGCTATATCCCCATGACGTTGGTGGGCGAAATACTCGATTGTTAGACGCAGCTGGTTCGACGAGCTGGTGACGTCATCTAAATATTATTAAAAGATAATAGCCATGTCAATGTCCGATAAAACAATTGCCTACGTCGTTTCTATCGGTGGTGATGCAACAATGCAGCCCACTATTAGAGAAAATCATGAATCATCTAACACATAGGTACTCAGATCCGGATACAAAGATTGCCGATATGTGGTGTCCGACAGATAGGCTCTACCTGACAGATAGACAGCCTATCTGTCAGATAAATTATCGAGAAATACAAAATTAACAAAATCTGATACTTATCAAACACCCATGATATCGAATCGATACTTGGAAAAAATATATTATGTTAAAATAACTGAATGTTTACGTTATTTATAAACTTAAAGCCAATTTTATGTAGTAGATTTTTTTTTTGTTTTTTTTTGTTCTGCTAATCTCTAAAACTTATTTTAATTTTAGACATTTCTGGTAGTTACCTATTTCAATAATGTTATGTATGATATTCTAAGAGCGAAACCGTAGGCGTCCGTTCACTTATGGGTTATGTATGTATGAATGACGCAATAAATAAATAATTTAGGTAACCATTCATTGTTTCAACTTCACAATGTAGGGTTCCGTATTGACTACGCATTGCTTGCTTGCAGATGAGTACAATGCCATATTCTATGATATTTGTACGTTTTCATCAAATAATTTAGTAGCCTACTTAATCGTAATAGTTTTCATTAAAGGTTAACCATAATTATGGACTACTACCATGAATTTTTCCAAGGGTTCCGTGTAGTATAAAGGGTTCCTTGTAGTTAAAAAGAGAGATGTACAAATATATTATGAATTAAAAAGGCCATAACTGATTTTCTTTCGCCATTTCTTTTACCGGTGGTAGTATTCGTTCTTGTTCTGAGACGACTAACTAGGTTTTTAATTTTAACTTATTGCTAGGGAACCCCACAAAGATACAAGTAAATATACTCACAGAATGTTCCTTTAAATTTTAACGAAACACTACGTAGAATATTCAAGCGAGCAGTTCGCAGTGAGATTGGTTTCCAGAGCGGCCGTACAGAGCCATTCCGCTGAATTAACTTTTACATGATTGATTCATTCTTATTGTTGCTTATTTTAACAATTTAACGTACCTAACTGTAAATAAATAGGTACATTACATTTTACGGTATAGGCCCTTGGCCAGTGGAACATAAAGCCATCAGGCTAGGAAAAAAATACTCGGTAAATTATAGGTAAATGTTTATTGGTAAAAGTGACTATCTACACAAAAAGTTTACTCAGTCGGTTTAACGTCTGAGGGTGATATGGTATTTGTGTAACAGTTTATTTAAACCACATTTCTCTATGTATAATATTATCTATATTATACTTGGATCAAATTGAGTACTTCTAATTTATAAAAATGTGTCATATAACCTGTTTTAAACACTAGCTGTGAACGTAGATAGTACAAATAAACGTAGTATAAGTTATACAATGTTTTGTCACTTTCACACTTCTCTAATTCTCATCAAGAAAAACAGTGACACAACAGTGAATAACTTATACACTCGTTATACTACGTTTATTTGTAACACAGGAAGAATATAATATTCTCTGAAAATCAGACAGTGAATATACACCCTATTTTATTACCAAAGGGCAAGTCTGAAAAATCGAAGTCAGGTGTCTATTCAATACCCCCAAATTCTCTATAACATATACAAATTTCTACGGTTCATTGCGTAAATACGCTCAAATGGATCACAGTTTGCAAATAGCCCAACGGTGCTTTATATGTATACTATATCATATCAAATATTTACATAAAGACATAGTAACGATATACATATGTATATTTCTGATATATATAAAGCGGAGGACACGCCAGAACTAAACTAACGACCGAAGCTTGACTTGAAAAGATTGCTTTCAGCCTTTGTTGTAATTACACAAGTTTGTATAATTCTCTATGTTCATTGTTTTTCACTGTCTGTGTATTGCAAATAAAGCATATTCTATCTATCTTTATATGAGAGAAGATGGTTCCTGTATAGAATATTTAGGGTTATCAGTAAAGGACTTTAACCCTTCGAGATTATCATTTCGGATAAAACAAATTGAAATATCGATATTCAATTCAGACCCACGCGGCGCGGTGACAACATTCAGCGGTCGAAAGCGCCGGTTTTCATGCATTATTTAATCTTTAATTCAACTTACACATCCTGCTGGTTTCTGATGTCCTGGTAGAATTTTAAACATTGTTTTAAAAGTATATTTTAAATTAGAGTGGGTAGCACTTTATCCTACTAATACATATTATAATTGCGAGAGTTTGTGTGTATGTTTGTTACTTCTTCATGCTCAAATGGCTGGGCCAATTTTTATGATATTTGGTACATATATACCTAGCTAGCTGATACCTTGAATTAACACAGGTGATAGGATACTTTTTATAGGATTTGGTCAAAAGTCTGATATAATAGCGCTGCTATGCATAAAATTAAACGTCTAAACGATAGAATTTAAGTATGTAGGTACAGAAAATTATTTAAAGTGTCATTCATTACATTATATCTCGGGCAGTTTCAAATAAAATTAACGAAATATTAATCTATAAAAATGTTTCCTATTTTATAAGCCTGCAAAAAGAAAAATAAATTAAAATCAACTTCTAAAAATATAGTAAGAAGTAAAAGTAAAAAGTCGACTTTATTAAGACTTTTGGAGAAGTCGTCTGACCTTTTAATAACTGATATCACACAATAAAAGGAAAATCAAGTATCTAAATTAAAATATGAATAGAGAAATATTATTTCTATAGAAGGTCAAGAAATTCACAGAACAAAAATGATCCATGATAAGCCACACTCACTCAACCTACACATCTTAAAGCGAAAAATAAAAACCGGGCAAGTACGTGTCTGGCCACGCACAATGTAGGGTTCCGTATTGGCTATGCATTTCTTGCTTGCAGATGAGTACAATGCCATTTTCTATGACATTTGTACGTTTTCGTGAAAGAAATTTTACTTCATAAGTTCGTCGGCTATTACTCGGTAACTAGTAGTGCCTACTTAACCGTTATAGTTTTCCTTGTAGGTTCACTATACGGACTACTACCATGATTTTTTTTAAATTTCTAAACTCAAGACTTTCGAAGATAGAGGGGGGGGGGGGGGGGGCCGGGCAAAACGAAAATTGACACGTTAGCTAAATGTAAATAATTCGCAAACGGATCATTGTACCGGAAAATGATCTTTCCACACCCTCAATCTTTTTAAGAGACCTAACGATACCCCACAAGATGGGGTCGGTGCAAAAAAAAATCATCCCCACGTTACCTGTAGGGGAGTGCCTCCCCTACAGGTAAAGTGGGAAATAAAATATTTTTCAAAATTTTATTCTACCACTTTGTTAGCATTGTTAATATGAGTATACATACCAATTTACAGCTTTCTAGCATCAAGCGTCTAGGCGCTAGACCGCGGACGTACAAACGGACATGGCGAATCTATAAGGGTTCCTTGTAGTTTACTACGGAACCCTAAAAACCAAGGTATTTTGGTCAGACCTAGTTAATTACGTCTTTGGTGCAAAAAAATGCGCGAGGCCTTACAGAATAAAATATTTTTGATTTGATATGGAGTTAAATTCTTTGTTTGTTTGAATTTAATAGGTTTCGAAACTACTGTAAATCTTTCACCGTTGCAAAGCTACCCTATCCCAGGGTAACATAGGCTAAATAATATTTCTTAAAAAAAATAGGCATCTTTATTAAAACCCGCGCGAATACAATAGCGGGCTGTTACTATTTTCTAATTACATATTCGCACCAAATTATGCGATTTCAGTTGCATTTTGGTAAATCATTACCGGTTGGCAGAGAACATTCCCCTTATTGTTCGGAACCAAACATGGAGGCAAACGGTGGGCTAGTTGTTGAATATTTAACATGAAGCGACCTCCGCCGTACCGTATGCTTTCCTAGTACACCAACCGTCCATTGAATAATACACATTGCAAAATGTCATTTTTTTAATAATTTCGAGTGGTAGAGCAATTTATGAAATGAGGTAACTCGATAGGGGAAGGACCACCCTCTCATAGAACATCGGCGGAAAGCAGTACGTTTCGTTGGATAGTGGGAGATCCCTCTACCCCTTCTATACCCCCTTCTCTTTATTTTCTTCTTTATTAGCAGCATCGCATTGGTAGTGTCTCTGCCCTGTTTTTCTCTTATGCGGCTGTAACCACTTCTATCAAGTCTTGCTTGTTTGTTTGCGGTATAACATGAAAAAAATATTAAAGCGAGAGTGGTACTTCTGCGGTCAATCTAGCTCATTTTATAAATATTCTACCGTTCCAGTACTCCGTATATTTCCATGTTTTGAATGAAAAAATCAGAATTAATTACTTATTAAAAAGTGAAAGCGATTGAGGAAAATTCTGAACCTTTTTTATTATTCAACAAAATATTAAGCGATACAACTGAAGCATTTTAATGGACATAAATATGTAAAGGCTGGATTTCTTTGAATTACATAAATAAAATAATGATTTATACAAACACGGTACAGTATGAAGAAGAACAGCATCTTATATGATCGTGTGGTTTTTAATCCCCATAATTCGTGACAGCCTCATACAAAAAAAACGAGGGACGTATAAGGCTTATGAAAAGGGACGAGCCGGGAATAAAATATTAAAAAATTAAATTTCGGGACGACTTAGGCCTATAAAATTTAATTATGGGGAACGACCTGGGATATTTATTATGGAGGACGAATCTTGAGGGACGACCGAGGCCTAAATCAGCAGGTTATCGGACCAGCCCATCACACATTCCCACGCTGCGCTGTCTCTCCTGTATAGGCAGGATCAACAACGGCGACCTCAGATTGACAATAAGCAATAAAGCTTATTGATGTTGAAAACTACAGCTGTCTTGGAATTCACAACGAATTTAATTAGAAAGAAAATAGACATCAGGCTAATACGCATTCCTAGTTTTGAGTTTGAGTTATCCTATTTAGAATAGAAATCTGAATCTAAAATACGAACATGTAGGTATTAATTAACACAACAATAACCACATAATAATTTATATTGTGTGTATACAGCTGTGCAGACCTCTGGGAAATCAGAGGAACGCGCCAACTTCGCCTGACTAATTTGCAATGTTTTTCGACGGATATCAAATATGAAATTCTTTTTCAATCAAAATTATTCTTAGCAATGAGAGGTTAGTTTTATCTTTTACTGTAACATAGTAATAAACTCATTAATAATATTATTAACCCCCTGAAATATTTTCGTCGACATAAAAATATTTCAGGAATTATGTAAAATAATTTTAAGCCCTTTTTTGTTAGCGACTGGCTGGCTGGCCTTATGACACATATTATTAGTAAATTTTGAGCATGTATTGTTTTGGTAATCAGTTTTTGTAGGTATGTGATTTTTGTCAGTGGCTGTGAATTTTAACGTTTTAAATATAGGTACCTTCATCTCCATATTACAATCATTTATATAACAATAACATAAATTCAATGATCTTTCGACCAGAACTTAGTTTAAAGAGAAAGTACCTATATCAGATCCTTTCAATAGATAATATCGTAAAACACACACAAAAAAATGTTTATTAAATACCGTCAACAACATACCTTTAGAACATAAAAAGGGATGACAAAATTCTTACCCTAATTTTTTGTTGGCCGCCCGTCCCGAAAAGTTTTATTCAATATTTTATATTAATAATCTTCAACAAAACCTACTAAGTTTTTGTATTAAGGGGATATGTGAAAAAAAGAAGGGTCCTTAGAAACCAAATATCTTCTAAACTACTAAAATTTAGACCTAGATTTTTGGATATGTATTAATTCATCATATAATCGAAATTTTGGAAAGAGCCAAAACACGATTGTGACACATTTCCTCGATAGAAAAAAAATCCGAAGTAACCTCTGTTTTTTCTTCAGAACTCTTGTAACTTCTAAACGGTAAATAGTAGAAGTTTTAAACTTCATATAAAGAAAGACATTAATGTTTTCTAGAGACTGTAAAGACAAATTCTTAAAAACTCAATTAATGAATTTTAAATAAGCCTAAATGTGTTTTGGCGCTTACGACGTTAAAAATTCGCCGTGTTCACGGTGTCCCATCTCTGTCTCTCGCAAGAGGGATTGATATATGCGTCGCACGGGTGGGGCGGGCTCAGTCGGCCGCTTACTCTTGTCTGGGACGGATCTACGTTCGTCGAGATCTCGCGCGCAACCCATCGAAATAATATTATTACGTATAGAAATGACAGCGCCTTCAAATTTTGGCGCCGCGTTCGGCCGTGCGGGGCGCGCCCCTCCCTGGCCCCGCCCCCAACCGAGTCATAGAATATGACATTACTACGCAGGGGCGACACTTTGTTTATATTCTGCCTATTGGACATCTAACTGATTATTTTATTTTATTACAATATTTTATTTTACTTAATAGAATAAACTTAATAGAAAATAGGTATAACATTAGCTTTATAGGTAGGAAGCTACATTACATTTTTGTTCTTAACTTAATATTAGTCAAAAATAAACTGAGATTAAATCAAAACTTTATAATGAAGCTATTTATATATTGAAGTATTTTGTAATATATGCAATAACTAGGAGACGGTCGCCTGCCAGACAAGACAACTCCTCTTGTTGAATGGTAACGTATCTTTACTCCGAAACTTGTTTGCCCGAATTTCATTTGTTCGAAAATGGTTGGTCGAAATTTAAAATGCTGTTTCGTTTTCCATCTTTTTGTTTTCTAGAAACTATTTTTTTTACTTAGTAACTTTATCCACATTTACGTATTTTTTACCTACTATATAAAAATATTTTGGAAATATAGTTTAAAAAATCAATATTTAAATTACATATTATTTTAAAAAAAGAATTATGAAAATCGGTCCAAAATTGAAGGAGTAATCGGCGGACCTCCAAAAAAAAACAATGAAACATAGAACCTCCTCCTTTTTTGAAGTCGGTTAAAAAAAAAGCAAAAAATGAATATAGACATTAAGCAATGTGGTTTGTTTATAGACGAACAATACCCGTTTTTAGGGGCCACGCCTGATGGAATAGTTTTAACGCATAATATGCTTGTAGAAATTAAGTGCCCCATAGCACCGTTCAAGATTGGGATTGATAGGGCTATATATAGCACTAAACAAAATGCATTTTTGGAAAGAAGACAAAAATACTGGAAAAATATACATTAATAAAAAATCTGATTGGTTCTTTCAAGCACAGGGGCAAATGCATATTAGTAAATTTCCAAAATGTTTATTAGCTGTGTGGTATGGGGAAAATAAACTAAAAACAGAAATACTCCATAAAGATGATCAGTTTTGGAAGACGAAAATGGAACCAAAATTATTATCTTTTTATTATGATTGCTTGCTACCAGAGCTTGTAGATCCTCGGCATACAAGAAATATGGCAATTCGTGAGCCAAGTTATGTCATTCGTAAAGGTAAAGAAAATAAAAATGTTGACACAAATGAGACAAATGCGGGTTGTAATAATGAGAAGATTATTGCCTTAGAGAAATTTTAAAACTATAACTTTTAAAATTTCTCTAATGCTTTATTATTAGTTCTTTTATAAATAAAACGATTTAAAAAGTACGTGATTTGCATCTAATTAGAATTTATTATTAATTAATTATATTCTAGACAACATTTTCGTATATTTCAAAATTGGCTCAGCCTGTAGTGTGGTACTGCATATGCACAGTCTTCAGAAGAAGCCACAGAAAATTTTCATAACATAACTTTGAATAAGTATTTGAATGAAACGATGAACATTCCTTATTATAACAGCTTTAGTATGTAATCCCATTGTTTTATCATTTTACTAAAATATTCCTTACAATGACATTAGCTCTTAGACTATAAAGTAAAACGCAGTGTGTGTAATGTTTTATTCGATTGCAAAAAGTATTTTGTTTGTCTGTAAAACTATTTAAAATTTAATATGTACTGGTAAGTAATTATTTTGCTTATTTATCAATATATTTAGTTATAGACCAAATATCGACTGTCTTGTATTTCACAATTATTAAAATAAATAGACACAGGTATTCATTTACTTTATTAGTTAAGATAAACTTAAATAGCTACTAAACAAACAATAACAAGTGAACAGCGAAACGTATCGTATTTCCGACGAAAGTATTTTCAAAACTTCGCGGGAAAACGGCCGGCGGTCCGGCCGGCACGCGCGCGAGTGCAGCGCCGCCGCGGCGGCACTCGCGCAACTTTTGGCTAGGCCCCGCCCCTTTCGTTTCAATTATTTTACGGCATAGCGTCTTAAGATCTTTGTACAATAGAAGCGAATTCGAAATACGCGAGTTGGCGATTGGCGACATACTAGGGAAGGGACCAATGCATTGCGACCTCAAGCATCGCGCGAATTCGCTCCATTTGTAGACAAATTGTAAGAGTTGGTCAAGAACATGTTGTAGAATTTATCGTTTTCATCGTGTTTTATATTCCATTGCGATTGCGAAGTTTCGATCTAATGGTGGCCATATTCCAGACACATTTTATATTATTTCTTCAAGTTTACATGACGCTGCAATGTCGATCAAGTCAGTTAGAATCTATTTTATTTAAGAACTAATTGTACCGAATAATACGGAATAACTAAAACGGCCACAGATATCCTTTCTGTGTTCTGAGAAAACGGCCTTTACACTTGACTAAATTCAGAGTCTAACAAAAGAGATGGTGCAATACTAAGAAGTGAGAAGTTGTAAGTGCTTTTCGCTTATTCGTATGGCACCATCGAAATAATATTACTACGTATAGAAATGACAGCGCCTTCAAATTTTGGCGCCGCGTTCGGCCGTGCGGGGCGTGCCCCTCCCTGGCCCCGCCCCCAACCGAGTCATAGAATATGACATTACTACGCAGGGGCGACACTTTGTTTATATTCTGCCTATTGGACATCTAACTGATTATTTTATTTTATTTTACTTAATATAATAAACTTAATAGAAAATAGGTATAATATTAGCTTTATAGGTACATATTATTAGTAAATTTTGAGCATGTATTGTTTTGGTAATCAGTTTTTGTAGGTATGTGATTTTTGTCAGTGGCTGTGAATTTTAACGTTTTAAATATAGGTACCTTCATCTCCATATTACAATCATTTATATAACAATAACATAAATTCAATGATCTTTCGACCAGAACTTAGTTTAAAGAGAAAGTACCTATATCAGATCCTTTCAATAGATAATATCGTAAAACACACACAAAAAAATGTTTATTAAATACCGTCAACAACATACCTTTAGAACATAAAAAGGGATGACAAAATTCTTAAGCTACATTAACTACATTACAATTTTGTTCTTAACTTAATATTAATCAAAAATAAACTGAGATTAAATCAAAACTAACTTTATAATGAAGCTATTTATATATTGAAGTATTTTGTAATATAATATGCAATAACCAGGAGACGGTCGCCTGCCAGACAAGAGGAGTTGTGTTGAATGGTAACGTATCTTTACTCCGAAACTTGTTTGCCCGAATTTCATTTGTTCGAAAATGGTCGGTCGAAATTTAAAATGCTGTTTCGGTTTCCATCTTTTTGTTTTCTAGAAACTAATTTTTTTTACTTAGTAACTTTATCCATATTTACGTATTTTTTACCTACTATATAAAAATATTTTGGAAATATAGTTTAAAAAATCAATATTTAAATTACATATTACTTTAAAAAAAAGAATTATTAAAATCGGGCCATAATTGAAGGAGTAATCGGCGGACCTCCAAAAAATAAATTAAAAGTAAAAAAAATATATTTAAAAACAAGCTTTTATTTAATTGCGTAAGAAAACATAATTATCAAACTAAATTAAATCTCGCGACAAGCTTTTATGTCATATAAATTGTGTAATGATGTTATAAGTTGATAGTTAAAGTTTTAAAAGAAAAGTTTATTTTATTCTTTTTAGCGCAATTAAATAAAAGCTTGTTTTTAAATATATTTTTTTTACTTTTAATTTATTTTTTACTTTTTAGTTATCACTGGACAGGTTTCGCAGTGCCATCTATTTTCGAGAGGCGGTACTAGTCTAATGAATTTATTTGTTATAACTAGCACCAGCAATTTGAATACCTATATAATTTCCTGATTTTACTACAGTCACCCTGCGACAAACTAAACGGGTTTATGTACCCATCAGAAATAAAATACCGACCAAGGGCAAGTAGAACTCGCGCATGAGGGTTCCTTCCCATAATGATACTAGTCATACTATCTAACTAATATTATAAATGAGAAACTGAGTTTGTTTGTTTGTTATTCCTTCACGACTTGACTAATCAGTTGATCATTATGAAAATTTGTATATACATATATTGTCAGGGGTACAGAGCCCAACATAGGCTACCTTTTTACCCGTGAAAGTATGTCAATCCAAAGGGAAAATATTTTTTCTACTATTGAGGGCGCTGTATGGTATGCTATCGGCCAACAGATGGCGCCACAAGTCGCGAATGGGTTGTTTTGTTGTCAAATGAAATCTATGTCATATAATTAACGCGAGCGAAGCCGCGAGGAAAAGCTAGTAATAGATAAAATACATTTTAATTCAAAACCGGTATAAAAAGAGCCATGTACCAATGTAAAATGTACCAAGGGTAGGGTCACATTATATTGGTTGTTTAAAGAAGAAGAAGTAACTACAAATTTACGATTTTCAGATTTATTCCTGTACTTGTGCTACATAATCTTGCTTCTTGCCAAATTTCATGATTCTAGGACAACCGGAAGTACCCTATAGGTTTTTGGTCGGAACGGTTTTGTACGAAAAACGGAACACAAACGGCTGTATCGTAATTTTGTTATCATAATATTGTATTGTCATCTGATCTACAGTTTTAAGCAAAATTTCAGCTCAATCGGTCTTCGGGAAGTGGTTCAAATTTTCGTTCCAAGATTCCACCCTTACATACATACATACATACATACATACATACGTACATACATACATACATACAGGTCAAGTTAAATAAAAGCTTTTAAAAACATAGAACCTCCTCCTTTTTTGAAGTCGGTTAAATAAAACTACAAAAAATTCAGAAATACCTAAATTATAAATATTATAAAATTGACTCACGCTTAGTACCTACGTATCCCATCTGTACGATTAATTTTTGATAATCTATGATTTTCACATAGAAATGGCGGATGCAATCATGATGCAATAGAAAATAATGAAAAAAATTGTTTTGGTTGGTTTTACTTAATTTTTTGTATACTTAGCGATGATAAGTCACGGTTTTTACACGTTTTTATCGAACATGACGGCATTTTTCAATGTTTTTTTTTGTCATAAGTCCGAGGACCGACCGCGATGAGCGTAGACAAGTGACTAAACGAGTTGATGTCTATTGGCCTCAACGTATGGGGACAAAAATTTTGTTCGCGGTGTCCGTTCTATACGTAGTAATATTATTTCGATGTATGGCACCATCTCTTTTGTTACACTCTGAATTTAGCCAAGTGTAAAGGCTGTTTTTAAGGGCCTGCGCAGACATGCTACTTTTGCTATCGCTTATATAACAGTATGGTAGACGTACATACTAAATCTCACTTTAGGAAATCAATTTTTTTTTAATTGTGACGATTAGAATAAAAATATTAATACTACCAGGCATTTACCTAATCAATTTGAATTGTTCCAGTGGTCTCAATCGCCTGTGAGTGTGGCGGGTGGTGCCACAGAGTCACCCCCTGAAGGCTTCAGGCGGGCTGCGAGGGGGTCTTTCTCGGCCATTTTGGATTTACTCACTGCTACCACAAACCTAGATCCACGACAGGTAATTCTTATAATTCACTAAAATCTGTTGTACTATCCGCGCCACGAGAGATGAGACCTGGGTAGCACCTGCGCAGTAGACGATTTCTATACCATTTTAGTAGAAATCGTCGCAAGTCAATTCATCAAATCATGCAATCAATCAGCAACAAAAACAGATTTAATCTCGATTCTAACTCACTCACTCATACAAAATAGGAATTGAGCTGACACCG
Source organism: Endotricha flammealis (assembly GCA_905163395.2). Lineage (NCBI taxonomy): Eukaryota > Metazoa > Arthropoda > Insecta > Lepidoptera > Pyralidae > Endotricha > Endotricha flammealis. The sequence continues at coordinate 13,416,846 of LR990867.1, read as the reverse complement.
ATTGAGTGTGAATCGAAATTGAATCTGTTTTTGTTACGAGAATAGAGGGCTGGTCTGGTTGGCAACGCGTGAGTGATACCTCCGGTATTGCAAGCGTCTATAGGCTACTACGGTGATGCTTACCATCAGGCGGGCCGTATGCTAGTTTGCCAACTTTGTGGCATAAAAAAAGTATGTATAATATTGACAAAAACATTTTATTTGGTTTGAAATGATACTAAAATGTTAGTCTACTTCTGTTCTTGACATTTAAATTAATTATACTTTTAATCTTTTAAATATTACTCGTCTAATTCGACCCTAATTGTTGACAATACATCCATAGACACATATGGACGGCTAAATCGTTACCCCTTCCCTTCCTTTTGGCTTTACCGTATTCGGCTAAAAAGATTATCGCAAAACTTTCACGTGTCGAAGGCGAAAAGATTGTACGGAGTCACCTTTGCCTCACATTTATAACCCTACCTATTCCATTAAGTCCCTTTTAGGCGACTTATGCGTCCCCTGGGCCGAACAAAATAATCATTAAATCTTACTTTCACGTGTAAGTAACACACCCAACGTTATCGTGTTTTACTTGTTGAAAATCTCTACTATCTCTTATCGTAGTAATAATTAATAAAGTCATTGAGAATTATTCATTTATTGGCAGTGAAAAAATGAAACTCGTCTTTGAAAAAAATTTGATAACTGGAAAATTTCGAACACTGTAAATGATAGATCGTATGGAGACGATTTATCATCATCATCTCAGCCATAAGAAATCCACTGCTGGACATAGGCCCATGCATAGATGATTAGAGAGTATATTAATGTTAATTTATAAATAAAATTATTATAATACAAAGAACCGACCAAACCGAATGAACAAGACAAAAACAAATAAGACAATAAAAGGTTCGAGGCTTCGAGACAGCCAGCCAGTCACTAACAACTATATATAAAATATAAAAAATGTAAACTGAATCTGGATTCAGCTAAATTACCTTCTGACTTATAAGAACACTATTCTATCTATACATATAAAATTCAAAGTTTTGACAACGCACAGCCCAAATCGCTGGGTCTAGATTCCAAATTTGGAATGTAGTAGGTTCCTTACGACGTCTAGGGGTGTGTTAACCCGTATCATCCCAAGCACCTAAAGGCTGATCCAATTTAAATGAAACTTTTAGTATTATTTGTTAGTAACCTACTGAACACTAGTATGTATAAAAAAAAATATCAGACTTTTTGTCTTTCAGTTTCAGTACCGATCCAAAAACGGAACAGTAGGAAGATATGCCACTGGTATTAATTGCATATTACTTAGAAAGATGATTGTAAATAAAAGAGTTTTTGTACAGAATTTTGTTTATTTATTAATAGTTAGGGTTTTCCATGAATGTGTTGTTAATGGAAAATGTGGTGCCTAATGAAGAAGACTTTAAATTTAAATATATTTCTCCGTGTAAAATTATTAAGACCTTTAAACAACTCAATGTTAAAAACTCTGAGGATCATTGGGGAATTTCTATTAAAGCACTGTATGCTGTTATAGATGCCATTGCTCCACATTTGGCCATAATTTTTAATGTTTGTATAGATACTGGTCTGTTTCCCGATCTAATGAAGTACAGCAAGTTGATTCCTTTGTTTAAGTCTGGTGAAAAAACTGAACCTGGAAATTACAGACCAATATCTATTTTACCAGTTTTGAGCAAAATATTTGAAAAGGTTATGCTTGAGCAGATGCAGGAGCATTTTAAAAAGTTTAATATTATTCATAGTAAGCAATATGGTTTCACCGCCGGGATGTCCACTACTGATGCTGGAGTTGCGCTCATCAAGCATATCCTGAATGCATGGGAGGGATCGCAGGATGCCATCGGGGTATTTTGCGATCTCTCTAAAGCTTTTGATTGTGTAGATCACCAGACGCTTTTGCTCAAACTAAATCATTACGGAGTTAGAGATAATGCGCAAAATTTGATTGCGTCTTACTTAGCCAATAGATTGCAGACCGTTGATATCAACGGTGTGAAATCTAAGGGTGCAAATGTGAGAATTGGGGTGCCCCAAGGCTCGATCCTAGGTCCTTTCCTATTTTTAATTTATATTAATGACCTCCCTTTTATGGTCAAGAACATGACAGATATTGAAGCAGTGCTATTTGCTGACGACACTTCTTTGATTTTTAATTTTAATCGCCAGTGTCGCAACACTAGCAATGTAAATGGTGCACTCTCTGCTATTCAAAACTGGTTTACTTGCAACAATCTGTTATTAAACTCAAATAAAACTAAAGTAGTAAAATTCACTTTGCCAAATGTTCGTCAGGTAAATACTGACATTATTCTCGATGGTACTAAATTAGATTTTGTAAATGAGACGATATTTCTTGGTATTACCTTGGATTCAGGCTTGAAATGGGCTCCCCATATAAAAAAACTTGCCAGCAGACTCAGTTCTGCAGCGTACGCGGTCAGGAGAATTAGACGAATGACTGATGTAGCGACAGCGCGTCTAGTTTATTTTAGCTACTTTCATAGCATCATGTCATATGGCATATTGCTGTGGGGTAAGGCAGCCGATATTGAGGCAATATTTATTTTACAAAAAAGAGCTATCCGCTCCATTTATAATATGGGTTCCAGAGAATCATTACGGGAAGTTTTCAAAGAAATTAATGTTCTGACCGTTGCATCTCAATATATTTATGAGAATATAATGTATGTACGTAAAAATATAAGCACATTTGTAAAGTTTAGTGACTACTCGGATTTAAATCTTAGAAATAAACATAAATTAGTTATACCTAAGCACCGGCTCGCCAAGACCTCAAATAGTTTTGTTGTTAATAGTATTCGATTTTATAATAAACTGCCTGAAAACGTGCTGAATTTACCAGGAAAAAGGTTTAAATCCTACATTAAATATTCACTCAGCAGAAAGGCTTATTATAAAATTGAAGATTATCTAAATGATAAAAATAGCTGGAATGATAAACTCGGCACAGACACCAAACACAAGCCTACCTACTGCTAGGTACTTAATATATTGCGCATATATATATGCATATATTGTATATACACTTTCTACCTTTATTTAATTTTTTACACCTTTAAATGTAGGTATATATGTATACCAGTATATTAATACGCTTTTTTTTTTCTCTTCATTTATAGTGTTATTAATCTTTAATTATTTGCATTATTTTTTAATTTTTTTTCTTCGTCATCAGAAATTACAGATATTTTGTGTTAATTTTATATTTTCTGTCATTGTAATTTGTATCATAGTAATACCATTTTAAAAGAGCAAGTGCTAAGTTTCTTGCCAGCTTCTTCTTAGCACAAATCTGCCGTCTGAACTGGTGGTAGGAAAAAATTGTGACGATTCGAAAGAGCTTATATTAGGCCTATTTGAATAAAAATATTTTGAATTTGAATTTGAGTTGTTTTGTTCCATGTTTTCCAAAGTATGGAATCATGGACTCATCAATGCTCAGATTTCTGTCACCAGGGTAATATTTTAGCCATCTATTGTTGAGTAGATTCCATAGAGGACGAACCTTCGCGAACTTATCCTGTGGAGCCAATTTAGTGTTATCGGCGACGTGAAAGAATCGCAACAGTTCTTCGAATCTGTTCCTAGGCATAGCAGCTGCCACACCTTGAAAATTGCAATCGACACTTTGCTCCCAGTACATTCGATATCTCGCGACACTATTGTAACCCGACAGCAAAAGAATCCCAATAAATCGTTTTATTTCCTCAGTTGTAACTTTGAAATTATGATCCCCTTTTTGAATCGCATCCCATTTTCGGGTAGCTGGGCATTTCTTTTTTGGTAGAGGTGGTTGTACTGTTGAAACACTGGGTGGATAATTTTCTAAGGAAGGTTCATTTGGGAAGTTTTCTATTATACCTAAATTATTTTGGGAAGATACAGTAGCTCTAAATTCAGCCTGTGCCAAGAGCTGATGCCTGGACAGATGATTTATATTCGAAGACTCCTCATCTCCGCTATCTTCATCACTCTTGTCATAATTATCGGGGGGTGTTATGTAAATATCCGCAGACAACACGTCATCGTCTTCTTCAAGATGCGATATAATCTCATTTACCGACAATCTACAACAAAATAAATGAAAAGTAATTAGTTACAATTACATCGGACTAATATTCTAAATGCGAAAGTATGTTTGTAAGTCTGTTTGTACATATAATGTACCATCTCCATATTATCCTACTGATCCAATACTGGATCGGTACATATAAATGTAAAAATTTATTACAAATACCCTCAATTTACATTTCTTTGTATTACTATACGCTATCTCAATCTATGACCGACAAAAACACGATATAACAAAAGTTGTAAACATATAAGAAATTATTAAATACTTACATTTGCCGACGTGACATTTTTTCACCAACTTCAATAAAAATTACCACGTAAAGTAACACAAATTTCACGCGCGAACGAAAATCTGACAGATTAATTTCATTACTAGAACTGTCTATGTTACCACTATAAAGAAAAAATAATGGACGCGTTCACGTAGTTTTAGAAAAAAAATATTAAATTAACCAATCCAAAAATGGACCATTAGGATGATACGGGGAAAGGATTTTTCAAAATTCCCACGGGAAATCGAGATATACTCAAAGGAAGTTGCGAGTATTTTACTCGTAAATAGATAAATTAAATTCAAATCTACACTAATATCCTTTCAGCTCATAATGTCAACCGGACAAAAAAAGCACATTTCTTATAACGTCAACTTCTTTGAATGTCAACTTCGCAAAAAGACAACTTCTCGAAATGTCCACTTCTCTCAATGACAACTTCGCTTTTGGTCAACTTCTCATAAAGTCGACTCTTAAATTATATATTCGCTAAATGACAACTCTTCCTAATTTATGCTTTATATGGCTAATAAAAAAGAAAACCATGGTTTTACATTACTTTCTTACTAATTTTGCTAGATAGATCGATTTTCGTAGTTAGTAGTATTATGTAGGTAGGTATTATTTAGTGTAAATATGTAGGTGATGAAAATAAAATTTCAAAATTTGTATAATCAATCACCTATATTATTATGTAAGTGCGATGTATCAACACATAATACATATAAAGAAATAAAAGTAATTCTAGATACATAACACAATTTCGAAAACCAAATGTAACTCTCTGTTTACCTCCCAAAATTAAATTTACTTTTTATTTAAATAAAGAAAGTCGCAAATATATAAGTTTTGTAAAAAATGATGAAAGGTTGAGATTTTCATTCTGCAGTTCAATTAAATTTTTATTGTATTTTCTATCAAAAATTATGTCACGCCGTCATCTCCTATTTCTTAAAACGGTGAACATACTATTTGTAACTCTTTGATCCCAATATTTTGTCTCTTTTCTTAATTTGTATAAGAAGTAATACAAATTCGTGTTCTTTTGAATGCGTCCATTTATACGCCGATGCCAACCTTCCAACGCATTCGTGGTACGGTGGCGTTGACCCGCACAACTTAAAATATTTGGTGAAAAGTTGGGATACCACTGTTTCTCGAAATAACGACGAAAACGCTTCATTTCATCAGTGTGAGGCGATATGTTCAATATATGACGCCATGCGTCAGGAATCAAATTTTCTGGTATCAGCGGAATCATTGCTGACATTCTAATGATGTTACGTCCTTCGGATGTCCTATCTAACTTAATTTTTTTTTGCTTTCTTCCACACTGCCTCATTAAAATGATGGTAACATCCACTAACATCGGCTTTGGGAAAAACAGACAAAACTGCATTAATCTGGGCGATTTCGTAGTCACACTTAAACGATTCAATTTGAATATTAAAATGTTGTCTAATGAGTGTAAATAATCTTTTATAAGTTTGTTCTGTCTTGTTAGGTAATAATGCGTATATTACCGGGACGACATTTATAGAATTCTCACCAGAATTAATGTCCAAATGTAAAACATATAGCTGGTAAAACGGCTTCGGTGCCGATTTGAAAGTACCATCAGCGAAGTAAGCTCCTGATTTTGTATTTATAACCCGCCGAGCTGTTTTTGTTGAAAATACAATGATTTTATCTTCATTGCCGTCTTCAAATACTAAAAAATTTATCGCCAACGCTTCTGGGATCGATATATTTTCTAAATTCCTGTGATTGAGTAAATCGGTATTTAAATATCTCTTTCTAGCTCTATAAAGACTATCTTTTATTGAATGAAAACTGGGTATTAAATCACTTTCACTACTATTATTCCTGCTCATGTCACTAAAAGCTTCCTCCACTATTTTCTGCACTGGACCAAGATTATTACAAACTGCGACCTTTAAATCTTCTTTCTTCTTTTTCACTTCATTCTTAAATACGCTGGGTTCGCAACGATGATCATCTTCTCGCAAAATTCTTTTCCTCTCTTTATCAAGTGTGATGGACGCATTGCAAATGTTACAAGAAACGCACCGCCATAGAGTAGTTTCATTTAAATTTATTTTATGTTGAGTATAACGATGTCCATCTTTACGCATTAATATCTGACGACCTTTTTGACTATTAACAGCTCAAAGTTGCTAGACATAGTTTCATAACACTTTTTAAACAGCTATAATTATATTAAATGCACTGAAGCTTTCCTGTTTTGCTTAACAACAATTTTTCCTTCAACTCTGCTCAAGTATGAATGTCGGAACAAATTATATCTAACTACCCCCATGTTATATGATAAATTAATATCAAGTAAGCACAGTCTGTAAGTATGATAACAACAACCTTTCATAAAATTAGATTACTTTAATCGTAACAAAGAAAAGTAAGTATTTTTTTATGCAATTCAAATGTTAACCTTTAAGCACCGACGTGCATTTTTTATAACGTTAGTGCCGACGTGAGGCCTGAGAGGCCGCTCATATTATGTAGTGTTTTTTTAAAGAAAGTGTTGATTTATATATTTGTCTCTGCAATATAATGGAAAATAAAGGGTTTTAAGAAAAAATAGATATAGAAAGAAAATAAACTTTATTATATTTTTAAATTAAGGACTACAATAATATTTGGCTTGAATTTTGGGGGAAAATCCGACTATTAGATATAAAAAATCATAACACAAAAACAAATCCTCTCAGAATAACAAAAAATAGTATTTCTTACATAAGACTAATATAACATTAAGAAAAAAAAATAGTAGGAACATAAAACTTCTGGAAAAAAAAATGTCGACAGTCGAACTACACCTTAAATTCTAAGCACAGTCAGGGCACACTTGTTTCGCGCACTGTAAACAAATGTGTTTTTTGCACGAATAGCACCTATACGTCGATTTTCTTTTGAGTTTAGGTTGACAAGAAAAACAAGTCGTGCGTGTCTTGACTTCTTCAGCTTGATCTTCAGATGCCTCTGGCTTATCAGAACCAAGTACTCTTGCCAAACTCATCCTAAGTTCACGAGGCAATCTTAGGTTACAAAATCTTCATTTCATGTGCTCTAATACCAACGTTGAGCAAATTTTTTTATAAAGGCTTCTCTATCAGTTTGTCTTCCGACATGTACATCATGTAAAATATGAGAATTGACGGAACTTATATCTAAAATCCGGTAAAAAATTGTCATAGGCCAGCGTCTTGATCGGCGGCTGCAAGTGTATATAGAGCATTTCTTATCTATTTCATCTACACCACCTTTCGTAATATCAGTGCTAGTATCTGTATTATGCTCACTGTGCTCCGGACAAAAATTTTCACTAACGTCGTCAACCTCAGATCCGCTGGAATCTTCATCCGCGATCCAGCTCTCAAGCACTCGCGTATAATTTGGATTAGACACATTTATACCTATCCGAAGTCTCTTTGAATGCTGTAAATCTGTTGCAGAACCATTTCTCTTACTACCGGAAGGCTGGTCTATCCATAGTTTACAATATCTGTAAAAATAACAGTTAGCTGTAACAAAGAAATAAAACAAAAAAACTTACGTAAGTACCGATGTGAGGCCTGAGAGGCCGCTTCGAAATTTCAAATTGTAATTACTCACCAAATGCACGCGCGACGTCACGCCTTCCTGTTTCAATGTCAACGTGGGCACTGTTCTTGCAGCTACTTAAAAGCAGGGATCGGAATTTTGCGGGGAAAGGGGTACAGTAGCAAGTCAAGTGCCTGCCGGGGCCTCTCAGACTGCACGTCGGTACTTAAAGGTTAATATAATATAAAATAGTTAACAAATACTTAGGTGTATGCAATAAATAACTGTCTTCGTAAACAGTAACTAACCATTATCTGTTTCATCGCGTTGCGGATATAGATGGCGCTAGAACATACTTATATCATTTAACTACATAGTATAAAACAAAGTCGCTTTATCTGTCCCTATGTCCCTTTGTATGCTTAAATCTTTGAAACTACGCAACGGATTATGATGCGGTTTTTTTTAATAGATAGAGTGATTCAAGAAGAAGGTTTTTAAGTATAATACATTCCAAAATTCCCACGGGAAAGCGGGATACACGCAAACGAAGTTGCGCGGGTTTCGCTAGTTTAATATAAAGTGAAATGATTTACCTAATAAATTGTAAATAGGCCATAGAACCTTTTAAAATGTTTTTTTTTAATTTTGGGAATATTTATATTATTTGATAAAATGATGATTGACGATGATTACCAAATGTTAATCTACAGTAATGTTAGTATAATCTATTTTTAAGTATTATTTTTTTTTTTGTGTTAAATAAATTGGCACATTCAATTTGTATTACTTTTTATACAATTTAAGAAAAGAAACAAAATATTAAGATCAAAGGATTACGGATAGTAGATATGTTCAGTTTTAAGAAATAGGAGAAGACGACGTGACATTTTTGATAGAAAATACAATATTCAATTGAACTGCAGAATGAAAAATATCACCAACATATTTACACTAAATAATAATACCTACATAATCCTACTAACTACGAAAATCTATTAGCAAAATTAGTAAGAAAGTAATGTAAAACCATGTTTTTTTTTATTAGCCATTTAAAGCACAAATTAGAAAGAGTTGTCATTTAGCGAATATATAATTTAAGAGTCGACTTTATGAGAAGTTGACCAAAAGCGAAGTTGTCATTGAGAGAAGTGGACATTTCGAGAGGTTGTCTTTTTGCGAAGTTGACATTCTAAGAAATGTGCTTTTTTTGTCCGGTTGACATTATGAGAAGTTGACATCATGAGCTGAAAGGACTAATATTACAAAGAGAAAAGATTTGTATTTTTGTTTGTTACGAATACTTAAAAACTACTAAACCGATTTCAAAAATTCTTTCACCGTTGCTTGGAAAGTTAAATTACACCCGGGTAACATAGGCTATATTTTATTTTTATTTTTATTAATGGATCTTTAGTAAATCCTGTGCGAAGCCGGGGAGGTCCGCTAGTGTTAGATAATTTCACTTTTGTTTCATAAATTCTAAAAGGATAATAGCAAAGGCTAATTGGCTTTGATGTTAAAACGAAAATTACATTTTTCATAAAACATATTTTACTTTGCCACAATAAATAGACAGTAAATTATATGATCCTAACATAATAACTCTGGTTACGTGACCTTTCATATAGGTACGTGATATTTATTTTTCTTAGTTCAAGAAATTGAGTTTTCAACTCAAATTTTAGCATCAATAAGAAATAATTATCTGTACTTATTTAAGTACCTACCTACTTATTATTTTATTGTGACGAAATTATGTATAGATACATATTTTTTTTATAAGTAACTAGCGCCACGTCCCAGTTTCCTACGGGTTTTATTAGGGATCCCTATTTTTTTTATATTATACTAGCTGTACCCGCGGCTTCGCCCGCGTGGATACTGCCTTTCCCGTGGGATTTCTATAAATTGCTGTCTTTATCCTTGTCAACATCATAAAGGGAACCCATAAACAAAATTCCAGTTTTCTAGGTTGAGCGCCTGCGATAATACACTTACAGTCCTATTACTCCCTTTCCTGTGGGAATTCTATAAATTGCCGCCTTTCTCTTTGTCAACATCATAAAGGGAACCTCTATACAAAATTCCAGCTTTTTAAGTTGTGCGCCTGCGATAATACACTTATAGTCCTATTACTCCCTTTCCCGTGGGAATTCTATAAAACCCCATCTTTATTCTTGTCAAAAGAACCTCTATACAAAATTCCAGCTTTCTAGGTTGAGCGCCATACATATGTTTTGGGTAACTTCAACCGTTTATGCAGCGCACGCAACGGAAGCCCTAATAATTTTCCCCGTTTTTGCAACATTTTTCACTGATGCTTCGCTCCTATTAGTCGCAGCGTAATGCTAAATAGCCTAAAGCCTTTCTCGATAAATGGACGATCCAACACCAAAATATATTTTTTAATTGGAACCAGTAGTTCCTGAGATTAGCGCATTCAAACAAACAAACAAATTCTTCAGCTTTATGTATTAGTATCTTAGAGAAAGGATGAATAGAGTTGTCATTTGGCGTATACCCGTAAGGGAGAGAAACAAAGTACATTGATTACGCAGTGTTACCAGAAAAGAGAATATTACCCCATGATTTACCCCATGTTTTTTATATATTTTTATAAACGATAAACTAATACGACTATTGATGATTGGCGATGTATTTTTTCATATTATAATCATCAATATATTGGGATCGATTTATACTTGTATAAATAAATCGAAGTCGCTGTCCGCGCCTGTTTGTCTGTATCTCCGCTAAGTCCTATTGTCTCCTATTAGTATGGGAAGGTTGGTGTGACTACAGATCTCTCTCAGTTTGTATTAAATAGATATTATTTTTAATTTAGGTTCTCACTTTTTTACCTCAATTGTGGGTAATATTGCATGGGTAAATTCAAGTAAATTGCTGGTATCCCCAATACGCGTGGTACCCGACTAAATTCAGGAGACACAGGAAAGTGGCCGCCTGGCTTCATTTTACTTACCTACTTAATTTAGGTGCATAATACCACAAAATACGATTATTTTCTTGACCATTTACGTTTTATTTCTTTATTTCTGTACATTGAAGCCGTCATTTGAGTCTTAATAAATATAATCTGTAGTCATTTTTATCAATTATGGCCGAAATAAAGTCTAAATAGTGTACTTACGAATGAAAGGTTATGTTGTCGATTTTACGTTCACTGCGGCTATTGCAGCCTAAAACACTACAATGCACTATAGTCTATGAACGCAAAAACACATCAACTCAACCACAGAACACAGTTTTCGTCTTGTTTTCACCCTGAAAGTTCAGATTTTGAGAAATAAAGAAAACTGCTTTCGTTTGCTGGGCACAGTTAGCGACTGTGCCCAGCAAAAAAATAGTATACGTCGATAAGGACAAAAAATATTTCTCTAGCTCTTTTTGGCCTTGGGAATATTGTATTTACTCATCTCGCTCACTCCTACCGTGTCGCCTCTATTCATCCTTTCTCTAAGATTAGTATAGATTTTTTAACAGCGCCACCTAGCGTAATAGATTTAAAGTGCTTTAATTTTCGCGCGATATTTATAATTTGATGAAAACGTAACCTAACTTTTGAATAGCGCCATCTAGCGTAGAATAGAAAGAACTTGAATTAATTTCGGCAAGCGCGTAAATTTTTTGCTATAACTTCTGAAGTATCTATTTAAATTATATGAACAGACAGACAGACAGACGCGCGGGATGACTTTGTTTTATAATATGTAAGGATAGCCTATGTTATCCGGGGGTAATGTACCTTCCTAACGGTGAAAGAATTTATAAAATCGGACCTCTAGTTTTAGAGTTTATTAATTACAAACATACACACACACAAATACAAATCTTTCCTCTTTATAATATTAGTGTAGATGTAGATTACCCATACAGATACACCCTACATTATGTTAGTGTTAGATAGATAGATTTATTTGTGAAAATATGGTAGGCACTAAAAGATGTTACAAAAATAGTATTCCAATTTTTTCTACCCTCGCAGGGGGTTGTTTACTGGGTTTACTGGGTGGGTGTGTTTACTTGTATTTGCCTCAATTGATTAGTTATAATAAAAATATAGTGGAAAACCTTTTATATAGCAATATCCGTATTTACAATAGAAGTTCCGCCGCTTCTAACATAATTTCCGTCCCATAATGTATTTCTGAGCGTCACTTTCTACAGCTTCCGTTCAAAACTAGTGAATGGACGTTATTGTTTCAGCATTGGACAAAATTTAACATTGCTGCTTAACCCCGAAGTACTGTGAGAGTGAGAGGTTTATATCTTCCTCGTTAAAATGATTGATTTTTATTGTTGTTACAGTTCAACTAACCATTCTTTTTTTTTTTTATTCATCTCCCATCCCAGGCGGGATTCGAAACCCACATGGGGGGCACAAGGTGTTTTTTTTTTATATTTAAAAAAATATAATATAAAAAATTCCTCGTTCAAGTTATTTTCATTAAGCTCTGTACTCTACTCTAAAAAGATTCAGACAATTCTCAGTTTCAGAACACCTTGCTGGGACCACTTGGACACGTGATCGTCATTAACAACAATTGATTGCAGTCTATCATTTTATTGATTGGACGCCTTACCTCGTCAGTCAAAACATTGATTAACCGTTGATTAATATTTAGTTCAAATATTTGCAAACATCATCTCCTAACTTTCAACTCTGTCGCGCTTAAGCAGAAGTTAAATTGCTGTTTACATACAGAATTAGATACAGTTAGACGTAGGCTAAATTCCTGCAAATGTAGGAATTTGAAACTCTTGAGTTAATTGTCAAGACATTTTAATAAAGCAAGTATAAATAAGTTTGGCAAATGGCAAACATTCACCATTTCCTGTTAGACCAACACAACTAATTTTTCCAACGGGAATAATTCGGAAAAAAAAGCCTGTTCGCACTACTAAGTTGTGCTATCCAAAATAAGTATTCCTGTTGGCACAACGACTTTTTTTTGCTGTTTCGTAACTAGGTTAGGGATTCAATTTAGGATTATTTTCGATGTTTTTAAGTGAGCATTGATTTTTGTTTCTAATTTGGGTGTTTTTGTTTATGTACCTATTATACATATAGAGAAAGGCCAAGAAATAACAGACTCAACTGGAAAAGAACAGCAGAGAGGGATAGTTGAACGAGGACAGGAGAGGCCTTTGCCCAGCAGAGGGACTTATATAACTAATAAATAAATAAATTAAGTACCTATATAATGCGTGCTGCATTCAATTTGACCTGACGCTGAAGCTGTGGAATGAGATCCCCGCCGAGGTCTTTTCTTTGACTTATATGGGGTTCTTCAAAAGGGGCATTAAAGATTTTTACAGATTGATGCCCCCGATGTTGCAAGCGTCCATAGGCTGCGGTGACCGCTTACCATCAGGCTGGCCGTAAGCTTGTTTGGCACCTTATTGGTATATTTTAAAAAAACGCATCCAGTGTGGCAAATCCCTACTGAGCAATTTCTTCAATGTTATTTTCAGATTTAATAAGTAATTTAGGTTGTGGCAGACTTATATAAAATACCCTGACGTCAACCTTTATTAAATGTAATGTCGATGTCTGTATTATTTTTTGTTTTTCATAACTTAAATGCTACAGTATCTACATTGAGGACAAAACCCTCAGGCAACTTCACAAATGTCAAGAACTTCTAGAAAAATAATATTCGAAAGCTTTTTTAGATGGAAACACAACATAAAGCTTTTCTCGTTGTATTTATTGAAAACAAAAGCGATAGCGAATATAAAAGATTTCCGTTATAAAAACACGATTCATAATAGATAAGAGAATAGGTGTATTTTCTATGAAACACGGTGCTCGGGGCAACTGTGTGTTCTCAGAAAACATTTCGCAAAAACTTGTACCCGCTTGCCGGCTTACTCTCAACTCTCAAGGATTTGAGATTAAGTAAAGTTTGTTACCTACTTAAACGAAAGTATATGTAACTAAGTACCTACTTATACCGTTATAGGAATGGACCTAGAAAAAAAGACGAACACCATCACTGAAATTATAAAGTGAAGCACCCAAAGTAAGCCACCTCGCGTATAAGTACGAACCGGCCGGCTTACTATGGTGTGAATGTGTGCGTGCCGGTCAGCCATTTCACACTCGCACATAGTTACGCAGCCGCCATTCGGGTGCTTCAATTATTATTCCGTCCGCCTTTTTTCTAGGTCCATGGTTATAGGAATATAGGTAGTATTTTTTTCTGAATCGATTTTTTTATGTTAATGTCGCATTAAAATATAGCTGTCACTCTCAAATTAAAAAAGAGATAGCTTGAGATTTATTATTTGTTAAATAATGTGGAATTAAAATGAGTTTAAGAATTTAAATAAAGCACGGGCATTACGTTGATCGTTGATCGTGACGAACAAATTCATATCACGTTAATTCAGTGATAGTCGGTCAAGTAAAAGCCTACCGAAAGGGTATTTACACCCCAATAATCACGAAGTGAAGTGAACTAACAGGTAAATATGTTGTTACTCATACAATATTTGCATTACATTGTGTAGCAGTATTACACAAACCCAAACTTATTTCTTTACACTATAGGTACTAATAATACCTACGCTAAACAAACAAAACCTGCCAGCGCCATCTAGTAATCGAGTTCGGGAAACGTATTTTTTCTTATTTGATCTTTTATAATTATCTAATTGCAAACTATTAAAATAAAATCTAAAGCCAAAAAAGTATTTATTTTGTATATGTCGGAGCGAGCGGCTCTCGGACGTCATCAGAGGGGTTCTCCATATTAGTAGACTTGTGGGCGGAAAGTAAACCCGCGAGGCAAATACTTATGAGAGATAATAATAATTCAAAATAACTTAACACCAATTCAATAACTAAATAAGTTCGAACACTGTAGTTACGTCGACTGTTATAAAAGTCCACTGTTAAAACTACGAACTTAGATTTGACAATTAATTAGATTAACAAAGGGAACGATCAACGAATCCGTGGGTCGCGTTCGATCTGAGCTCCGGTCAGAATAGTTCTCCTACACTTACTCAAGCTTTCTGGGCTTGTAACATAAACAATTTCAAGACAAGACCAACCGACCCACGGCTACGTTCGGCAACAAAAACCATTGTGTCACCTTTGTTCCCATGGATCTACAATCACTGTCCGAGCGATAAGCTCGCTAACATAAACAAACGCACTTCTTTGAACCACGGAGATTAAAATTCCAAGTAATTATCGCCGGCGCCAGCGCGCGCCGACACGGCGATCCTGACTCTCACACGTCCTCGTGTGAACCAGGATCTCAAGATCTCAATTTGTCATGTACCGTTCGGCTATCCTACAAAACCATCATGTCCACAGAATGTAAGGCCTCCACAGAATAAACCAAAATTGTTATTTATTATAAAATTCAACAAAGAACAGTTCTACTCGTAGATTCTATTAACAACATCTTTTCTAGATTTCAATCTTGTAAAACATCATTAATGTGATTTATTCTCAACCAAATCGCATTACCACGACTTTATAAATATCTCCACAAGTACACCAGTTTCATTATGACTATTGGAACACATCCACAAGTCAACTCCATTATGACTATTGGAACACATCCGCAAGTCAACTCCATTATGACTATTGGAACACATCCGCAAGTCAACTCCATTATGACTATTGGAACACATCCGCAAGCCAACTCCATTATGACTATTGGAACACATCCGCAAGCCAACTCCATTATGACTATTGGAACACATCCGCAAGCCAACTCCATTATGACTATTGGAACACATCCGCAAGCCAACTCCATTATGACTATTGGAACACATCCGCAAGCCAACTCCATTATGACTATTGGAACACATCCACAAGTCAACTCCATTATGACTATTGGAACACATCCGCAAGTCAACTCCATTATGACTATTGGAACACATCCGCAAGTCAACTCCATTATGACTATTGGAACACATCCGCAAGCCAACTCCATTATGACTATTGGAACACATCCGCAAGCCAACTCCATTATGACTATTGGAACACATCCGCAAGCCAACTCCATTATGACTATTGGAACACATCCGCAAGCCAACTCCATTATGACTATTGGAACACATCCGCAAGCCAACTCCATTATGACTATTGGAACACATCCGCAAGCCAACTCCATTAGTGCACCCATTGCTCATTGCCGCCGCGCAGTCTCCGACCAGCTAAACTGGGTTAGGAATATGACCTACGATCGACAACAACAACAGGGCACGAAATAAACAAATCACATTATTCAACTTCAACTCCACTAGCGCCGACAACGGCTGATTCTGACTGTTCTTTGTTATCTGACTGTCATCAAAAAGATCATCAAATTCTGTGGGGACATAACATTCTGGCATCGCTCGTTCATGAGCATACTTTAAAGTTCTATTGCTATTTATAGCCTTCAAACAATATCGACTCCGTCAAGCAAGTTACTAATTTCAAACGAACCCTGAAACTTCGGGTCCAACTTCATCTGATTCCTCTCATGGTTCCCAATTAAAACAAAATCACCCACTGCAAACTTAGAAACTTTAGCCTTCGTTTTATCAAATCGTTACTAGCATTATCACTATAGATTTAACCGCTTGTTGTCTGATTTCAACAATATCAACTTCATCATGGTCTTGGTAATCTAAAGCAAAGAGTGACAGATATAATTTACAGAGATAATTTACAAATTAACAACTCTAGAGGACTGGCTTTGATTACTCATCGCTAAAGTTTTTGTTTCTAAAGCACCTGCCTTGATCCGCAATCATTCTAGTTGGAGCACCAAATAAATTAACAGCAGATTTCAAACCATTAATAGCGCTAGGCGCAACAATACGTGAGGTATGGCGCAGTCGTACGTACTTAGTGAACGCGTCAATCAAAACAAAAATATACTCTATGGCACTTTGTTGCCCACTTAGCTTGCCGGTGGCATCCGGAATACCAATTTTCGGTATCGGATAAAGTTCGATAATTTTCAAGCTAAACAATTCTCAACAAATTTTCTTACATATTTTCTCATATTGGGAAACCAGTAAAACTAATTATGATTTTTCCAAAGTCTTTTCTCAACCTAAATGTACAATTGATTCATGAACATAATTTATCACTGACCAACGGAAAACAATAGGTAAAATTCGTGACCTCCCATTGAGTATCCCCTGTATCTTGCGATGAACTACGCCGTGCTTTACAACATGTGCGACTTCATCATTAGTCATATCATTATTATTTTTTTTAAACAATTTCAGTAATTTCAGCATCTCGTAATGCTGTTCAGCGTGTAACCATTTTTTTTTTGTAATTTCTAATAAAAAAATAAACTCGTTTTTCTTCTACTGTTTGACCTGTATGCTTATCCCGCAATGGATTGCGCGAAAAGAAATCGAAATGCACCATTCGTTTGCCGTCTCTATACACAATATCAAAATCAAAGAAAGCCATCACCACCTATGAACTCCAGGACGTCAATATTTGATCGGGATGCTTGCAATGACTTACAATCGGTCATTACTGTAAAGTCTGTAAACTGTCAACCTTGCAAAAAAAAAATTTATTCCATTTTATTTATTTACGATCAAGGTGTAACGAACGCCGTACGTACAATTTCGTCTTTACATTATGAAAAGGAATTTGATAAAAACCGGAAGGAGCGTCTAAAACTGTAAAATTCAAACGTTGACTTTGATCATCAATACGTGGCAATGAAATCTATCTGGCACAGTATTTTATTTAATTCTCTATAATCTACACATATTCTATCTGACCCGTCTCTCTTTTTGACTAAAAGTACAGGACTCGTAAATGGAAAGTCTTGGTCTAATAATATTAGTTTGCAAAAGCTCATTCTGTAAGGACGTCCGTAAGGACGCCTTGGAACTATTCGATTAAGATCAATGAGTCTTATTTCAATCTCACGAGTATTTGCACGTCCTCATGAAGTACTATCAACAAATGACGTTTCGTATTTCTTAAATTCATTAACTAAATTGGCATGATACCCATCACTGACATCCGAATTAATATCATTAAAATTACAAACTTATTTTCCAATTTCATTAACAACAAGTGACTTTTTGCACTGAAGCCATCATTAGAAATTTCAACAGTAAAACCTTGCGTAAACAAATCTCTACCAATCATAATTCCATAATTTAATAATATCATCAAACATAACATGAAAAAAGTAGCTCAACCATGCTATCGTTAATAAAAATTTCTGATAAAATCTGACAAGTGCTACTTATACACATCAGCATTACCAATGCCCACCAACGTTACCAAAGACCATGAACGTTTGCCTCCAAATTTATTTGCTAAAGTTTCCTTCATCAAAGAACATTCGGAACCAGATTAACCAAAATAAAAATCAAACGACTGACCAAGATGTGTGAGGTGAGACGATGCGGGTCATTTTCACAGTTCCCTTTTGGACTTGCATCACTTTGCACTTGCGACTCTATTGCACTTTGCTCTCGCGGCGCGAATCCCACTTCTGATGTCGGAGCGAGCGGCTCTCGGACGTCATCAGAGGGGTTCTCCATATTAGTAGACTTGTGGGCGGAAAGTAAACCCGCGAGGCAAATACTTATGAGAGATAATAATAATTCAAAATAACTTAACACCAATTCAATAACTAAATAAGTTCGAACACTGTAGTTACGTCGACTGTTATAAAAGTCCACTGTTAAAACTACGAACTTAGATTTGACAATTAATTAGATTAACAAAGGGAACGATCAACGAATCCGTGGGTCGCGTTCGATCTGAGCTCCGGTCAGAATAGTTCTCCTACACTTACTCAAGCTTTCTGGGCTTGTAACATAAACAATTTCAAGACAAGACCAACCGACCCACGGCTACGTTCGGCAACAAAAACCATTGTGTCACCTTTGTTCCCATGGATCTACAATCACTGTCCGAGCGATAAGCTCGCTAACATAAACAAACGCACTTCTTTGAACCACGGAGATTAAAATTCCAAGTAATTATCGCCGGCGCCAGCGCGCGCCGACATATATATATATGGCAATATGTACAACTTACATAGTTTATTTTTTTCTTACACTGGAAATAAATATCACTTCGATGCTTGAAACTCACATAAAAGTTTCATAAAGCAAAAATTAGTAGTCCTGTAAATTAAAAAAAAACCGGTCAGTCGTTTTTTTAAATTGTGTGTAACAATGTAACAGAACGGCAAATGTTGCCAGATAACAAAGAAAGTATAGGTACTACAAGTTCAAATTCAATTTTTGCTACATAAATTATTATGGCATAGAATTAAACTGTGATAAAGCGGCAAAAAAATCCTAATTTGTCCATGTTCCATTTTTGTTTGTAACTAATACTTAAAAACTACTAAACCGATTTCAAAAATTCTTTCACCGTTAGAAAGTTAAATTACTCCCGGGTAACATAGGCTATATTTTATTTTTATTAAGGATCTTTAGTAAATCCTGTACGAAGCCGGGAAGGTCCGCTAGTGTTAGATAATTTCACTTTTGTTTCATAAATTCTAAAAGGATAATAGCAACGGCTAATTGGCTTTGATGTTAAAACGAAAATTACATTTTTCATAAAACATATTTTACTTTGCCATAATAAATAGACAGTAAATTATATGATCCTAACATAATAACTCTGGTTACGTGACCTTTCATATAGGTACGTGATATTTATTTTTCTTAGTTCAAGAAATTGAGTTTTCAACTCGAATTTTAGCATCAATAAAAAATAATTATCTGTACTTATTTAAGTGCCTACCTACTTATTATTTTATTGTGACGAAATTATGTATAGATACATATTTTTTTTATAAGTAACTAGCGCCACGTCCCAGTTTCTTACGGGTTTTATTAGGGATCCCTATTTTTTATATATTATACTAGCTGTACCCGCGGCTTCGCCCGCGTGGATACTGCCTTTCCCGTGGGATTTCTATAAATTGCCGTCTTTATCCTTGTCAACATCATAAAGGGAACCCATAAACAAAATTCCAGTTTTCTAGGTTGAGCGCCTGCGATAATACACTTACAGTCCTATTACTCCCTTTCCTGTGGGAATTCTATAAATTGCCGCCTTTCTCTTTGTCAACATCATAAAGGGAACCTCTATACAAAATTCCAGCTTTTTAAGTTGTACGCCTGCGATAATACACTTATAGTCCTATTACTCCCTTTCCCGTGGGAATTCTATAAAACCCCATCTTTATTCTTGTCAAAAGAACCTCTATACAAAATTCCAGCTTTCTAGGTTGAGCGCCATACATATGTTTTGGGTAACTTCAACCGTTTATGCAGCGCACGCAACGGAAGCCCTAATAATTTTCCCCGTTTTTGCAACATTTTTCACTGATGCTTCGCTCCTATTAATCGCAGCGTAATGCTAAATAGCCTAAAGCCTTTCTCGATAAATGGACGATCCAACACCAAAATATATTTTTTAATTGGAACCAGTAGTTCCTGAGATTAGCGCATTCAAACAAACAAAAAAATTCTTCAGCTTTATGTATTAGTATAGATTTTTTAACAGCGCCACCTAGCGTAATAGATTTAAAGTGCTTTAATTTTCGCGCGATATTTATAATTTGATGAAAACGTAACCTAACTTTTGAATAGCGCCATCTAGCGTAGAATAGAAAGAACTTGAATTAATTTCGGCAAGCGCGTAAATTTTTTGCTATAACTTCTAAAGTATCTATTTAAATTATATGAACAGACAGACAGACAGACGCGCGGGATGACTTTGTTTTATAATATGTAAGGATAGCCTATGTTATCCGGGGGTAATGTACCTTCCTAACGGTGAAAGAATTTATAAAATCGGACCTCTAGTTTTAGAGGTTATTAATTACAAACATACACACACACACACAAATACAAATCTTTCCTCTTTATAATATTAGTGTAGATGTAGATTACCCATACAGATACACCCTACATTATGTTAGTGTTAGATAGATAGATTTATTTGTGAAAATAAGGTAGGTACTAAAAGATGTTACAAAAATAGTAATCCAATTTTTTCTACCCTCGCAGGGGGTTGTTGCTTCAATTGATTAGTTATAAAAAATATAAAGTGGAAAACCTTTCATATAGCAATATCCGTATTTACAATAGAAGTTCCGCCGCTTCTAACATAATTTCCGTCCCATAATGTATTTCTGAGCGTCACTTTCTACAGCTTCCGTTCAAAACTAGTGAATGGACGTTATTGTTTCGGCATTGGACAAAATTTAACATTTCTGCTTAACCCCGAAGTACTGTGAGAGTGAGAGGTTTATATCTTCCTCGTTAACATGATTGATTTTTATTGTTGTTACAGTTCAACCAACCATTCTTTTTTTTTATTCATCTCCCATCCCAGGCGGGATTCGAAACCCACATGGGGCACAAGGTGTTTTTTTTTTATTTTAAAAATTCCTCGTTCAAGTTATTTTTATTAAGCTCTGTACTCTACTCTAAAAAGATTCAGACAATTATCAGTTTCAGAACACCTTGCTGGGACCACTTGGACACGTCATCGTCATTAACAACAATTGATTGCAGTCTATCATTTTATTGATTGGACGCCTTACCTCGTCAGTCAAAACATTGATTAACCGTTGATTAATATTTAGTTCAAATATTTGAAAACACCATCTCCTAACTTTCAACTCTGTCGCGCTTAAGCAGAAGTTAAATTGCTGTTTACATACAGAATTAGATCCAGTTAGACGTTGGCTAAATTCCTGCAAATGTAGGAATTTGAAACTCTTGAGTTAATTGTCAAGATGATACATTTTAATAAAGCAAGTATAAATAAGTTTGGCAAATGGCAAACATTCACCATTTCCTGTTAGACCAACACAACTAATTGATCCAACAGGAATAATTCGGAAAAAATGCCTGTTCGCACTACTAAGTTGTGCTATCCAAAATAAGTATTCCTGTTGGCACAACGACTTTTTTTTGCTGTTTCGTAACTAGGTTAGGGATTCAATTTAGGATTCTTTTCTAATGTTTTTTAAGTGAGCATTGATTTTTGTTTTGAATTTCAGTGTTTTTGTTTATGTACCTATTATACATATAGAGAAAGGCCAAGAAAGAGATGGACAGACTCAACTGGAAAAGAACAGCAGAGAGGGATAGTTGAATGAGGACAGGAGAGGCCTTTGCCCAGCAGTGGGACATAAATAACTAATAAATAAATAAAATAAGTACCTTTATAATGTGTGCTGCATTCAATTTGACCTGACGCTGAAGCTGTGGAATGAGATCCCCGCCGAGGTCTTTTCTTTGACATATGGGGTTCTTCAAAAGAGGCATTAAAGATTTTTACAGGGTCGGCAACGCGCGATTGATGCCCCCGGTGTTGCAAGCGTCCATAGGCTACGGTGACCGCTCACCATCAGGCAGGTCGGCTTGTTTGGCACCTTATTGGTATATTAAAAAAAACGCATCCAGTGTGGCAAATCCCTACTGAGCAATTTCTCCAATGTTATTTTCAGATTTAATAAGTAATTTAGGTTGTGGCAGACTAATATAAAATACCCTGACGTCAACCTTTATTAAATGTAATGTCGATGTCTGTATTATTTTTTGTTTCTCATAACTTAAATGCTACAGTATCTACATTGAGGACAAAACCCTCAGGCAACTTCACAAATGTCAAGAACTTCTAGAAAAATAATATTCGAAAGCTTTTTTAGATGAAAACACAACAAAAAGCTTTTCTCGTTGTATTTATTGAAAACAAAAGCGATACCGAATATAAAAGATTTCCGTTATAAAAACACGATTTATAATAGATAAGAGAATAGGTGTATTTTCTATGAAACACGGTGCTCGGGGCAACAACGGTGTGTTCTCAGGAAACATTTCGCAAAAACTTGTACCCACTTGCCGGCTTACTCTCAACTCTCAAGGATTTGAGATTAAGTAAAGTTTGTTACCTACTTAAACGAAAGTATGTAACTAAGTACCTACTTATACCGTTATAGGAATGGACCTAGAAAAAAAGACGAACACCAT
This sequence comes from Endotricha flammealis, assembly GCA_905163395.2. NCBI lineage: Eukaryota > Metazoa > Arthropoda > Insecta > Lepidoptera > Pyralidae > Endotricha > Endotricha flammealis. The sequence goes on along the minus strand of LR990867.1, from coordinate 13,393,852 downwards.
CACTGAAATTATAAAGTGAAGCACCCAAAGTAAGCCACCTCGCGTATAAGTACGAACCGGCCGGCTTACTATGGTGTGAATGTGTGCGTGCCGGTCAGCCATTTCACACCCACACATAGTTACGCAGCCGCCATTCGGGTGCTTCAATTATTATTCCGTCCGCCTTTTTTCTAGGTCCATGGTTATAGGAATATAGGTAGTATTTTTTTCTGAATAGAATTTTTTATGTTAATGTCGCATTAAAATATAGCTGTCACTCTCAAATTAAAAGAGATAGCTTGAGATTTATTTTTTGTTAAATAATGTGGAATTAAAATTAGTTTCAGAATTTAAATGCCAAAATAAAGCACGGGCATTACGTTGATCGTTGATCGTGACGAACAAATTCATATCACGTTAATTCAGTGATAGTCGGTCAAGTAAAAGCCTACCGAAAGGGTATTTACACCCCAATAATCACGAAGTGAAGTGAACCAACCTTATAATAACCTTGGCTAGTCTAAACTAAGATACCTAAATAAAGGTAAATATGTTGTTACTCATACAATATTTGCATTACATTGTGTAGCAGTATTACACAAACCCAAACTTATTTCTTTACACTATAGGTACTAATAATACCTACGCTAAACAAACAAAACCTGCCAGCGCCATCTAGTAATCGAGTTCGGGAAACGTATTTTTTCTTATTTGATCTAGCGTATGTAATAAATGAGATTTTTTATAATAATCTAATTGCAAACTTTTAAAATAAAATCTAAAGCCAAAAAAGTATTTATCTTGTTTAAATATATGGCAATATGTACAACTTACATAGTTTATTTTTTTCTTACACTGGAAATAAATATCACTTCAATGCTTGAAACTCACATAAAAGTTTCAGAAAGCAAAAATTAGTAGTCCTGTAAATTAAAAAAAAAACGGTCAGTCATTTTTTTAAATTGTGTGTAACAATGTAACAGAACGGCAAATGTTGCCAGATAACAAAGAAAGTATAGGTACTACAAGTTCAAATTCAATTTTTGCTACATAAATTATTATGGCATAGAATTAAACTGTGATAAAGCGGCAAAAAAATCCTAATTTGTCCATGTTCCTATTTCCCACCCTATCCGTTTTACAGTATCTAATCCTTTTATTAGCTATATCCAGAAAATCTATGTGGTAGGTAATTATTTTAAATTTCCCTATAGCTTCCCTTGGGCTTCCTTCTCATAAACTGACCGCGAGTGGTATAGAATAATTCAATTCCATATATATTTCGTAGGGAGTCACACGGGTATACCGGATATTTAAGCTTCTTGGGTATACCTTTCGAGCTTTGAACGTCGGTAGTCAAAAAGATAAACAAGCAGCTTATGTTCAATTATGCAGGCTCTCAGATCTGGGTCATATCATATGACATATAGGTAGTGCATAGGTACGTAAGTACGTATAATGCTACTTACCTAATGTAAGTTGGTAGGTAGGTTCCTACCTATTTTGTTATTTTTTGCTAAATAAATTAGGCGTTCAAATAAAAGCTGTTAAAAATGTTCATACGGTTTATTTGATGGATACGTTATCTATCATCAAGTTATTGAGGTGGTAGGTACCTACCTAATTTAGTTTCACAAATGTGTTCAAATCAAAGTAGGTATTAGTTAAATTATCTGTGGAATTGAATAGTACCTAGTTAGTTTATTATTATGTGATTATATTATTAAAAAATAATAAAACAATTTGTATAGGTAGGTACCGACTTGCCGACTATGTAGCCAAATTTTTCTTAATTTTATTTTCAACACGAGTCCATTGCCATTTATAAATGTATTATGTATGTTATAATGTTCCATTGAGAAATTCGTTAATTTAATAAAATTCCTTTTTGTCAAATTTCCCTTGCCGGTCTGTGCCCAAGGGCCATTTTGTTGGGTACCTACTTGGAAAATGGAAACGGAAGCAGATTTTCTTATTAACGTGCCATCCTGTTGTGGCATCAAATTATTTTATTGGGTATTTTATTTATTGATTGCAGGACCAGTCGGACGGGTCCACGACTCCTCGCATGGATGATAAGTCTGGAGGACATTCGCCCGCCGCTAATGAAGGTACAAGCAATTCCACCAAAGCGTAGAGAGAGATGTGCCGCCCAGGTACATACACACAACTTCGCTCAGCCAGCCCCGCTTGTTCGCGTGCTGCGTAAGATCGTTTCTATAGACAAATTAGACATCTTAACTCTCCGCTTTAGTGGAAACCGGGCATAAGGATAACACACGGGCAAAAAAGGATATAGCACAGGAAGATCTAAAGTGACCTATCCAGTTTCCAGTAATAAACGCTCCAGTTTCCAGTAATAAACGCATGTCATCTTCAAGAAATGTTCAAAACAACCGGGTGTTTGGTATTGCTAGTGGGTACTAGCAATACCAAATAGGTAGTGTCATTATTGTCGCCCATTTTCAGGAATGGAACACGACAACGAAAGGTGATGGTCGGCCACAACTCTCCTGGACCGCTTGGCTCAGCGTGGCTTCGCCGCGGACACTCGGCTAGCTCTACCTCCTACAGGTTCATATTAGTTTTCCCTAGAGCCAGTTTCATTTGCAGATAGCTTATCCATCAAATAAACCGACAGCTTTTACAAAGTTTCGATAAAGTAACCCTCGCACTACCCCGTACACGCACGTAATTTTTTTGTTACACCAGAAGCATACAAGCAAGCAGGCCACATTGAAATTCCTTTTGTTGGCGCGTTGGCGGTTGGTCCCGGATTTGGATACAGGTCCAAATGTTTTTTTATCTCGGCTATCGCAAGTTTTCATAAAAACCTGTCTTAAACAATGATGTAGTTACCAAATTGACATGGGCAAGAATCGAACCCGACATCTTTATTCAGTTATGGAGAAACTAGATAGGTACTTACACATTACACAATCACAGGTTGTGCCAGGTACCGAGAGTTGTGTTACCGTGCTGCTCACGCTCACCTCCCCGAAGACAGCACGCCGCGGCCCTGCGACTGCGTCAACTGCACCGCACGGCGAAACTCCAGCAGCGAACCATGAAACTCGTTCCAAGTGCGTCCTACCACTTCCCTCACCAGGCCCATACCAGCGTTACCAGCTTTTTGGACGCAGAAGAAATAGACTCACAATCTATTAACGAATTCAACAACAATTCAACTGCGAAATGTACTAAAATATTCGTTGTACGATTTTTAAAAATACACCTTTAAAAAACTGAACCTAATATTATAATATCAACCCTACTATTTTGTCCTGTTAGTAGGACCACGAAGGAGAACTATTTCTGATTGTGGTTTTTATAACTAGGTACCTATTAGGTTTAGGGAGCAGTTTTCTAGGTAGGTAATCAACAAGAACCTATCAGAAACCTAGGAATAAAAATTGGACTGCTGTTAGCAAGAAGTTGAAGACCTGTTAAATCAGTATGAATAAAAGGTACCTATTTAGCTAAATCATTGTGGGGCGCATTTGAAATTATTGGATTATGGGAGAAATAGATTTAATCCTGCTTGTGATGTAAGTGGTCTTTATGAATGACACATAAAACCAAGTGTGAAAATCCACTGAAAACCACTAAATAAACAGCGTGTGTAAACTTTTTTCATTGTCTTATTAGGTAAGGCAAAAAGAGAACTTGAGAAACTACATGGACATTGATTTAAAATACAGATAAGAATATTTAATGTTATAGTATTTAATTGTTCTTTGTGATTTTCACATTCCTGTAATATTACCACGTAACAAATATGCAACCATATCTGAATATGAAAATATTTCGTTTAAACAAGTAATTTAAGAGTGATGACAAATTTTTTCTTCAAGTTCTTAGGTACTTAGGTGAAGAGTTTTTGAATAATATTAAAATTTGTGGTTTCCAAAGTAGGTCATAGCGGCCTTTGATAAACGAGGAACAATTTGGTCAATTTATTAATACCTGTAGCAAAAAATTTACTTCATAGGTGAATCACTATTGCATTACTTCAAAGTTCACCAAGAGCCAAATGCTCATTCTTATACAGAGTAGAGAAGCACTTGATGTGTGTACACTTTTTGGTTTTATAAGGAAAGCACACATTATAGCAGGCCGCGATATGATGCGATGCGGTGAAGTAGTTTTACTAGAACCCTTGCTTTTAACTATAAACCCTGATTTTTCTTAACTTGACAAATGTAGTAAACAATCTTAGTGTCTTTTTATTTAATTATCCATGTGTAAAATCTACAAATCGCCAGAATACTAAGAGTGTTGTGTTAAATGCCATTGTGTATGATAATTTTAATTGCCTATTTTCGCTAAAAAGACGTGCTAAGATTGTCTACTACAATTGCCAAGTTAAGAAAAACAGGGTTTACAAAAATTGCCCTTCACTTTGGTGTGAGTTTATTCATCACATTGTTGCCAGTAAATTAATCAATTGATATAGGTGTAGGTCGCACATTTTCACCCTTGAAAGATATCAGAAACTAAAAAAGATATGACAAGAATGCGAGATACAAATGCCCTTTTGCTAGGTATCCAATTTCAAAATAAGACGTCATTAATTATTTTTTCAAATAGGCGACATGACATGAGGCACCTCGCGTCCTTGTCACTTCTATTAGTTTCCGTATTGTATTGTAGTGTTTTCTCTGTCCTCGTGCCTTACATGGTGTTTTCACCCGCTTGGATTGGATGCTCCGTAGGACATAATTAGTGTTAATGGCATTGTTCATCTCCGTCAATATTAAAGGCACCTTTAAAATATATTCGTCGATGTAAAATGCACATCCAGAATCGCTTTTATAATTAAGGTACGACACGAAACGTGTTAAATTCAATTTGTCCATGTACTAGCACGTAATTTTAGATCGTAAACCTAGTTTAATTAAATTTAAACAAATAATGTGAAAATTATCTTTACACAATTTATTTTGAATGTTCTACATAAGGATTTTCCGTAAAAAGTAAATTTATTATAAGAACACGTTCTATTTATATAAAAATCTAAGCCAAAGTAGATTACTTAGAAATAAAGTGTAGGTGGCTAAATTATCTCTACGGTCCAGGAGTATGGCTAAGCTAACTATAGTTCCCGTGTGCTAAATTATTAAAACCTCTTAATTTTAAAGAATAATGTTAAACTAGAATATATCTAGGATACTTCTAAATTAATCCGTCTGACCTAAACAATGCAACACCTGCCCAGCGCAGGTTAATTAACCATTTACTATTAAGAACATTATAATGTACATTAGATTATATTTTATATTACATCTTTAAGTATGTATAATTGGTATAAACATTAATTTTAATTACATTTAATACAACACTGATCTATTTTCGATTGTGCTTATTCGACGTCATTAAATTTTAATCGTATATTATTTAAATTATATTCACAAGGCCTATCTATTCGTGTTATAAAATGTAATTTAAAATTATTCAAAAATAAATTGTTTATTACAAAAAAAAGTATATTTTATTCGTGAACCTATTGTAAGTGCGGCGAGCCGGGCTTACCAGAGTTCGGGATTAGGATACCTAGTCTAGCCAGTCTTTCGATAAATTTAAATAAAACTTACAATTATTGGTATTTTTATTCAAGAAACAAAAATACAAATGTCAAGAACGAACAAAGGAAATGTTTTTCAAAGTACGCAAGATTTAGAATGAGATTGAGCGATTGAGAAATATACACCTAGCTAGACGAAAAGCAAACATTAGTCTGATTTTGTTATCGTAAATGCAGTACCTAAATTCAATGTAGCGAAACTTGAGACATGATTTTTCCCACATTACAGACATTTATCATTCCATAACATTTTGTTGATAAAAAAAATTGTCGTTATAAACACCAAATAACAGTTACAATAATCTACCTGTGAGATTTTATAAAAGCACGCACTATTTTCATACAACTTCATACAAATCATTTCAGTGGTTGTTCTAGTATCAGAAAGGGTTCAGAATTTTTCCAAAAATACTATATAAAAATATCGTAATTCTAGGTCAGTTTACATATTCAGGAACAACATTGACCATTCAGTATATTGATACGACTAAATTCTATTCGAAGAAATATTTTAATTTTATATTACCAAAATCGGAACAGCCAAAATGGCATACTTATTTGGAGCGTCAAATGTGTTTTTATCTTATTGTTCGAAATACTCTCAAAACTAAATAACTAAAAAAATATCGTGCATACAAATGCGTCCACTGTTATTCTAAATTGTTGGTTTAAAACACCTATTGCTAAATAAGCGTATGGTCCACTAAAAACATCAATGGATGGTTACAGCTAACAATTTTGTTACAAAACGCTCACTGGATTCCATACACACTACTCAAATATGTCCAAAAGAAAATCTACTCTAACTTAAAAAAGATCGGAAAAAGTTTATAAGAACACGTCCAATACTCTAAATCCTTTGGAAATAATTTTGCAATTGCCCATCTCTGGCAACTCTGGCTCTAAATAACGAAGCTGGCAAACCATGTCAAAATAAATCATATCAAAATATAAACGTTTCTTATAGACTCGCCTCCGTAAAAAATCATTTACAAACTCAATGATTACATTCGTAATAAAAGTTACAATAATATTATACAAGTGGCCACAAGAACGTGGAGTACGCTCGGAACGGAAACAGCTGCCCGAAGGAGGCACTTACTTACCTTAACAACAACCGAAACCGCATTTCCGGCACAAATAGTAGGTACTAATAGAAAAATATTGTTCGCTTCGTTTCCGATTAAATCGTAGAACATTTGTAAGAGATCGATATTATTTCAAAATACGAAAACTAGCAATTCATTGCCGTCGAGTACCAGAGTAGCTTCATTAAAATTTTATTGTGACTGATAGAGCGGATAAAGCATTCTAAAATATTCTTTTAATATTTCATCCCAGTTAAGACCAGAAAATATTCTAAAATTATCAGACAGCACTTATAATTTTGACAGAATTATGTACAGAGAAAGGTTAACAAAATACGTATTAACGTATTTTGTTTTGGATTTTATCAAACTACAAAAACTAAGGCGTGTTCACCACCGGACCGGAGGATAAGATAACTGTGCTAATAAGATCCAATCGTTTTGTCGCACGTGGCATAACCTAAAAGCCTAAACTTGATTTAATCTCCTAATACAATATTGTGTACTCTGGTAAACTCTCAGGCTAACAAAGGTACGTGTTGTGAAGATATTTGGCGCGTCAATCGATCATGTTAACGCCTGTATGGATGATACGACGAAGCCGAAGCTGTTCCGCTGGATGATCCGTGATAGCTTCGCTTAGATGACCGTTGGTATCCATCTCCAGACCCTCCAGTGTACTCATAGTCGTCACCTGCGCGCAAGGGATCGAGTAAAAAAAATGACTCGACATTCAAAATAAAAACTAAGCAACATTATCGAAGCAAACTCAAAATTGTGATTCTAATAAAAGTTACTTTCAAATTATTTTTAATGGTTGCAAATATAAAAGAAATAGTAAACTTACCGCACCACGCACCACGTACCCCATCCACATCCACGCCAGAGGTTTGGCCTAAAATATTGATAGATCATGTTTGGCTTACGGCTGGGCTCACTGTTACCATTACGAACCCCTCTGCTTGGGTTATTCTTTTGTCATGCCATTAGTACAGTTCAAACAAAGAAAGATGGATTTGAGTGCGTTGAAAGGACTTGAAACAGTATCTGAAACTTAACGAAAAAGTCGTCGAATAGGATCATTTTTCTTTGCTTGTATAATATCCTGTAACCTTACCAGTGTTCCTTGCCGTAAACATGATCAATCAATAGTGCTACTGGACGAAACAACTATCCACAACATTGATATTAGTATGACTAACCAGGGGAGAGAACTACAATCTATCTAGATGTACTAACAGACTAAATCATTTGATAAGACACCTGATACAGAAGCTGTTATGTCTGAAACGTTACAGAACGACGGCTGAGGGGACACCATACCGCCGCAGAATATCATCGCGACCTGGCATCACAAATTTCGTTAAATTTTCTACTTTCTATTACTATTAGTTGTATATTATTATGATTATAGTCACAATTAATCCTGCTTAATGATATTTTAAAATTAATTTATATGCATGTTATCTTTAGATATTTCAGTAGGTAGATGATCACGTGATTTTACAAGAGCCGCCATTTTCCTACAGACATTGCTCCAGGTACCTATTAATTAATTATCGCTAGGGGCGCTTCCCAATCATATTAATCTGAATATTATTTGTGTACCTACTAAAATCTTTCAAAAATTATATTTTTAGACATGTATAAGTTGCTTTAGCTTAACCCTTATCCAGGCAGAACATTGCATTGTTTTGAACCCTATATCCGCAGAATAAGATTCAAATTAATGTGAAGGTGTTTAATACACAGCCTGAACAAGAGTAAAAAAGCTAAATATGTATTTAAACGACCTCCGTGGCGTAATGGTTACCACGCCGCACCGCCACCCAGGTCTCGGGTTCGAATCCCAGTCGGGTCATGATGAAAAACGATTTTTTCCTGATTGACCTGGGTCTTGGATGTTTATCTATATATGTATTCGTTATAAAATGTAGTATCAATGAGTTAGTATCCCATAACAGTTTCAAAATTACTTTGGGGCTAACTCAATCTGTGTGATTTGTCCCTATATATTTATTTATTCCTAATAAACTCGTCTTTTTATAAATTGAAATGATAGCAAGACCTCTAGGCTCTCAGTATCCCTACAATAATAATTGTGCGATGAAGTATGAAATGTTGACCTGCGGTGGTGTGCCAATGGCGTCACTCATCTGCGGGACGCTCACGAACTTGGGACTGCCTGCATTACTGCCCACACCGTCACCCTCTGTCGTATGTGTTAGAAAATACTGATTTTGTTAGTTGCTACAAATTATGGATGGATGCAGGTGGAATTATAAACTCGAAATTATCTAAGATATTACACAGAAAGTTTGGGGGAGTGTCCTTTGCCCTGCCGTGGGACACAAATGACTGGTAAAAAAAACTATATCACAGTTTTCTGATACAATTAACTCTACCCTTTTAACTACATATGCATCAATGTTTTGATGAGAAAAAAAATCCTAAACGTTAATTAAAAAAAGTATGATTCTTTGTCAAATTTACCTCTGATCAATGAAAATTATCAGAAGCCTTACCAGAAAAAGTATACTAGATTAAATATACGGGTTTTAATATAAACTATAGCGTGCAGTATTTTGTTTTGCACGTAAATCATTATGTTTTTTTTTATTGAAATTATTATTTTTTGAATGAATGATATAAGATTCTATTCATTTCGAGTTTATAAATTCTGATTTGATGAATTTACTATGCTACAAAAGAAAATAATTGAAAGTTAGTATTGTTCAGGTATGTTGTTGGCAGTCTGTGAATTAAGTGTTGTGTGAAAAGTAATTTAGTGACATAAAAAGCAAAGTAGGTATTAGAGAAATTGTAATATTTGAACGGGCAACAGTTTGTATGCCAATGTTAGGTATTATTAGCAAAAGGCTGTCTCTTTCTCGTCTCTGGCCAAACTTGCAACTTCATGTCGCAGTATAAAAACAAAAATTATGATAACTTTGGGGCGTGGGAGCGGGATGGAGCGAACATTAAAAATGCCATTGTTATTTTGAAATTTTTGATTTCTTTTAATTATCTACGTTTTATAATGTCCTTAAAGTAGATATATATATCATCATAAGATATTTCAAATATTTGCAGTGGTAATATTAATATTTTAATTAATCAACCAGAAGTATTACTTAATCCATTAAAATAGAAGAAGCTTAATTATAGGAAACTACGACAAAACTGTTTATCTTTCCATTACAATTACAAACTACAAACTTACGTTACCTGTTAAATCTAACACTAATATATACCCAAAATACCTAATATGAATAATGCATAATTTCTAAATCGAAAGACCTCAGAGTGTGTATTCGATAGTACTTTATTACATCAATATATTCAACGCGTACAGCTTTTATCTTACTTAGTGTTCGGTTAGAATTAATAATTAAAACCGTAATTAACTAATTACCATTAGATAAAAAGAAACTAAAAGGACGATCGTGTAAGTCTATCATAATTTTCCTTTTTATAACGAACATAAAGTAAACTTATGTCGGGGCGGCTCAGCGCGAGCGCCTACCGCCCCCCTAGGCGCGCACGCAACAATTATGCTCTCTTTAGGGCTAAGTATAGTAGTAGATTACATATTATAAGATAATAACAAATCTAGATAATAATCTTACAATCGTAACATGCTAGTTGACGATCGGGTGGCGGACGCCGCTCCCGGTCATTACATTTTAGGAAATTAATACATGTATGTATAGATATCCCCGCCCCCTACGTGGGCGGCATAAGGTACAACTTATATACTGCCGTAAGTAAACATTACTTTAAGTATTGTACATCAGTCGATAGTCCACCTAACAATTTTGTATTCTATTCGATCGAGAATTATGTACTTTAATCCACTATAAAGAAAAATATAGTTTAAAAAATAATCAACATCAAATTTTAATTTAAACAGAAATAAATAACACTTGCCCTAGGTTTTATAATAATTAATGTTATAATTAAATGTAAGCCTGTGCAATTTATTTTACGATAAAATGGGTTTCAATAATTACATTATATTATTAAATTCTAGATATAAATATGAGGTGTTATATTAATAATACCTGCATTGTTTTAAAGTAAGCCTCGAAGAGACTACAGTACGTCGACTGTCGGCGGCCGATACATACATTAAATGCAAATCATTTAATTCATTAAGACGAGTCGAAAGTGAACTTAAAAAGAGTCGCTGCTAATCTAACTTTAACACTAGGGGTCTTGCATAATTAGTCAATTACGATCATAAATGTATTAATGTACGCACGTGCACTTGACACGGTACGCGACGCGGGGCGCGCCCGCGCACTGCGTGCGTGCGGTGCGGCTAGTTAGTTTTAATAATACCAAAATACACTTTTACACAAACATGTTACCTTCATATACCTACTGAATAAACATACACATATAAAAACCGCGTACACTATAATATAAAGTAATACAAACAAGAGTCGAAGGTTAACTACACAACAGTACTACATTTAAGCCATGATTAAAATATTACTTCATAAACATTATTATTAAGATACAGTGTATATTATGTCGATATAGTCGAGTGTAATAGTAAAATGCAGGACGCCGGAGTGGCTCGCGCGACTTCGGGCCGGCGCGCGCTCCGTGAGGGCATTTGACAGACGAGCCTCTAACGAGTCTTACCGTATTTGTAATTTGCTAACTATTTTAATTAATAAATTCATCCAATATTTTATGTCTTCTCCTATATAATAATAATTAAAAACCCATATAAATAGTCTCAATTGATTTTCACAATAATTTGCACTAAGTTTAATGTTGAGTAAATCTAAAATTTCTAATACATATTATAATTTTATTTAAATAAATTATACTCTTTATGTTAATTAGAACATTGCCATGTTGCATCATTACAAACTAAGTTCTTAAATTGTTCCGAAGGTTTGTGAGTGCAGGGTCGAGCCCATATCTTACACCTTAGTGCTAATCGTTATCACTGAAATTAACATAATATAAAACGTCTATATATTCACTTAACTTTTTGTAAGGCATCGTTTCCTAATATTATAACAGGTGTGAACAGTTCCTCGTATCGGTGGTTGTACATTAAACCTACGTAAGTAATAATTAACCGAAATAATGGAGCTGACATGCGGACGGACCGACGGACGACCCGTCCGCGCAGAGTGAGCGGGTTAGTGGACAAATGCAGTTTAAAGCGAGACGTGATGAGTACGACCGAAACGAACTACAGCGACGACAACCGAGGAATGAATACAAATTAACCTAACTAACATAGGAACGAAGAGTACGAGCAGGAAGCGGACTGTACGTAGCCTAGCGGGCGATTAGCCACCGAGTCAGTTAACATTATTCCATATTGTTATAAGGTACGAGTTTCAATTTGCTACATACTGATTGAGTTCAGTCGAATCCGTTACGTATAGAACTATAGAATTGTCTCAATATCGCGTATCTATGAACATCACAATGTAAAGGCGTTTCACTATGATTTACCGTTAATTTGGAACTCCGCACCCCTCGCACCGGACCGCGTCGCTTATAAATTTGCTTATATACCTCACAATATTAGATAAATTATACTTATGGATCGATCTTAAATAACCCTATTCTAACGTTCAAATTATGCATCATCAATGTAATCATCAACAATTCGTCTATTTAAAACATTTATAACAAACCTTATCGAGCGCACCGAGGCGGTGGCGGTTCTATTACCGTAAACTTAAAGGAACAGCTCCCGCCGTACAGCGGGCAGTCTATCGTACGCCGTAACTCTAAGGTAATTACAACAAAGAAGGGAGCGCGCGCGCCCGCCCGGCCTCCGCGATCATTACTTAGCTTATCACTAAAATTTTAATCAGTCGATCGGTCAAATGATTGAGCGATATAGTACAGTAAAGGACTAACATTAAATTTAATCTAACAATGTTATTTTAAATTATAACTCACTTTGTAGCGGAGGCGGGCGCGCGCGCGCGTCGCGTCGCTCGTATTATGATAAGACTAACATACCGGCCGCAGCGGCCGCGAAAGCTCTATACAGTTTTAAAATTATTTGGCAATCACATAAATTAAAACTTTAAAACTATGTGACGAGAGAATGATTAAAATTATGCTTTACACACAAGTAAGTATATATACAGGGGTCGTTGCGAAGGGTGCGGCGGTCGACGCCGGCGGCGGCGCATATCCTAAAGTGCTTGAGCTTCATTACTTAACACATATAACATTAACGCTTGCTCGATTTAACAATTTGGCTGATAAATTTAATTTATTAAAGTATAAATCCCATACTATCAACTTAAAATTGCGATAAAAAACTAAAATGCATATTAGAAATCAAATTAAAATTACGAATATTTATACAGAATTGATCCCTTTTTTAAAACGGGAAAAAAATTAAAAAATATATTCACGTTCAGTCATACTATGATTTGTTAAATATTAACACATAATTATTTCATTATATGCCTACCATTTTCCTAAGTCTAGTGGGTGGTAAATAACCAAAACTCTAATATTAAACATACATACCGATATATATACCAAATATTTATACAAGTTATTAGCTTAAGTTTAGTTTCTTTTAGGTCATTTTCCCTAAATTGGCCTTGTATAACAGTGTCTGTCAAATGCGGTCACGCGGGCGCGCAGCCCGGCGCCTCGCGGCACGGCGAGCGATTTATTAAAAGAAATCATTATAAAAATATACTAATCAAATTGACGCATTGGAATAAAATTAAACTTTTTTATAAAAAGCCCACATCCAATTAAAATAAGCAAAGAAAAAAATCAAGTGTACGCAATGGTACACGGACCGTCCGTCGCCATGACGAGGGGTCGCGAAATCGTTTGGGCGAAGTAATATCAAGAACCCACTTTCGTGATAATGAAACCGAACACAATACAGAAGGCTAATATCATTGGTTCGCAGCGTTCAGAGACAGCGAAGCGGCTGGTCGCGGTTCTGGCGGAACCGTCTCCTCGTTACTCAAGCTCAAGAGTCAACGTCTAAATCAGATTTTGTCATTGTTATACTAAATTTTATACTTATTAAAATTAACATCCTTACTTAGCGTGTGGGTTTGTGTTAATGCAGTCACCGGTGACTCAACGCCAGAGGGGCTTCCGAAAACTTCATGCACTTTATTCTAACAGTCGATAGTTTGTTTGATTGTTGTCGTGTGGCTAATATGAGTGGGTGGTTGGGTTGTTTGTTTGTTTGTGTGCGTGGTGGTTGGGTGCGCCTACGCGGCGGGCCACTCCTTGTTAAACTCGTTCGCGTTGAAGTGTTTGGGCGCGTGGTGCGGGTGCGCGTGCACACCTGGCGGCTGCGCGGCGGGCGCCGAGCCGTGGTACTCGCTGCCGCTGTAGGCGCGCGAGCCGCCGCCGCCGTACGACGAGCCCTACCAGCCGCACACGTTAGTATCACACAGGGCAGAGGAAATCAGGCCAGAACGCGCTCAATATGCCATTGCTATTTATTACAGTACTGTCGTGTCGTGACACGGCGAGGTAAATATCATGGTCTATTACATTTAACAGGATAGTAGATTATCTCTGAACACTTAAAGTACAGCTCTTAATATTATTTTTAACGATAAAATTAACTATTAATGAACCTGTAACAATACGAGAAAATCCAAATTTTACTAATTTGTACTTTAAATGCCAATTTACAAGTGTTGAGATGAAACAAACCGATTGAATCATCTCGCACGGCTACAATAATGCATATGAATATCGAATGGAACTAAGGTAAGCTTATCATAACTAGCTATGCGATGACTTTTTGATGAGCGCGCGTGTAATCGTCGCAACAACCGAACCGTCCATAGTGAGAAAATCCCAGTGTTTCGCGACATTCCCTCATCCGTAACCCGCCCTTATCTCTAATTGTCTTTCGGGAGGAGCCACTCTTGGCCCTGATCGACCAACTGGAAAAGAAGAATTACACGACATAAAGTCCCACTCGCCACAATGTCGGATCTTTAGCAGATTTATGTAAGTAGCGCAGCGTGAAGATGGACCAAAGCGTGTGAATATCCCCAAGGGCGAGATGAAGAGTCGAGGCGAGGCGGATCGGGAGGGAGCGGGAGGGGGCGGTGGTGAGAGACCTTCAGCGAAACTCGATAACAACACTAATCTCCTTGATTTTTCACTATGGATAGCGGTGCGACTGTGACTCCAAGGAGCGGCTAGTGTATAGAGCGCCGCGTCATTATGAACCGCAGCATAGCTCTCAAAATCAAAAAGACATCGCACATTGATTCTCGCCACTGAAAACATGCACAGAACTGGGCGTCGTTATCTCCGAGTAATGTAACAAGCAATCGGAACACAGCACACAGATGCGGGAGGCAAACTAATGGCTCTAAAATAGTTCATGCTGCATTTCAGCGCGATGTCGGGTCGCGTACTAATGTTTTCGCTGAATATCGCTCGCTCACCACGTGGTATCATTCACCATCGCTCATTCACACGCAAATCGCAAACAGCTCGGGCAAGTACAACCAAATTGAGCTATGTTGGAAACGAGCCAAAATCCATTCACTCACTCGCCCACTCTTTACTCCTGTATGGTAGGAGGGGGTCTAATTCATCTTTCATGCGATCGTACACACCAAAACCACGGCAATACAAAGGGGTGATGCGGGACAACTAAAGATAAAGCGGGTACATAACGGGAACAGGGACAGAGGGAGGAAGCAAGCCCCGAGGGATTCAGCAAAATAATACATGTAAATCAATGGCAGTCAACTTGGCTGTACTTTTTGTATGAACACACCCGTAGCATTAAAAATAATATTGCATGCCATATTATAAATTTCATAGTAAAAACTGATAAAACAACATAATAATAAATACTAACACAAACGAAATCAAATGAAAATGAATAAATGTCAAGATATGGCATCAAATATTGGTTTGCGATTATTGCCCAACGTTAGATAGAAAGAAATTTTTAAGCAGAAAAGCGAAGCAAATTATCTTGTTATTTTCGCGATAATGTAACGGTAAATTCACATATCATCACATGGCGTGTCCAGCTAGCATAAGTTGTTGGTATAGACATAAAAATTACATAGTCTATTAGCGTACTCGTAAAAGTCGAGACATACGACTCGAGAGTTTGTAATAGGAAAATTTGAATAAAAAATATTTATCTTTTCACATTGTCCGGTAACGTGGATTTATTACTGTTCTCTTACTTTTTATAATTTACAACAACTGTCAAATATCAAATTCATATATCAACTTGACTAATTTAATAAATGAATTCAATCAAAATAAATACAATTTAAGAACAGTAATAAGCCTACCGGTCAATACAGTTGGAATTTTTTATGCACTTTACAAGCTAGACACTTAATGGAAATGTGAACGTATTCTTTTTATAAAAGTTATTTCTTTCTATCTAACGTATCAATAACTTACACACAGGGGGATTCTGTGCTATTTTAGTATGAGTCCGTTAGTTGCACCGGTACCACACAGACCGTGTTTCAGAGATCTCTGTTATTCACAATTATGGGAAACTAACTCATTAATGGAGATAAGATTATTGTTAACACAATGAAACATTAACTAATTGCTTTTAATGCTCTTGCAACATAGTTGACATGGCAACATTCATTATTAACTTGTAGAACTTTCGAGATCTAGATAAATAAAAAATAAATTGTTGTCCAAAACTAAACTAATGGAATTTACTAGGAATGTTCAAGCTATTTATTACAGGCAATGTCTAAAAATATAGTCGTAAAAAAACTAAAGAAAGCCCTTTATGTCACCCTTTAAGAGGCAGTACGACTACTTTTTAAACCTTATCCCTTGATCGTAAGGTTGAATTGACTACTAGTCAAGAGCTAATTAAATTAAATATCTACACGAAGCAGTTACAAATTACGTAAGCGTGCCATTCGCGTCGTTTCGCAAGAACATAAAAAAGCAATCTTAAACTTAAACATTAACTTCGCTTGTTCAATGAGCCGTTAGTAAAACGAACCAATTGTAAAATGGGCACAAGGAAATGTAATATTAATTCAGCTGTTGGTTATTCAAAGATCATCTACTTAATTGCTAATCATAGTCTTGAAACACGATACTGTACTAAAATCGTGATTGAAAATAATCTGTAAGAAGCATGATAAAACGCGATCGGGGCAAATACACCTTTTGAACTTATGCCGTTGGGAAACGCGGCGTTACTGTTCAAAAAACGTATGGTAATGTATAAAAATTGAAACGAAAAAAATTTTGAAACCTAGCAAAAACCATACCGACACCAAATTTGGATTTCCTGGGGTTTATTTACATTTTTTAGTAGTCTACTTATAACTAATGGTTCATGCTAGGTCGTAAAAAAAAGAGTGTGAGAAAATATAGAACCGGTCGATAGCGGCGGAATCGGGTCACGTCGCTAAAATTAAACTTATAATAATAAAAATTCAGCGAATCAATAACGCCAAGGATTCAATTTTATAACACACCAAAAGATATATCAAGAAAACTATTACAAATATTAAGTGGACCAGTTCTATAATTTCATATACACTCGAACTCGCATAACGAAAAACACCATTTTCAATGCTTCAAATTAAACAGAACGTTATTTATTTTTTTATTATTTAAAAATACATTAAATATTACGTTCAGTCAGTTGTAAAATACACGTGCCTTCATAGATAAACTTGGCAACATTTTATTGTAGGTGACCGTCTTCATCGAACAGATATTCCGATGGTAGGATAAGAGTCTCGCGAATTTAGAGTACGCATGTAGTTAAAATTAATTCTAATGTTAATTCAAAGAAAATGGTGTTGGCATTATTACGAATACGACCATAATATAAAACATATTAACGGAACATTTTTTTGATAAAACAAATGCAAATGAAATTTAATTTTTCTATTATTACAAATATGCCGCCATCTTGATGATGATGTTGGTTATCAAAATGGCGACCTAGAATATTCACCGTACATTGCCTTATATAGATTTAAGGCCAATTTCACAATGTCTTATAAGTATTGATAAATGCAAGATAAGACTCCTAGACAATTTGTCGGAAAACTGTACCAAAAATTATTTTATCTGACAGATAGACCATTTGAAACTAATCAAGACATTGTGAGTCCTGCCTTAAAAAATGAAATAAAAAATTGCATTTGCTTTTGTCCAAATCAAAATCACCTTTTTAGTGCAGTCAGCGGCATAAATATGTTATAACATTGTTGACACGTACACACAAATTTAAATGATATAAAAAGATGGCAAAATATTTATGCCGTTAACTGTACTTGAATACGAATTTTCATATTCAATTCAATTTTGTTGTGTTTTTCTGTATGGTAGATCAAAAAGTACAGCCAAAAAAAAGTATAATTTATTTCTTTGACTTAAGTTACTTTTCGTCTACCAAAAATGAAACGCACTATGCAACCTATAGTTCATTCATTTTTACTTTGGGAGGACGGTGGCCGTAAGGTGTCAAAAAAAACCTGACACCAGCTTTTCCGCAAGCAAGATTTCCTTGTTGGAAAATCTTATGGAAAGAATATGATGACGATTTTATGACTCGAGGTAAATTAATTTTTGTTCATTGTCCAGGTAGAATAAATGAATTCTTTGGTATCGTATTATGCTGAATAAGCAATTCCCGATAGTGCAAATATATTTTGAATTTTAAATTACATCATGTCTATGTTTTGATTATGAAAATATTCATAAAATTTTATGTAGTTTTGAGTGATTTTTAACAAATTTATAATTATTATTGGTTGCATAGTACGTTGTTTCGTTATGTTGTATCAATGTATTAGAAAGTGTAACCACATGAGTACATACCCCTATCGAGTTTAGTTAATATTTTAAGTTGTAGAGATATTTATTCATGTGTACATAGTGTAATAATTTCACACCGAAGTAACAACGAACAGCATCGTAAGCAGTAAAGAGTATCAACTTTATTTTCTTAATAATTAATTTAATCAGTTCTTTTTGATAAATCACACTTAATTCCATTTGAAGTTTAGATAACTGGAATCTTTAAAAAATAACGGCATTTTCAGTTAGCATATCAGATAAATTGACAATTTCCAATCTATCTGAAAGATGAAACTGAAAATTATCGTACGTAACGTATCCCGTGTTTACTACTGCTGAACGTTGTCGCTGCTTCGGCGTCAGTTGTACTCAGTGGCGTGTGCGTGTGTGTGCGCGTGCGCGTGTGTGTACGTGTGTACCTGGTCCTGTTGGTACGCCGGCGGGTACTGTTGGTAGGTAGAGTAGTCTGCGGAGGAGGACTTGGAGAGCGCTGCCGAAGACAGGCCTCCGGTGAGGGCGGGCGCGCCCGCGCCCGCGCCGCCGCCGCCGCCGCGCCCGTACATCTCGCCGCCCTCCGACAGCGGCACGTACGAGCCTACAACCACAGCGCCACCGTGCTATAGCCATCACAATCGTATCTACCAACTTACTGTAACGGTCAACGAGACCTCAATACTTGCCGTGTCGTGGAAAACTATTACTAATGAGAACCTAAATCCTAATCTTGGATAGACGATTTAAATGCCTTCACTTTAATACTATCGCAAGTAACCTACAACGCTCGGACTACCAGTGCTTTGCGGGCGACAGATGGAGGGAGGAAACTATAAAAAGACAAAGCCAAAGGTGAGACAGCACCATAGGGCGTGTACTGTATTATCAAAAACTCATTTTAAATATGAGAAGCAAATGCCATCGTTTCTCAACCTTTTTGGTGCCGCACGCAAGCGTAACCCCGTAATCTACATTCTATCTACACTTCTTACTTTCGGAAACATGCCACGAATTTATTTCTTGTCTTTGTTTTAATATACGCCCAGTAGGTTGAGAAACGACGGCGTATAGTAATGGGATGTCATACCGGAACCGGTAGAGTTGGAATTCTGCGGCATGTTCCAGTTGGTCCAGCTGCCGCCCGCCGACGCGCCCGCCGGGGCCGAGTTGTAGTTCGCTGCACACCAATACAACACTATTAGTGCGAGCTATTGACAAGCGGCGCGGCCTACAGCTTGTTTGTGCTCTATGGTCGAACCCTTACATGATTATAAGTTTCGGCCAAGATATGTAAATCTACCAGGTCGTGCGCGACAACACGGGCGGGCGCTGCATGTTTCGCAAAAATATATGAGCGTCTTGTAGGAATTCTGTATAGAGATGGGCGGTGAGTTTTCGCGTTCGCCCTTATTGCGAGCTATTGACAGAATTGGCGCGGCCGACAGCATTCAAATTGATCTCATAGCGAGCTATTCATGGCGATAATTTGTCTAAAATTTTTAAATTCGGCAGAACGATTGTAGTACGGCTATATATATAAAGATTAAAATTTTAAAATACGCGGATATATACTTGCGCTGACCTATACACGTAGTAACCAATTCAATAAAGTTTGAGAACGTTAAGCGATCTAGCAGTTTTCTTCATAACTCCTCCTAAATGTGCCTGTAATGAAGCACCCGAATCAACTACATAAATACCACACAACCACCATCTTTTAGACATTACCCATTCTCCTGAGAAAATTCACACACCGGTATTGCGCGTTCCTAGATAAATTAACAATATGGAAAATAATAATAGTCGTCGTCAGTCCTAAATCAAAATTTTATAACAATTTGTCAAGTCCGAGCTATATTCAATGCTAATTTAGCTCAAAAAGAGCATATTTTTTCATTAGGCTCGTTTGTTGATGTAATGACATGTATTTACGTTATCCAATTGGGTATGAAATCTTCATCGCAGCAGTTCACCTTTTATACAAGTAAAATAGTGTCATCTAGAACTTAATAGAATTCTCAAATCACATTGTGGCTTAAAAAATTATCATGCTGACATTTGACGACCTCCGTGGCGTAATGGTTACCACGCCAGACCGCCACCCAGGAGGTCCCGGGTTCGATCCCCGGTCGGGTCATGATGAAAAACGAACTTTTTCTGATTGGCCTCGGGTCTTGGATGTTTATCTATATATGTATTTGTTATAAAATATAATATCGTTGAGTTAGTATCCCATAACACAAGTTTCGAACTTACTTTGGGGCTAGCTTAATCTGTATGAATTGTCCGTATATAAAAAAATATGAATAGTAAGAATTGTAAAAAATGCCAGTATTTTTTTTTATTTCACTGCTTTTACTGAAACACAGGCACACTGCTTGAGGCACCTGTAGCTACAATACTCCATATAATTTGACAACCAAGTGTTACAGCGAATTCAAATTTAGTAAACTCCTCGCTTTGAACAACGTAAAATATGGCATCATGGATGTACCTGTACCTGTGGTAAAGTAACATTATTACGTACCGTAGCTTCCGTATCCCTGAGCGGGCGGTTGCTGCGTGTAGTTGTTGGTGGCGGGCCAGGCGGGCGCGTGAGGCGGCGCCTGGGGCGCAGGGGGGGCGCCCCAGCCCTGGTAGTTGCCGGGACCCGCACCCGCGCCCGCCGCGCCGTACCCGGCGTACGACGTCTGCCCCGGGGACGTGCCCCAGCCCTGGTATCTGCGGATACCACAATACACTCACCAACGTACTCAAGCCTACTCACTCACATATGGGTTGCAACTGAAAATCAGTGTTTTGCTCATTCTGAGCAGCAATTTTTATACACTGAGGTGCGACCTTTTTGTATTGCTACGAATGTGTCAATGGATTATAGATTATAGTTCCACCCTGTATTTTTGTGCTGTCTATTGTTTACTTATTGTAAGCTAGTTAATGTTATGTATTTTAAAATTGTAATTCATGTCCGATACAATCGAATAAATGATTTATCCATCTATAGGTAATCTATAATATCGTATGTAGCACACCAATTAGGCTCACTGATAACTATTCAATCAGAAAGCATATGCTAGGTTGCTCTGCTGTCCCACAAACATTGTGAACGTACCGACGTCAAAAAGTACGAAGGCACTGCCTGGATGTGGATAAAAAAACATGTCATTAACACAGCAACTCACCCCTGCATGATGTTAGGGCCGGCCATGGGCATGTTGATGGGCGGGCCGCCCATCTGGCCGTTGTGGCCCTGGATCATGTTCATGGGCGCGGCGGGCGGGCCCCATTGCCCGGCCTGGGGCGCGTCGCCGGGCGCGCTCATGCCGCCGCCGCCCATGCCGCCGCCACCAGAGCCCAGCTTGCCGGAGCCGTCGCGGGGCTCAGCGCGCTTGATCTCCACCTATAGAGGTTGTTTAGCTTTAACGCGATCGTTCTCCAAAAGGTTTAACTAAAACATATAGGTAATAAAGCTAAGGGAACAGCAGAAAATTATATGATGAGGAGGCAATAGCTAAAAAGTGTATTAGCGTTTTGGTACAGACCAAAAAGAGACCAAAAAGGTCTCCGTTTTGGTAAAGTTATAGTTATTGTTTTTTTTTTTTTATAAAGATGCACTTTCTACTAAATAAACCTTTTATTTTTCTTTTTAAATACTCATCTAATGTGCTACAAAAAATATTTTGTAGCACACTATTATGGCTGCCTGTATTTTTGTGCTGTCTATTGTTTACTTATTGTAAGTTAGTTAATGTTATGTATTTTAAAATTGTAATCCATGTCCGTTGCAATCGAATAAATGATTTATCCATCTATAGGTAATCTATAATATAGTATGTAGCACACCAATTAGGCTCACTGATAACTATTCAACCAGAAAGCATATGCTAGGCTGCTCTGCTCTCCCACAAACATGTGAACGTACCGACGAAAAAAATAACGAAGGCACTGCCTGGATGTGGACATCTATAAAAACTGAACTATATATTTTGTACTACTGGTGGTAAATGACAATTCGTCTGAACCATCAATAACAAACCATAATTATCGCAGTATCGAAATCTCTAGGCATTTCTAGCGTTTTCTTAGTTTCTTTTAAAAAAAAAAAACTTAGCATAGCAGTTTTGATTAAAATTTGCAATATAAACTACGTACACGAAAGCATTTGTAATAAATATGCAAAAATATACAAAATTACCTGTTTCCCATTGAGGTTAATGAAATGCTCCTGCGTCACTCTCTCCACGGAGATCTCGTCTTCGAAGGACAAAAAGCCAAAACCTAAAATAAAATATGAAAATGTTTCAACCTATTTGTGGAAGTTGATGGCGTTGTTGTGTGCAAGCAACAATCAGCCCTATAATATTTTTTTATGGACGAAGTTGGAAAACAAAAAAAAAAACAAATGTTTGAATCAGAATATATTTTGTAGAAAGTATAATAATCTAGGAATCTGCGACATATTGATAAAATTTGGCAATAACACTCGTCATCAAGTTCAATGACCGGAATGTCAACGACACTTTGCTTAAATATCTATGTAGTCCGATTTACCTACTACATGAATATTCGCTCACGCATTTATGCATATATTGTAGAATGGAAAAATACTATGGTCACATTTTCAACAAAACAAAAACAAGTAACAAAACCATGTAAACTTTAATTAAAATTTTTAAAATATAAACAATGACGGTATGGAAGAATTATCACCTGTGTAAACTAAAATATAATGACTCAGTTGAACAAATAACTTCGTTCCCCTCTATGTAGTAAAATGACTTTGATCATCATCATTATAGATCAAAGAGGTAGAATGGGTGTTTTTCTGTGTTTTTCTTTCTTTATTTCTTTAGATTACAAGACGTGAGCTCATATAACTACCTTTAGATAAGAAAATGTATTGGTGCTGAAAGGAGATCACGCCATCGGGCGATCGGGCTGTCAATTATACATAAATACTTTCTATAAATACATGGAATGGAAATTAAATGTATTTCCGTAATTTATTCTAATCTGAGAATAATATTAAAAACCTATTCTAGAGCTGCGGTGCAGACGATTCTTTTGGGGATGAAAAATATGAGTATACTCTAACATTCCTTCATAGAAGAGACCATATGCCAGCAGTGGGATAACATGACTGACGATGAAAGGTTTAAAATCTACCATTTAAATAATTAATTATGAAAATATAAAAAAAATTCGAACCCACATCCACTCGATATCCGGCCGAGTGCTCTTACCACTGAGCTACCAGGAAGGTTAGTAATGGTAGTGAAATTCCTCGTTCGCTAAACTACGCATAGTTCAGTCAATAACGTAGTTGTAGAATGCGTGAGCCGTAACCTAAGCGATTTCTTCAAAAACGTAATCAGGGTTGCTTAGGGAGAAAACATACTAAAAGTCCTGACGTCTAGTAGGTGAACCGGAGGGAGGGGGGGGTGACAATGGTCCCAATTTTAGGCATAAATACTGTTCCAAAGCGTATAGTTCGAAAACGGATGGGAATATGGAAAAAATGTATATTATAAGCTTTCATTTAAAATTTTATAAGCTTTCATTTCGTCATAGACAGTTTTTCCGCTATAACGTACCGTTTTTGAGATATTAACGAAAAACCTAAAATTGGGACCTTTGTCAACCCCCCCAAACCCCCCTCCCTCCGGCTCACCTCCTAGACATCAGGACTTTTAACATGTTTCTCCCTAAGCACCCTGATTAAGTTTCTGAAGAAATTGCTTAGGTTCCCGCTCACGCACTCTATACCCACTTTTGAGGCATTCATTGACTGAACTAGCTAGTCGCAGCTTAGTTGCCTAACAATCTTATATAATTTACCTCTAGACTTCTTCTTCTCCTGGTCGTACATGATGACGACCTCCATGACCTTGCCGTAGCGGCCAAAGAACACCCTAAGGTCAGTCTCGGTGATATTGGAGGGCAGACCGCCGAGGAAAACCTTCGGGTATCCGCCACCGCGTTTCGGTTTCTGCAGAGTGCGCGGGTTGCATGGTTTGGGGTCGATTGTCCTGTTAAAAACATGGTCTTATTAATTAATTGGTGTCTATTTTAAACTAACTGCCCACGAACTGGGCTTCAAGAGGATGAACAATTCAATTGCTATCAAGAAACACAATTTTATTAAAATTAATGACGCATTATATTATGGCCGTTAATGTCAAACTAAAGTACAAAGGAGTTAGCTTGGGACTTAATGTGAAATTAAAATTAGTTTCAGAAACTGGCTGTTGGTGGACTAATATCGTCATGACTTGAGAATTTTTTTAATAGCATAATAATTACTCTTCAAATGAAAGTGACATTTTCATATCATGTTTTGTCATATAAACTGGTGTATAGTTTATAGAAAAGAATATACCGAAATTTTGAGTCTGAAAATGTCCGTCTGTAATATAACGTTTCTGATTTTAAATACACGTGCAGAGGTAAATTAACTCTCTCTTTATTAATAGTACAGATGTGTAATCTATTATAGTTACATGTGATGGAAATATGTGGAAACTTAATTGATAGCTTAGCTAAAGAAATTCGACTCAATAATGAAAACCCGTCAATCAAAAAATCAATTTTAATTTCAAATAAGAAAATATCAAAGTAAGAAAAATTCAATCGATTACCGTCTTATTATTTTTTTTTATCCATCTCTCATGAATGCTTATAGCTCTTCATGGAATATTTTAGCGAGGGTGAGTCATTTTTATTTCTTGGGACTCATTCTTATTTTAGGCGTATACCTCATACACTTAACACAAGTTTAAAAGAATTGATGTCTTCTGAAAACCAGCGTTGTGGTACACGTGTCAGTATGTTTATAAATGAAAACATGCTTTACGAATAACTTGGAGACTAATGTACTGACAACAAGTCGGCCTAATTGCTAAAAGCAATCTTTTCAAGGTAACTTTAGGTTAACTAATTTATGTATGGTGGTCCCGTTATCCCCGAGGGCCGCGAGTTCGAATCCTACGGAAGGAAAACATTGTATACATAGACATCTGTTTGCCTTAGCTTGGATATTTTCTATGAATAATAAAGTATTTATTTTCAAAAAAAAAGTATTCCGGTATATTTATCAACAATCTAGTTTGCGATTAGATGGCGTTGTGTGATTCGTCCAAGAATTTTTCTTTGTTGATTTGTAGCAAACTTTTTTAATTTTTACTCACAAGAATAAAAATCATAGAATTTGCTTTCAATATCCCACAAACATCTGAACGTACCGACAGAAAGTAAACTGAAGGCACTGCCTGGATGTGGATAGCTTAGGATTGAAAAGATTACTTTCAGCTATACGGCCGCCTTTTTGCTTATGCACTATTTGTGTAAGAACGTGGCTTAAGTGGGGCAGAATTCGACCACAGTGACTCGACTCGATATCTGTCGGCCTTGATCTTCGCGATTAACTTTATACTATACTACTAGTATTTTTTTTCATACCTATTTCGTTTGTGTATGCAAATAAATCATATTTCTATCTTAGTTAATGAAACATGTAAAATCTAGACGTTGTGTTTATGAGCGAGACATTAATATAAACGACTCTGTTGCTCTTGCTTGAGTAGTCATTAATGTTTTATATCGTATACGTTTACATAGGAAAGTTTCGCTATACAGAAAATGTTATCATAGCAAATTTAATTTTGGAAAATTCTTGAATTTGTTTTTCAACTACTCTAAGGAATTGAAAAACTGTAATTTGATATTAACTTCAGCTTTGTAACTGCATGTTCTTGAGAAAAAAAATATTGAGAAACGGAAAGTCAAAGGTTACCGTTTACTGAGATACGGAAATCAGAAAAGGTAACATAGACGAATAATGTCTTTGCCTTACCCGTGGTCGTTTCCCTTCAACTCTCACTTAAAAAAATATCTATCGATTTGTTGAAGTTATTTTTGGTACACAACTGAAATGCTATTGATAGAAAGTAGTTTCATTGAGATTGGTTATTAACTAGCTTGAACTGCCAACAATATGAGAAACCTCAAGAATCTGAGGTCTTATTAATACGGTTGCGATTAACAAAGGAAATCCGTATAGAATTCTTCGAAGAAAGTTTAATTGCTTTAATAATTATGAACCGTGTCAGTGTTTAGGTTATTTCAACAAAAAAAAAACCACTACAGACAGATTCTGAAACGCATTTTAAATACTCATATTAAGTCTCAAGTTATATCTTTTTTCTTCTTTAGTTTGACAGTGACAGCGAAAATTAATGTGTCATTAACTTTAAAAAATTGTTTCAGAAATTGGCAGTATGTCGAGTGAGGCATGAGTCATAAGTCATTCATAACACAGTCGTAACATTCCTACGTCATAATTGCCACGGCGACAGTACGTCATAACCGTCCTTACTACGTCATACATAACGCTATGTATCGCCGCTCAATGTATATTTTTATATGATAGAGGACCATCGAGTAGGTACGTAGCCCTTTTGAATAGAGACGCCTTCAAGTCCATCGGGTTTGTCCAAATGTGTTGATATTTTGTACATTATAATAGCTCACTATTTTAAAATTTCAACCTCTATTTTGGTTGCCCGCGCAGTAATTGACAACTGAGATTTGAGGACATATTATATTATTTGAATTAAATGACAAACATTACATCTCTATTGGATACATATCGCTGTAGAGGAAAAACGAATTTGCGGCATGTTAAGCAATCATTTTCCAATGTACGCACCTTAGAAGAGAACAGTAGGCCGTCTGTTTAAATGGAATAGGTTAAAAATGTTAAAATCGACCACAATTTTTTGGATTACAAATAAACTTAGAAAGATATAAACGGAGTAACCTTCCTTCCTTCCTAGAATTTCATTCTATATACCTGATAAACTTTTCAGTAACTTACAGATATGTTATCAGTCCAGGTGTTAAAATATAAAAAAAGAGTCCCACACGTAGTGTTTAGTTGGAAATCATTCTAATATTATAAATGAGAAAATGAGTTTGTTTATTATTCCTTCACGGCTTGACTCAGCAGCCGATTATGAAAATTAAAAAATTGTTAGGGGTACAGAGCCCAATATAGACAAATTTTTAAGCGGGCAAAGCCGCGGGTAACAGCATGTTCTAGCTAATTCCCACTCCCAAACATTTAGCATTTAATTTAATTTAATCTCATTATATTATTTCCAACTAGAATGTCGAATGACGAATTTTATTTTACGGAAGCGTTTAATAATAGATAACAAATTATTGGTCACAATCATTACTGATAAGAGCAGACACGGATTGGAATATTTGAGTTGAATTGATGTTTGTATTAGACAATAGAGAAACACAAAAATTTTGTGTGATTTTAGTATTTAGGACATAAAATAGCATTAAAAATTTGTGACCTGGATTTCAAACACTAAAATATAGATACGTGATTTTCGACAATTGGGTGACAAACCACCACAAACAACAAAGTAATATGTATGTTTAAATTATTCACGGTGAATTGCACAAAACCCATTTTTAAAATTACACATTATATTATAGCTGTCACTGTCAAACTAAAGAAGAAAATAGAGATAGCGATAAATTTGATGTGGAATTAAAATTAAAATCAGAAACTGGCTGTTAAACTAATTAATTAACAAAAAAAACTGAAGCGCGATGTGACTAAGAGCCATAGCACACGGCTTATTTTAAACGCGCAGAGGACGCGCGTTTCGTGCTACATTGAGCTCTTTGTATGTTAAACTTCAAGATGAAATGATTGCAACTCCGCGGTGGATAACAATACGCGCGTCATTTGCGCGTTTAAAATACGCCGTGTGCTCTGGCTCTTAGCCGACCATTTTTACATTGAGCTACAGTAAAAATGCTCAGCTTAGTCACATCACATCGCTATCTATTTAATTAGTTGATCAATGGCCGCGGTGCATATCGAAACGAGTATAATATAACAATTTGAACAAAAAGACGTTTTAAGGCTGTACCAACAAATTTCGCTAAAATTTTGCTGTTTTTCAAGTTGTCTCTACTCCTAGCTACCATAACGAATAACCACCAAAAAAATATATGTTGTGCTATAGTCATTGTACTACATTTATGCCGTTCGAAATTTGAAATTACTGAATATTTATGGAGTAATAAAATATTTAAGGAACCTAGTAATCAAAGAAAGAATGCGATTCAACTTGGGTATTTATGCATCGATTCGTGTAAAATTTACATTAATACATAGGCAATAATATTATCTACTTATTTGTTGTTTGGTTTTTGAATTTGAGTGTATTTCCACCAAGTCACAAGCAATTTTCCGTCAATTACGTAATTTCTGGATAGCTGGTGACTGGACACAAGGTAATCAGTGCGCTCCCACGCTTTCGGATGGATGGACGTGTGCCAAATTTTCGCTGCACCATGCATGCTCTCGATTTTTTATTATTATGACGAAAATATCCAAATAAAAAATTATCAACTAAAAAAATACAATAAATGCATGAAAGTTATTTATCTTTATAAAATAAATATTTTATTTTATTTTTAAAAAGATAAATAACTTTCATGCATTTATTGTATTTTTTTTAGTTGATATTTTTTATATTTGGATATTTTCGTCATACAGATTCATACAGATTGAGCTAGCCCCAAAGTAAGTTCGAAACTTGTGTTATGGGATACTAACTCAACGATATTATGTTTTATAACAAATACATATATAGATAAACATTCAAGACCGGAGGCCAATCAGAAAAAGTTCGTTTTTCATCATGACCCGACCGGGGATCGAACCCGGGACCTCCTGGGTGGCGGTCTGGCGTGGGAACCATTACGCCACGGAGGTCGTCAAACGTAGATTCAACAAATCGCTAGTTTTAGTCCAGTGTCTCCTGGTTCGATCCTTAGGTTGGTGTTCATGCTTTTTGATTTTTAAACTTTTTTTTACAATAAAATTTTATGTTTTACTTTTTACCTACCTACAATTGCAAGCAGTAAAAAACTATAATAAAAATATGTAATAAAATGCATAAAATTTTTTAAATAGGAATCTGAAATTGTCGAAGTATTTTTATACACATTAAAATTATATTTTTCTTTTTATCTCTTTTTAGACGAGAAAAAAAAGAGATAAAACGAAAAATATTATTTACTAATGTGTATAAAAATAGACAATATCAGATACCAATTTAAAATTTTGAGGACATTTTTATTATAATATTTTTTTACTGCTCGTACGTAACTTATTGTTAGGTAGGTAAAAAGTAAAACATAAAATTATATTTCTAAAAGGAAGTGTAAAAATCAAATAAAAAACATGAGCACCAACTAAGGATTGAACTTGGACACTAGACATTATTTACCACAAAGCCATAGTAAACAATAAGAGATTTGGCGAAATTTAACTATGTATTGTATGTCGCAAATAAAATTATGATATAGATTACGTCATTTATTTGACTAATAGTGCCTTTCATACCATACTAGTGGGTGCCTGCGGCTTCGCCTGCGTGGAGTTTGGTTTTTCTAGTTTTACGCATTTCTGGGATAAAAAGCACAACTCTAAATGTTGACTCGAGATCTCCGTGTAAAATTTCATCAAAATTCATTCTTTAAATTCAGTGGTTTTTGCGTGATACGGTTTAACACGCAGACGTACATTTTTTTTTTTGTTGAAAATGATTATTTTGGTACTGTATCGATAGTAAAATCCAGCCGATCAATATTTTAAAAAAATGTGTGAAAACCGGTACAACACGAGTTGTAGCAAAATGACCTTTTTCATTGAATGTGAATCAGAGAAAAATACCCAATTTTTCTGTCTAATCCATATTTTGATAGGGCTTATAGTTCCTGAGATAGTATGGTACAACTAGAGCAAAAAAACGGGATTTGTTAAATAATTTTGTGTAACCAACCAAATACGACATAACATACATCGCCTGCAAAATTTCATTTGCAATGTTAAGATTTGTTTTTAATAATATATATTTAGTTCTATCATAATTCATATATCATTTTAAAAGTGTCAACTGATATTGTTTAGTTCTAGAGGTCTATGGAAAATGTTCAAATATTTTAATAATTGGTTTCTCAACTAGATGTCGTTAATATTACCGCGCCGCGCGTCATTGCCAGCCCTCTAGTGGTGAAAAAGGCAAGGTTTTTAACAAAACTTAGTACTACAAAAGGCTCAATAGATGTCAAGTTTTTGGCATTTTACGTAATATTAAAGCGGGGTGAAGGGGTGAAGTAACGTTACTTAGAGGTCAAATCTTCAAGGTCATCGGCTATATGGAGCCCCTTAATGACAAGAAAAAAAACTCTTATCAAAAGTATTATCTCCAAACCGTCAGCGTAATTCTCTTTGTCATTCCGTCGTCCTCGAAGAAATCACTAATAACAATTATTTACCAAGCATTGTTATCTAACTTAGTAAATTTCCATCAATTTGTATTTTTGTAGATTAAATATATGTGAGGAGCTCGATGGCGTTACTACGCGTATGTTGTATGCAACTGAACACAATTGACTTTCTGCTATCTCTTTTTTTCTTCCTTACTTTGACTGTGACAGCTATAATTCAATGTAATAAACTGGCTCAAAGAATCGTACAGTCAGCCAATGAAAGAAGCGAGCAAGGCCATAAATATGTTTCAAGTTTTCTAAATTCCGCGTGAAGGGATTTACCTAAGCGAATTTTTACTTATCAATAGTATTCATATTATGTAAATACAAAGTTTACATACGTTTATATACATTAAAAGCGTCAAAACCTTTGTTTTTTAGTTCTCGAAACTGGGCACCTCTTCTATTGTACATTGGCCTTGCTGGATGACAAGAAAGGCTCCTAACAGTTAACGGAAAAAAGGCGGTCGAAAAAACTATTTTGGTTGCAAGAGGCTTTTTTTTCACGCTTTACTTGAATTGTTAATGATAATTCTTAAAGTATTACTGCCCTTGACTTTGCCTTTACGCCTTTTATTTATGTAGTGTAAGGAGTATAATAAGTTATACATTAATTAATACATAACATAACAGTGCGTCTTATATCTTTATCCTTTATTTGCGAATCTTTTCTGTAGCGTACTAAACAACGAAATGTGTTTCTTACACCGTGGTTCATAATCTGAAATTCATTAAATTCCTGACTTGCCCTTTAGTCCCATTTAATCTATTAAATTCTTGACTTGCCCTTTGGTCCCATTTAATCTTAAAACTGCTATGTCATAAACCCCTTTTCTATTTTAATAAACATAAAAATGTATAATCATTTAATTTAATGACAGGTACATATTTTGTTTTAGTAAATAAATAAGTATGATTGTAAATTATCTACTTTAAAATCCATTCATATGAATATTCGCATCATAATGATTAATCAAAATGAATATATGTCGAGTTATGTACTTAATTTAAAAAACATGAACCTATATTTTTTAGTTTTATCAAAATGTTAGTTAAAACAAGTTAAAATTAACGAAAGATAAAGTATTATCTTTTCCTTAATTTGACAATGACTGTGGCAGATTATATAGGTCATTAACTTGGAAACGCTATCCTGCAACTCATTGACAATCATTTAAACATACATGTTACTTTGTCACCCAACTTCATGTCAAAAATCGAGTAAGTATATTTTAGTGTGGGTGAAATCCAGGTCACATTTAACACTCTTGACATTATGACATTAAACATTAACTTTACATATTTGTAACTGGTTCTGTAATGAATTAACCAGATAGCTGTACCTACAATTATAAAACTGTACTTGTCATTATTTGCTTGATACACACGAAAATTTAAAATAATGAAGACCAATTAGGCATATTTTTGAGTCATACATACGTACGGTATTTCATAAATTCCCATGTAAATCTAACAGAGATTTCTATAAAAATCTATATGGACTTTGAAAAAGCGAAAACATTCAACACCCACAAGTCGCGTGCTCCGCAAAATAAGTACAATCGACAGCACATCAAACTACCCCTAATTGACAAACCTTGAACGCAGAGTTGAAAATCAAGTGAAGAAACTAATGACAGGGGGAGCTTGACTGTACAAATAGTCGAAATAAATATACTCTGTATTTTAAATATCACAACGTGCAACGTTACAGAGTATAGAATTAAGAAATCATAAACAGTGCGAATTTCGTTAAGATTATCTCACGATATTTTTTTAAAGTGAAAGTAATCCGCTCTACTTTCAACCGATTGCCATTTGACACCAGACAGCATTCTACATTGGTAGGTAACCTAGTAACAGACAATGGATATTAGAAGATCGCATTATTGGAACTATCTATTCTATGGTACAGAACGAAACCTTTTCGCTAACCTATTAGCAAACAACCGCGGAACGCCCGCGCATTTTTTATGTCAATTTTTTATGAATTTCTAGACAAACTCCTATCAAATATTCATCCAAATCCGAAGACATATGTTTCATTTCTATATTACTCAAGTCTACAAGTCATGACACCCTCTTAAACAAATAAGTAGATTTTGCATTGCAAATTTTTTTTACCACTATATGGAAAAGCAATGATCAGTTTTAGTAGTTTTTTTTCTATTGTGATGATGAGATATTATGTCTACTATACCATACAGGTACTATCAGCGGCATAAATGTGTTGTCATTTTAGTACCTTGTCATATAATTTTGTTGAAATGTTCAGTCAAGGTTTCAGCAATTAAAATGATACAAACAAAAGAGACAAGGTATTGAAGTTTCATAGAACCTGCAGCAAACTGAAGTGGCAGTGGGCCGGCCATATCAGCCAAAGAACCGGCAACCGCTGGGCTAAACGAGTTCTTGAGTGGAGACCGCGGATCGGTAAGCGTAGCGTAGGACGCCCTCAGACTAGGTAGAGTGGCCGAGGATCGTGCGCGGTGGCGTGCAGTTGGGGAGGCCTATGCCCAGCAGTGGACAAATGTAGGCTGAGGCTGATGATGATGATGGGCACTTTCTCTCGTAATAGAAGTTAAAAAAGTATCTCACCTCCCGTCCAACTGATGTGGACCATTCTGCAGCACCACGTTCACGACAGCCGGCTCGGAGAATGTAACGAAGCCGAAGCCCCTCGAGCGACCGGACTCACTGTTCTTCATCACGACGCAGTCGATGACCTCGCCGTACCGCGAGAAGTACCTCTGCAGGTTCTCCTGGGATGTCTCCCATGATAGACCTCCGACGAATAATTTTCTGTATAAAATATTAACATTTTAAAAATATTGTGATTAATTAATTAAACGTTTGGGGGCCTATGTACACCAGTGGACTTCTTGTGGCTGAAATGATGATTAATTAATTTAATGCCTGCAATCTAGGATCTATAACTTGTTTTGTGTATTATGACATCAAAAATTTATTGTGTAGGAAATAAAAAAAAGGTAAAATGTAAGACAAACTGAATCCAGATCACATTTTTTTTTTATAATTAAAAGACTAGTATTTAGCGTTCTAGCTGGCATAAAAGTCACAAGACAGAGAAAAATAGAGGCTGCTACACTGATAAGAACACAGCTGATTTACCATATGAATGGCAAATAATCTATCAGCTAGACTGATCGCAGTACGGGGACAGTAGGATTATATGCTGGATTCAGCCAAGTAAACTACAATTTAACTGTGAAGTTGGTAAAATATACAATGTAATCATTTATCAAGCAAACTCATTGTAATGTAAATAAGCATTTAAATATACATTTTTTATATATTTATTTTTAACGAAAGCAAAGCAGACAAAATGGCCGATTTAATGACCTACAACATTTTCAATTCAATAAATAAATATATCACCAATAATAATGTGTTAATAGATTGAGCTCATTTTATTGTTAGGATTACAAGACATTAAATTGCAGATTTTATAATTTGTATAATAACAAAATATTTGTATTATTTACCATCTGACCTAGAAACCTATTTAGCTGTTATCAACTATATAATTTATTAAATAATTATCAAAATTATTCATAGTATCTTGCTAATAATTTAGGGCAGGCTTAATACTGTTAATTTGCATATTATTTGCTGTATACCATTTTTTTATTATTTATTAATAATGACACAGGATCATGTTGGTTGGCATACAAAAAGAGAGGACAATGCTCAGGAGTGGGCAAATACGGGCTGAGATGATAACGATTTATTAAGAACACCTACACCTTGAGGGCCTTGACCCTACAGTGAGACATCATGATCTCCAAATAATAACAACTAAGAACCAATAATTGGCACCAATACATTACCATGATTTTGTAAGGTACAGAGTCGGCTTTCACGGGCTAAAGTACTGATCTATAATTTGTCAAATCAGGAAACATATATTTTTTTCTTTTTTGACTTATGTACAGAAGCAAAATAATGGCAAAATATTTATATATGTAATACCATAGGCAAACAAGCAAGTGCCACATGATGGAAAGTTGTTACTGCCACCTATAAACATCAGTAAAACCAGAGGCGAATGTTACATGTGGTGATAAATTTGCTAACTTTTTTTCTTTTTTGCTGTACACCTAAGAATTTGCTTTTCCAGCCTATTTAAATATTCCATCTATACTAATTTTACAAATGTGAAAGTAGTTTGTTCGATTGTCAAAAGAAAGTAATGAATTGCCATGTGTTATTTTTTATATTTTGAATGAACACCTAAAAAAAGGTAATCTTTTCCTTTGTGTAATAATTATTATAATTTTTATACTGTCATGTACGTAAATAGGTGTAATATTTTTTACTTGTCTTGTGATGTGATAATGCTACCTGATAACATTTTCTATATTCATTCGTGAACATCCTAAAACATTAATATCCAACATGGTACTTTTGAATTTCTTATACTTTCTCTTACGACCATCACCTGAAACTATTTTCTGCCGAATAAGCTTTGTATATTTCCATACATTCTCTTCTGTTTGAATTATGATAATGTCTTTGAAAGTTTATGAAAATAATTTCTTTCACAGAAACTAGTATTTAGGTGTGGTAGTGGGTATAAAAAAAAAACACATGCAAACCACAGAGAGGCACCTCTTTCTCAAGTGAAAGTGACATTCTCTTTGGTACATGTATCAAATTTGCAAATTTTGACCTTTTATCAAATGATTATATTCTTACAACTTTATGCCAAATAATATCAGAGAATAAAAATAATAAATGCAGACTTGAAATCTTTGTGTGAACATATCCAAAATTAGAATAACAAAATGTTTTTAATGGCTGAGCCAGCAGGACGGTGAATGTCGGGCGCGGACGCTTCCCAGCGCTACCCGAACTGTTTACATAAATACCATGTTCAATTTTTTTGTTTTTCAGCCAAAGAACGCGTGCGTGTAGCAAAACGTGCCGTCGAAGCTCCAAGGCAACCAATATGCAAATGAATCAGCATGTTTCGCCCGCAACTCCTAAAGATCGCTACGCGGCACTTCGACCATCGCTCTAATAACCTCATTCGACGATACTCAACAAATTTAAATGGTCCGAGTAAAATTCGACTGTAATGCCCTAACGCGAAATCACCGATAAGAGAAAGCTACGATTAGTCACAGGAAGGTTAATTTTACATACTGCGACGTTTACACATCACGCATTTCGGTTTACATTAACAGTTACATAAACTTGTTGATGCAAATATTATCCGATGCATCTTCACATCAAAATATTAAGTTTCGAGTGGAATTGTCATGGGAAAGTAATAGCTGCCATGATCGCTACGTAAGGCGCACGGCGAGGCTTGGGGTCGGTGGCCGCGAGCCGGTAAGGTAAAAGGCTAATTGAACATACGCATTGCCAAAGTCAGGGAATATCACCACACCACACACAAATGATTGTAAAAATCATAAGTTGGGTCATGAAGGATCTACAAATTATGCTACCTCACGAGCCTCGCTGGCTAGCCGTGAAATGCGACACACCAAGCGAACATGCAGTTTGACCTATTATAGTTTGCCACATCAGGGAAAGCACCATACATTAAGAAATGAAAATTTAAATACACTCACCCCTTCTCATCATCGTCCATGTCTGGATTCATACGCATAACTTACTACTAATTAAAAATAATTATTGGCACCGGTAAGAAACCTTAACCACACAAGCACAGACCCACACGAACGATTATGGCGGACCAACCATTTCCGTTTTCTCAAAAAAGTCATGGAAAGGGGATGCTGTCAACAGCAAGTCTTTTTTATTTTCTAAACACGTTGTAGTAATGAAAAGCTGTATATTAATGAACTAAATTAAATAAAAAAAAATATTATATTTTTAATGCTATATTTTATCAACCTTGTCTCGAATTTAAGCAATAAAATAATTTAAAAGAAGAAAATGTTTGAATATTGGTTTGAAATGCTGACGCAAGATGGCGACAGCGTGAGAATTACTTGCCAGTGAGAAAAAGAAACAAATGTTTTCAAGAATTGTTTTTAAATCGATCGATTTAAAGTATAGTCTATCGATTATAATAAAAATGTTTTAGATTTTAAATATTTATTCGTGATTAACGTCTTTATTTCAACTTTGAACAACTTTATAATTTATCTATTATCATAATTTTACTATTCAGGTGTTATCCAAGTTGAACAGCTTATTCATGTTCATATACTTGTGACTTTGTTCTTTAAAGGTAATATGAGTAGAATACGAAGATTCCATTTATTATGTGTAGTCACTGGTACCATCTGGTGTTAGGTTTCCACGCGTGGCAAGCTTTGTCAGGACGGACGGACTACTACTACTGTAAATGAGCCAAGAAAACAAAATCTGTCTTAAAGCGCAGTGGCTCAGTTGGTTTGGTAGTGAGCGTACCTTCGCTAAAGAGCAGTAGGTTCAATCCTCGTCCGAGGTACCTTTCTGTTATGACTGTGTGTGATGAGTCTGGATCTATGTTCTATGTATGTATTAAGTATACTGGTTGAAATGTTCAAATGTGCGTGAACGACCAATTTCTCAACTAGGTATCAAAAGATGGTCAAAGAAGTCTTGAGGCCAATGTTGCCATTTTTGATGTCTTTCCAGAAATTGATACGAAATTATTGTACGATTGTACTAATATAGGATGTATTTTTTTTGCAAAACGAATTTCGACCTCGATTCCTGCCTGACATTTAGTATTTATTATTTTTTGTTACTCTTTCACGCAAAACGGCTGGACAATTTGCTTGTTTGGTACACAGATTAACACATAATGATATATTTATTCCATACTAGCTTCTGCCCGCGGCTTCGCCCGCGTGGCCTAGTAACAATTAGCATATTTTTCTTCAGAAACAAATTCCGGTCCTGCACGGCCGGTACAGTACGGTTCCATCCGGTCCGGTCGGTCCGGTCAGTCCGGGCCGGTCTGGTCGGTCCGGTCCTGATATGGAACCTACATGCCAATTAGCATATTTTTCTACAGAAAAAAAAACCGGTCCGGTCCGGCACGCCCCGGTACGGTGCGGTTCCTTCCGGACCGATCAGGTCTGATCCGTTCCGGTCCGGTCCGGTCCTTATATGGACCCTACATGACAAATTTGGCATCTCTAGACCCAGCGGTTTCGGCTGTGCGTCCTCTCGCAACTACGTTTGCGCATATCTCGCTTTCCCGTGGGATTTTGAAAAATCCTTTCTTTGTACACCCCTAGACGTCGCCGTCGTAAGGAACCTACAGTCCAAATTTGGAATCTCTAGACCCACCGGTTTGGGCTGTGCGTTGATATATGTATAGTTATGTCAGTCAGGACTTTGAATTTTATATATTTATATATATATATATATAGTCCGGTCCGATCAGGTCCAGTCGGTCCGCTCCGGTCCGGTCGGTTCGGTCCTGATAAGGTACCTACATACCAATTAACATATTTCTTCAGAAAAAAAAATCGGTGCGATCCGGTTCGGTCCGGTCCGGCACGGACTCGGTACGGTGCGGTTCCTTCCGGACCGATCAGGTCTGATCCGTTCCGGTCCGGTCCGGTCCGTTCCGGTCCGGTCCGATCCGGTCCGGTCCGGTCGGTCCGGACCTTGTAATGACCCTACATGCCAAATTTGGCATCTCTAGACCCAACAGTTTGGGCTGTGCGTCCTCTCGCAATTTCGTTTGCGTATATCTCGCTTTCCCGTGGGAATTTTGAAAAATCCTTTCTTAGTACATCCCTAGACATCGTAAGGAACCTACATGCCAAATTTGGAATCTCTAGACCCAGCGGTTTGGGCTGTGCGTTGATATACCCTCGCAACTTCGTTTGCGTATATCTCAGATTCACGTGAGAATTTTGAAAAGAAACATACACTAAATGTTAAGTTGAGCAAATCGCCACATATTAGTGAAAACCGCATCCAAATCGGTTCAGCCGTTTCTGAGATTAGCGTGTGCAAACATACATACAAACATACAAACAGACGGACAAAAAAAACGGTCCGGTCCGGTTCGGTCCGGTCCGGCACGGACTCGGTATGGTGCGGTTCCTTCCGGACCGATCAGGTCTGATCCGTTCCGGTCCGGTCCGGTCCGGTCCGGTCCGGTCCGGTCCGGTCCGGTCTGGTCGGTCCGGACCATATAAGGACCCTACATGCCAAATTTGGCATCTCTAGACCCAACGGTTTGGTTTGTGCGTCCTCTTGCAACTTCGTTTGCGTATATCTCGCTTTTCCGTGGGAATTTTGAAAAATCCTTTCTTTGTATATCCCTAGACGTCGTAAGTAACCTACATGCCAAATTTGGAATCTCTAGACCCAGCGGTTTGGGCTGTGCGTTGATATACCCTCGCAACTTCGTTTGCGTATATCTCGGATTCCCGTGGGAATTTTAAAAAGAAACATACACTAAATGTTAAGTTGAGCAAATCACCACATATTAGTGAAAACCGCATCCAAATAGGTTCAGCCGTTTCTGAGATTAGCGTGTGCAAACATACATACAAACATACAAACAGACGGACAAAAAAACCGGTCCGGTCCGGTTCGGTCCGGTCCGGCACGGACTCGGAACGGTGCGGTTCCTTCCGGATCGATCAGGTCTGATCCATTCCGGTGCGGTCCGGTCCGGTCCGTTCCGGTCCGGTCCGGTCCGGTCCGTCGGTCCGGACCTTATAAGGACCCTACATGTCAAATTTCGCATCTCTAGACCCAGCGGTTTGGGCTGTGCGTCCCCTCGCAACTTTGTATGCGTATATCTCGCTTTCCCGTGGGAATTTTGAAAAATCCTTTCTTAGTACATCCCTAGATGTCGTAAGGAACCTACATGCCAAATTTGGAATCTCTAGACCCAGCGGTTTGGGCTGTGCGTTGATATACCCTCGCAACTTCGTTTGCGTATATCTCGGATTCCCGTGGGAATTTTGAAAAGAAACATACACTAAATGTTAAGTTGAGCAAATCGCCACATATTAGTGAAAACCGCATCCAAATCGGTTCAGCCGTTTCCGAGATTAGCGTGTACAAACATACATACAAACATCCAAACATACAAACATCCAAACATACAAACATACAAACAGACGAACAAAATTTTACGAAATTCTTGTTCTATTGCTTATTCTTCATCGCCCTAAACAATTTTTTTGGAAATATATTCAATGTACAGACAAACTTTTTTTACACTTTTATTATATTATAGATAGATAATATTCCAGGAACGGGTAAAAACGCAGGCATCTGCTAGTTAACAATGTAAAAACAATACAGCGTAGATGGGTAAAGGAAAATAAGACTATAAAGAGAACTTAAAAAATAATTGTTTAATTATCTATTCTATACCATACTATTTAATTATTCTGTATCTATACATTCAAAATCATTGTGTACAACTGGTGCTGTAGCCACTGTCACTGGTATATCTTCATAGATACTGGAATGAAATAAAAAGATGACTTGGATCTGAAAAACAAAAAAGAAATTAATTCTCTTACTTTGTATAACTTTTGACAGCCCGGTGGTGCGTTGGTATCGATCCTTTGGCACCAGAGGGCGCGGGTTGGATTCCCGGCTCGGGCCAAACATTATGCATTGGCATTTGTGTTTGTTCTCTAGTCTGGGTGTTTTCTATATCATACTAATATTATTCCTTCACGGCTTGACTAATCCGAATATCTAAGCCGATCATTATAAAAATTTGGATACATATTGTCAGGGGTACAACATAGGCTTTTATCCCGTGAAAGTATGTCCTTACAATGGGAAAATATTATTTCTACTATAGGAGGTTATCGGCCAACAGATGGCGCCACAAGTCGCGCTATGAGTTGTTTTATCTATGTCGAAGCCAGCGAAAGGAAAAGCTGGTAAGTATTTAATTACAATAATACGCAGTTTTGATACCCATAACACATGGTGGTTAAGCCTAGCTTCCTTTGGGACCTGAATTGTGTAGGATTAATTTATGGTTCTCGATATAGTAATAAACACACTTTACCCTGAATACGTATGTGATAAAAATAACTGGATCGTCTATGAAAATGGAGAATGTTGATGGAGTCAAACTTGGCAATTCCATGCTAAAATCACATTCTTCATGTACTGTATTTTCCGTTTTATTATACTGTACTTGACATACTTTTCTCTCTTCTTCCATGTGTCCTTCAGTTATAGTGTATCGTAGTTTCTGAAATTACATTTTTTTAAATTAAATAAATGCTAAGGAAAGTCGCAGGAAGCCGCTGGATTCCGGCCGACGCCAACCGGTCGCGCTGGAAACGTTTGAGGGAGGCCTATGTCCAGCAGTGTTTCTCGTGACTGAGATGATATGGCAAAGTCTAATGCAGGCTCTACACAGAAAACCAGCGGTTCTATTCTCGTAAAAATAACAGTTTCATTCTCATCTCAAACACTATCTCGCTCAATTCCTATTTTGTATGTGAGACAACGCTTGAGACTGATATGAGATTGTGACTGTTTTTATTACGAGAATAGGAAAGAGTAAAGATGGGCTCTTCATACTACTTCCTACGTCGTTTTCGTCTGTTTTCTAACTTCGTGCCAAACTTCACTTAACTTCGCGAGAGTGGAGCCCCCATTATACTCGCAGTATGACTTGTTCATATGCAAAGTTGTAAGTCCACCACTTCACACTATCGGGATATTGCGCCATAAATGGGGAAGAACACTTTTAAACTATTCCGGTAGAGGACGCTGTTACATTCAGACCAACGTCAAAAGCGTTCGTGTGGTTGCATCGTGTTTTTTTCTAGCGTTTTTTATAAGAACTGCGTAATTTTTTATAAGTACTTTTAGAAGAATAATTAGATGATAAGCTAAAATGTTCATAGAAATATGTGATTTTGTAGCTATTTGTAAAAATATAAACATACAACTTACTTGAATTAATGCCACTTTAATTTTTCTAATTTGTATTTTATTTTCATTATCAATGATCACTTGAAACGGAATTATCTGTCGAGAGGCGAAGCCAGTATATGTCTTCAATCTTACTGTTAGAGATTTTGAGTTCCAGCACACTTTTTGGAATATATACGACGCAGGATACTGCAAAAATAAAGATTATTTTTTTCGTAAAATAAAGAAATTATTTTATAGTCGAATAAAAACGTTCATAGTATCTTATGATCATTATCACGTTACATTCCTAGAGAATATTTATGTCATTAATGAAAAGAATAAATAAAAGAGCATCATTGTACAGCACCAATCCGCGCCAGGTAATGTGACTTGCGCAATAGACAATTTCTAAACCATTTTTACTAAAAATCGTGAATTTGATTGCTGAATCCCCGCCACGAGAGATGAGTCTCTTGTGGCGAGGATATTTTAGGTATAGCACCAACACTGAGAATCTTGCAAGCAAAGAAATATTCTTTGAATCTTTCACAAGTTGAGACCTTGCGAAAGACACTTGAGATAAAATGAATACCATACCGTTAGTAAATGCTCTAAGCATACCGTATATTGGGACCCACCAGAAATTCTTCTATATCGTTGAGATTAACATTTCCAAGGACTGCAAATTGCATCTTTTTCTTACGTTTCCCCTTAGTATGAATTTTGATGTGATAGTTGATTTTGCAATACGAACTCTCGAATGTCGATGGCAGATCGTCGGGTAGTACGAAATGAAATGGAAAATCAACAAATCCAGGCGATACTGTTCTTCCTGAAATAAATAATGTTTTATTTATTTATTTATATTGCAGAAGCACCGGATAGATAAATAAATAAAAAACACACAGCTCCACCTGCTTGTTTTATGGGTTGACAACGGATATAATATTATTTATATACATAAAATTCAAAGTCCTGACTGACTTAACTATATATCAACGCACAACCCAAACCGCTGGGTCTAGAGATTCCAATTTTGGAATATAGGTTCCTTACGATGGAAAGGATTTTTGAAAATTTCCACAGGAAAGCGAGATATACGCAAACGAAATGGCGAGTATTTTACTAGTTGTAAATATACATAGAAGACACCTAGACTCGAGAACACAAATGCCGTGATATGTTTGCTCCAAGACGAAATCGAACCCGCGGCTTCTAGCGCCGAAGTAGGATAACTACCAATCAACGCACCACCGGGCTAAAGTTTCATTTTCTTTGCGACTAGACAGAGCAGTATAATTTAAGAGTCTAGGTCCTTCGTCTTAGAATTTCCGTATAATTAGAGTCACTTACCAGAAATACTTCCTGATATGTCCATTTCTACATAAAATAGTTTTATTTTCTCCGAATATATCTTTATGTAGGGCATAGTGGGCCTTGATCTCGTCCATTGCGCTTCACAAGTGCCGATTATATGTAAGAAAATATCTGAAAACATTTTTTTTTAATTACATCTTAGGTTTTCTTATAGCAGTAGTTATGTAACGTTGTATCTATTCCAAATATATGACCAATCAACGATGGACCTATTAAAACTCGTTATATTTGTAAGACAAAAACATTTATGTTGTGTTACGAGACTTGAACCCACTCGTTAAAGTAGCATATGTATAATAACCACTCGGTCGTCAGGACCTTGACCAATAATGGTGTTACTTCTGTTGTATAATACATTTAACTAGACTAAACTAATTTTGACAGGACCAAAGGTGTGGTTGTCCTTCCTTGGTTTACAATTAGTGACAAGGATAGCAACACTTCTAGTCCTTTCAAAATTAGTTTAGCCTAGTTAAATGTATAATA
Source organism: Endotricha flammealis (assembly GCA_905163395.2). Lineage (NCBI taxonomy): Eukaryota > Metazoa > Arthropoda > Insecta > Lepidoptera > Pyralidae > Endotricha > Endotricha flammealis. The sequence goes on along the minus strand of LR990867.1, from coordinate 13,350,298 downwards.
GAATTAACACCAATGTATTTAAATCTTTTAATTACAGACTAACATGTTCCTAGAAAACGTAGAAAATAAAAATATAATCTTACTATCAATTTTCGTTTCTTTGTTAAAATCGAAAGTCACAGTTCCTGTTACTATGTCCCCGGCATATACGGTGCCTGTTGAATCGCTATTCAACATAATTTTACAGGATTCCCAATGCATCCTGAATTCCTGATACTTCACTCCTGAAAATAATAATCATCATCATTTCAGTCACAAGAAGTCCACTGCTGGACATATGCCTCTTTTAAGTTTCATATATTGTTAAAGCTGTCATAAAAATATTAATTCTTAGAATTAATTTTGATTAGCATAATATGTAGAAAAATTTAGGAAGGCCAACGAAACTTGCACATTTCTTTTACATATATACTGTGGTAATTTTGAGAAATCTAGTCTTAAACCTAGTCTACATCATAAAGGGACCCTCAGTGCTAAATCTCAGCTTTCACCAAGGGTTTGAGGTATGCGTTAACTAATCTCCAAGTTTTCGATTTGGCGTAAAATTGTTGCTAAATTGAAAAAAAAATGTATGAAAAAAAAGCTATGATAGAATTGATGAAGGAAGATTGCGCGGGAACATTATTCAATTTCTTAAAAGCATAAAACGCTTTAACTTCTCAATTTGTAAAATTGTGAAAAATACTTACAATGTTATTTCTTGCAGATTTATGAACTCCGGATATCAGAGCACTAATAAGTTACATGAAAGTTACGTCGTTAAACTTAACTATCCAAAATAAACATTTATGTCAACATTATAACTATGTAATCAATTTGTTTGACGACTTCACAAATTACAGTACTTTAGATAATTATTTTTATCTGCAATGAGATACTATATCGCCGTCCACATAAGCTAATGATAGGAGAGTTAAATTAAGAATTTGTCATGTTCAGCAGTTTTTTTTTGTAGAAAACCGAGATAAGTATTAAACAAGGTACTTTATACGAATTTATGGTTGCCTACTTTTTACTATCCGACTAAAGACTTTGTTGTTACAATTTAGTCTTCTACGTCTATAAATCTCTCATGTCTATAAACTACTTCAAGAATTGAGCTTGCAAATTCTAGTTTTGTAGCTCCAGATATTCTATTTGCAAGAGTGATAGCCCACAGCGTATTTTAAACGCGCAGACGACGTGCGAATACGCACTTAAAATAAGGTTTCAACGAAACTTTGTAACCTGTACACGGGTTGATCGCGTATCTACTACGCGTTTTGCGTTGCGGTGGCGTAAGCACAAGCCCCTCCTCCGCCTCTTTGTACAGTCAGGTGCACGTCGAGCAATTGCAGTACAATTTTGGCTCTTATGATATAGAACTTAAGAATGGTACAAAGTCCAATATGTAAAGGTCGACCTGCTCTTGACTGTACGCGCTTCAAACGTGATACAACAAAAATCGGCGTCTACGGCGCTGAAAACGTGCATCTTCTGTACGCTCTAAGACTAGTCACTTAAAAGTTATTAATAAAAGAAATCAATTATAGAAATAATAAATATAATTAAAGTAATACAATTCAGTTTTTTCTGAAAAAAAAATATTATAACATTTGTCGAGTCCGTGAGTACAGATTCATATTTATGGAGAGATATCACAATATTTACAAGATTTCAATATAATGTCACAGTTTTACATAAAAGTTCAATGTATTTCGTTTAAAAACATTAAAAATTTAATGTGATACAGCCAGTTTCTGAAACGCATTTTAATTTTAATTCCACATTCAGCTATCTCTTTATTTCTTCTTTAGTTTGACAGTGACAGCTATAAATTTAATGTTTCATTAACTTTAAAATTGCGTTTCAGAAACTGGCAGTAAGTCCGCTGGCATAAATTTAAGGGACTGCCATGCCATGATACATAACAATCCCAAAACGAGTAAGCGAGATGGTGCAATACATCATGTAAGGCGACATTTCATTTACTCGATCGTACTGGTCTCGGGAATATGTAGACCACAATAATTATAATTTAGTTGGTAAACAATAAAATTACAGTAATTTTGTACGAATCAACTTTGCATAGAAATACTTTGAATTTACATTATTAATTAAATAAAAATATTTAATATCTTGGTATATGTTCGATTAATTACATTTTGACAATTATTATACTTTTTAAAGTTAATGACATATTAAGTCTCAAACTATACATTTTTTTCTTACTTAAGTTGGTAATGATAGCATCAAATTTAATGTGTCCTTAGCTTTAAAATGTATTTCTGCAAGTTAAGTAACATTTTAATTTTAACGCTTGTGCGTCTTGCTCGCAACTGGAGTCGTGCTACATATTATGTAGTCTTATTTAACTTATTAGGCAGTATTTGTTTATTTAGTCCATCAACTTCGCCCGTGTGATTAATAAGTACCTACATAGAGGCATAAATATGTTTTCACTTTAGTACTTTGTCATTTTTGTATATCATTTTATAGTAACTAAATTACTCCCAGACGTTTGAGTGAACGAACATGTTAACAATTTTTATAGTGATAAAGTATTAAAAATACAAGGTATTTTAAAGTGACTACATATTTATGCCGCTGACTGTGTACATTTTCCCATATCTAACTTTCATTCATTTCATAAAAATAAATCAATTCATTTCTTTGTTTATAAAATTATGAAAATTATTTAAGCGCTTCTTCGTTGTAAAAACTTTACAAAATTGAAATAATTCGAAAAAAATATCTAACTGAATATACAATACATACTGTCACATGAAATGACATGTACCTACACATTTATTTTCGAAGCCTGCCGTTAGATATAAGTTGAAGTTTACATTTTGTTAAAACTTCAAACTATCGGGAATAGACCAAAATTTCTGGCACTGTGTTTCCTGCCAGAATTAACAACGACAATCGCAGATTGATAATAAGCATTGAAGCTTATTGATGTCCCGGGGGAGATACAGGCATACAATTGTCTATCTGTCGGGACTCAAACATATTAGAATTGCTTTGAATTGAAATTACTTTCTTGGTAATGAGAGACAGCAATTTGAAACACAAGTGAAAACTTCAATTGGTCAATCAACATACCCATAAAAATTATTATTTATTTTGCATTGAGTAATTTAATTATTTTTAATATCCAATATTTTTATCTCTCCACTTCATTTTTGATATGCGTACGAAATAGTTCGGTTTCAAATACCGTGAGAAATTATAGTTTTAAGAAAAATATATTTTGTCTTGGAGAAGCTTGAAACAAAATTTTTGGGGTGACTTTGGAAGAGGTTGTCATTTTTTGAAATAAGCTCTATAGAACAATATAAAAATATGACTTGATCGTAATTATATTTATTCGTAGTATTTTTTGAAAAACATTAACTTGATTTTTTTTGCTTATTACGCCAATCGATTAAGCTCTTGATTCTTAGTTCCTCTTTTAAAAAATGGCAACCCCTTGAACAGTCACCCTGTATATTTCGTCCATAAAACCATAAATTTTATGAGATGTCTTCCAACATGGTGTACTAATCTCTCTTCTATAGACAAAAGTTAAACGATATTTTTATCTCTCTACTATGTATTTTATAGCTCTTAAAATTGTTTGAATGGACTCTTCTGTGAATACACCTTTATTCTGATGACAATAATTTCATACATTGTACAGAAATAGATAAGGCCCGATTTAACTATATTTTGGGTAATCATTCAAAACCTGTCAATTTATCTGACATCTATCTGGAACTTATCAATACATTGTAAAATCGGACCTGAAACTAGTAAGTCAGTGCTTATTTTGAAAGATCATTTGTGCTTTGTACTGTGGAAATGTGCCGAATTCGCGGAGACCGCTTGTTTAATTTTAACTTAATAATTGTTAATTAAGCCGCTGGATGCAGACCGCTGCCAGCAGATCGCACTGGAGACGTTTGGGTGGGCTTATGTCCAGCAGTGGACTTCTTGTGGCCGAGATGATGATGAATTATTTTATTATAACCAGAAGGCAGATAAGATTAACATTTAAGTACAGTCAGCAAGTAGTTTTACAATTGCACTGTGATTTAAAGAGTTTTCAATATAGCAACGGTACAAAGTCCAATGTATAAAGCTTAACGTGCTTAGGCTGTAGATATCTTTGCTATAAAAATAACTTTAAAATAAAAAAGCATCAATGCATAAAAGAAAAGTTAAGAACACGCCGTCTCCGTGAATACGACACATTGCCTCAAATGTGACAGCACTTTTAGAAAGTCTTCACAATCCTACCGACTGCGCCACTTAATAATTAAAAAGTTTAAAAAATCTGTATACTTCTTTGTTCTGGTTTCATTTAAAGTCTTAAAAGATAAGAATGATTTTCGCCTTTCAATAGTAAATTTATGGCATAAGAAAATTAAGTTATTGTTATTTCAAAAAAATCTATGAGATATTCCCATGAGAATTTCTTAAATAAACGTACCTATTTTTGCCAATATGGAGTGTTTGCTAGTAACCATTATAATAACATTTGAAACTTTAAAACAATGCAGTGTCATTGCAATCGATATGATTGGAAAGCCACCACACCAGTCAGTCATCGATCGATGATAAAACAGTCGACCGTCAATTGTTACCCCCACCGATCGATCGATCAATTGGTGCGATCGAACCCTTAGGCCCAGTTCAGATAGTCGTACGCGCATCCTTTCGCGCGTCACTGTGACGGGCTATCATGTGAACGGCATGCCGCTCTATTCGCGCGACAAAAATCTTTCAAATCTCGTGTCAACCTCAATCGCTGTCTCACTCATACAAAATAGGAACTGAGCAGGATTTTTGTTATAAGAATAGAGGCTAGAGCCGTTGATGCATTTCATTATAATCTCTATACGCGCGTAAGGATGATCACGCAACCATCTGAACTGAGCCTTGTAGTCATTATAAATAGATACGCTATGGAGACTCAAATGCCTTAACCATGATATTCGTTAGGCTCCCAAAACATTTTCGGGAGCTCAGTCTGCACAAATCAACACCTCTGCGTATGACACGCCTAGCGTGGGTACACACAGCGCGCGTTCTTAAAACGCGCCTGGGAGCCATCCATGAATAGCTTTGTATAAAACAATTCATAAAAATATATTTGAAAAAATACTTTCTTTTTTAATAAAAAAATTCCTTGAAAGGATTTCTTTGGCGAATCCATCTCGATTACATTCGAAAAAAAAAACTTACATATATTTTTCAGTTAAAATCTAGTCTCAATCTCTAGCTTTATCTCGCTCGTTTTATATTTTGTATGAGTAAGATAGCGCTGAAATTGATATTATATTTTAACTGTTTTTGTTAGGACTATAGGCCTTTTTTTAAATTCATAATAACAAATCATAAGTAAACCTTAAATGCTAATTTCAAGAGATGTGTAATTTGTTGGATAAATAAAATTGTATGACGTATATGGATGACCTCACGCGCGGCGCATACGCAGTACGTGTTAAAATTTGACAATAAAAACGATAAATACTAATAAAAATGGACCATTATAACTAACTAAACTTACAAATTAATAAAAATGATTTACTTATTTCATTATAAAAATATACAATAACACTAAAATCCATTCAACGATGTAACAATCGATTTGTTACATTAAAAATACAATGTACAAGGTTTCGGTCGACTGGACGAATTTTCTTTCAGTTTTGCGTAGTCGGCTAAAATAATGTAAAAAAGTCTCCCCGTAACCACAGCAGATGCCACTCTGTCGAAACGTCGGTTGTAAAAACAATAAATTTATGTATGAGGTGACATGTGTTCAAATCGCAATAGTTTAAACAAAGTAAAATAGATTTAAGGCCTTTCAGAAGTTGCTGATATGTTTCAGTTGGCCTACCTATAAAATAAAACGCTTTATAGTATAATTTTGAAATTTTTAACTTATAGAATAGTCTATCAGCAAATGGTGAAAATATAAATATACATTTTTAATTCAAATTATTTTAGTGCCGAAATAATTCAGTCTAGAAATAAATAATTTCTTGAAACTAACAATATTTATGAAAATAGTACACAATGTAACTATTAATTAATTCATTGTATATGCTACCCAATATTAATTTATGGATACATTCTAATACTGGAGTTGTTTAACTTATGCCCATTTTCACAAACAATTCTTAAAATTTAAAAGTCTCTTAACAGTTTTCTCTATGTCCAAATCCTTGTTTTTGGTAAGGGTATGACATATAAAATTATCGATTTTTCAAAACCTTATTTGAATCTATAATTTTATATATCATACACGTATAAGTATTTGAACATAAAGAAAATTAGGATACTTTTAATTTTTTTTAATTTTACACGGCATTATTCATTCAGTTCCCAGTGTTCCTCTACACAAGTGACGATGTTAGATATCGGCGTCAACGTCGCAGACGCGTCAACGCTTCTCACCACAACAACATACACTTGTGTAAGGGTACAGAGCCTGCTACGACATCATAATAAAATGTTAAATTTATTTTTTTTGGTCATTATATTTTCACCCCTGTCAGTCGACCGATCCCATACAACCATTCTCACTTCACTGGACCGCAAATTCACTGTTCCGTATTGCTATGAGATTATTCAATAGATCACCTCGTAGACAGTCGCCTTTTTGTCTCCGGAGCCCGTCACTATGAACTTATCGTCCGACGATATATCACAACTGAGCACCGATGACGATTCCTTTGACTGTGAAAGAAAATATTAAACACGGTGAAATTTTTGAGAGTTTGGAGATGATTCAAACTGAAAAGTACATAAAGAGGAAGTGAGACTTTGTTTTATACCACAGTCCACAAAGTTGGCAAACAAGCATACAACCCGCCTGATGGTAAGCATCACCGTAGCCTGTAGACGCTTGCAATACCCGGGGCATCACTCACGCGTTGCCAACCCTCCAAATTCCCTCAAGTGGAGCTCTGGAGACCTTACTCACCGCAGGAACACAACATGGCCGAGATCAATGCTGTTTGGGTACGATCTTCTGTAAGGTGGAGGTCCTTCCCCAGACGGACTGCTCCGATTTGAGCGGATTATCCGCTGTGCCCTACCTCTCTTAGAATTAAAACTGTATTATGAGATTTTCAACAAAAAAAATTCCAATCCAGCGGGTCTATTCTCGTAACAAAAACGTCGTTTCAATCTAGTCGCACTATCTCACTCTTTTCTTATATTGTATGAGTGAGATAGCACTGAAGATGCACTTGTTACGAGAATTGACCCTCTAAAACACAGTCTGTGTTATTTTATAGTTAGTGATGTCGCATCTAAAAAGCAAAATAATGATGCCCACCTGGAATATGCTCGCGCCGTAGGGCGTGCGCCAGGCGTTGAGCAGGTTGTCCTTGCCGGTGGAGACGAACCACTTGCCGTTGGCGGCGAAGCGCAGCGCCAGCACGCACGACTCGTGCAGCAGCAGCTGGTAGCGGTCGGCCTTGCCCGCGTGCAGCACCTCCACGTGCGAGTTCTCCATGCCGACGGCCAGCCACGAGCCCGACGGGCAGTAGCCCAGCGAGAAGATCTGGCTGGCGAAGTCGTGCTGGTGCAGCTGCCGGCCTTCGCGCAGGTCCCAGCTGCGCACCGTGGAGTCCAGCCCGCCCGTCCAGAGCCGCGAGCCGTCGGGGCTGATGTCGATGCAGGACGCGCCGTCCGTGTGCCCCTGGAACTGGCGCACCAGCGTCTGGTTCTGCAGGTCCCACACCGCGATGTTGCCGTCCGAGCAGCAGCTGAAGCACACCTTGGAGTCGGGGCTGATGGCCAGCGCGTAGCAGGCGGGCGCCGACGACGTCAGCTCGGCCTTGATGCGCGGCGTGGGCGCGGCCAGGTCCCAGATGGACAGGTTGCTGGCCTCGCCGCCCACCAGCAGCGTGCGCCCGTCCGGGAGCAGCTTCACCGAGCGGATGTAGTTGTCCCTTTGCTGCGAATACACATATAATGCTTTTCCACTGTTCTCTCTCAAAGGCACATTCCTTAAGAGGTATTTCCCGGGCGTATGCGGGAGAAGTTCGCGGGAACGCGAGCCAAACAAAATATTTGACAATCAAACTTGACCTTATAAAGAATTTAGTAATCGTGTATGTGATTTATTTTCAATTTATTTTATATATTTTTTTATTGTTTCCTACCAAAAAGGACGTTCGGACTCCTCTAGGTTATAACTCACCAAACAGTCTAACTGCGAGAGCGGTTCCAGCGTTTGCGGCGAACCGGGACTGGATATATCCCAGAGCTTGACGCATCCCTTGCCGCCGGTGTACGCGCGCCGTTGCCCGTTGGCCAGCGACAAGGCAACAGCGCACACGACCTCGCCGTGCGGCAGTGCGGCAACAGCGCGGGCGCCGCGCGGCACGCCTGGCGCCGCTAAGGCGTCAGCAGGGAATCCTACTGGCTGTAGTGGCCCGCCGCATGAATGGTATGAGTATGGTCTGTGGGGAAATAAGGCATGATAGGTTTTTATTATACTTGTCATGTGAAGATTCAAGGTGCAGGTGGCAAATAAAACCCTAATCCGAAAAAACTGAATAATTATTGTTTGAAAATGATACCAATTGCTAATGGTGCGCGTGTGCACTCGGTCGAGCTTCGAAGCAGCTTGCGCACGGAGTCACTCGAAGACGCGATTATGTTACATAAAAAGTTTTCGAGATTTGATGTCTCATCGGCGATTACGCACGAGCACGATCGTGTAGAGGGCATAATCGGCTGTAATCAGCTGTATATGAGCGCCTGCGACCCGTGAACTGTCGGTTTTTTGACATCAAAGGGAATCACCCCGTGTGGTTGATACATACGTAAGAATGTTATGTAGCAGTCTATAAGTAGTACTCACGACTTGACGGGCGCAACGCCGTTGGGCCTGTTGTGCGGCGCGTGCGGCGGGTGCTGCCCGTGCTGCGCATCGTAAGGGTGCTGCGGCCGGTAGGCGTAGCCGCCGAAGCCGTAGCGCGCAGAGCCCGTGGGCGTCGGCGCGCGCGCGTGCTTCGCGCCCGGCGTGCCCGGCTTCTCCTGCAATAGACAGGTTTTTGTTCGTTTAATAGACTTGACGATTACTACTTCATACTATGCGCGCCACGCTAACAAAATTGGAAGTATTGATTGAAGATGTGAATCTAGTATATATAGCAAAGATAAGATATGTTTTGTAAATAACATAATTAGTTCTTAAGTCAGCAATGAGGTTGAACCACAGAACACAGAAAGAAGGAGAAATGTCATTAGATGGGTTTTTTTACCGGAACCGATGTCGCCACTTACACACACAATTACATTTTAACACATTCATAGAATAATCTCGACAGCCACTCTCACACAAATCGTAAGCCCGTAATTTGCAGTTCGATTACGAACACGGAGCAAAAAGTTCATTATAGTGACGGGAACCTAACGAAATAGGGTGACAAGCGACTTAGAAGAATCAAGTTCCTGCACATTTGTGCAGAAAATGTGTAGAAAATGGCGACATGCGCCCCGCACACAAACCATATCTCTTGTATTCTGATATCTGTGGGTTGAACCATGATGCTGAGCAACAAAATAAGCCTCGACTTACATCCTTGGAGCTCTTGGGCGTGGAGCGGCTGGACGAGGAGCCGGAGCGCGAGGGCGGGCGCGGCCCGTTCTCCGGCCGCTCGCCGCCCTCGGCGCGCGCGCCGGGGGAGCCCCGCTCTTCCTACGACCGTTTATATATTATCAAATCTATTTCTATAAAATCAATAAGTTCTAATGTCGCAGGCATATTGTCAGTGATGAAGGCGAATTTCAACACGGCACCGCGCACCTCCGCGGTAGGCGGTGAAGCGGACGTGACGTCCCATTCGTTTCACCGTGTGTACGCGTGTGTGTAACCCATCAGCAAATTTAATAGAGGTCTCCGAGATCCGCTTCACCGCCTACCGCGGCGGTGCCCAGTGCCATATGAAACAACCTTAGCGCTGTTTTATAAAATACAAATGACATCAACACCTTACCTCATTAGCAACATCTACAACAAGATCTTGGTCACTCTTTTCCGCGTCACTGTCCTAAAATAGTAATAATATAATTAAAAAATCAATTAAATTAAATTTGATAGAATCAAAATGCAAGCAATACAGTTTATTCGTCATTAAGGTTACAGCTAATTTATGAAAGCTTTGAAATTTGAAAAGAAATTTTGATCCTATGCGTCAAGCTTGAAATACTTCAAGTATTTTTAAGGAAATATCATTTTTTTTATTTTTTGGAAAGAGGACTATGGTCTCTTATAAACTGGACTCTGACACGGTGGTCGAGTGGCTAGCAAAGGTTACTTCATTCCAAATCCCACAGGTTCCATCCCGCAAGGTAAACTTGTTTTGGTTTGGATGTTTATGTGTAAAATAAGTATTTATATGTATACTTTTTCCACCAATACCCAAAGTATAAGTATTACTTAGTTTGGGACTTTATGGCGTTGTGTGATTGGTCCAAGAAATTTTATTTATTTACCCGTTATCTAGTATCCATAAAGCCATAACACAAGCTAAAACTCTAGCTTGGAATGAAATGAAATGAGTTCCGCCTTAGACCCTACTCTATCCTTACCCTTACCCTACCTTACCCTACCCTAACGGGATAAATAGTATCCTATGTCCTGCTCCCGGTTCTAAGCTACCTCTCCACCAATTTTCAGCCAAATCGCTTCAGCCGTTCTTGAGTTATAAATGTAATTAACACGACTTTCTTTTATATATATAGATTACTACTCCGATAAAATTTATAAAAGACCACATCCATAACAATATTCGGGAGAATATTGACCTTACACACCGGTAGCGGTCCACAGTCACACAAAGCGGGAAGCAATTAGTATAGTAGAAGCCACATACACTACACAGACTCACATGTCCGAGTACCTTCTCCTCCTTCCTGCGTTTGTCCAATGGTTCGGGATCGGCCGAGCGCGGCCTGTACTTCTGCTCGCGCTCCGCCGGTGACACCGACCGCCTCTGTACGGTACAACATAATAAATGCCTACGTAAATAATTGATGTACAATATCGTTCGCGCTTAGAGTCATGGTCAGTCATAGGGAAGCTAAGCAGACCAAATTACTAATTACTAAATGTTATATAGAACCTCTCGGCTCTCGGATGAAGTCAATGGGGAACATTGGTCCCACATGAGCGGAAGTAAATTCATAGTTTACTGTCCACGTCCGTCCCACATCCCTCCATGAGAACCAAAAACCCGGGGGCAGTTTTTTTTTAAACCGTAGCCTATAGACGCTGCAACACCGGGGGTATAACTCACGCCTCCCAACCCCCCCCCCCCCCCAAGTGGAGTTCTGCTAGTATAACATGCTTACACTCGAGATAGTTTCTCGCACGCGACAAAGCTTCTTCGCCAATAGCAATGCCTGTTTTGTCTACTGTAGACATAACCGAGATACGCTATTGGCATTACTGTGATAACATGACACCGGGCTAACATGACAAACGCGACAACGACAATTTTGTCGCGTTTGTCATGTTGGCCCGGCTGGAGACCTTACTCACCGTAAGAACACAACATGGCCGAGACCAATGCTATTTGGCTACGATGTTCTGTAAGGTGGAGGTCCTTCTCCAGACGGGCTGCTCCGATTTGAGCGGATTATCCGCTGTGCCCTACCTCTCTCAAGGTCGAATGCAAATAAGCAGTAAAAAATCAATATTGCTTTATTAATTTGCTGTTATTAATAATTAATAATATTTAATATATGGGTACAATTCACACAGATTGAGCTAGCCCCAAAGTAAGTTCGAAACTTGTGTTATGGGATACTGACTCAACGATACTATATTTTATAACAAATACATATATAGATAAACATCCAAGACCCGAGGCCAATCAGAAAAAGTTCGTTTTTCATCATGACCCGACCGGGGATCGAACCCGGGACCTCCTGGGTGGCGGTCTGGCGTGGTAACCATTACGCCACGGAGGTCGTCAAATATGTTATGGCAAAATAATAATAATAAGAAATAGTGTAAGCAAATAAGATTTATAGTTGACCAGTATTATAAATAAACTAGGCATAACCAAACGAGTGCGCAAAATGTACTTTAATCAGTGAAAGATTCATACGGGCAAGTGAATTCGAAACTGCCAAACTTAGAAATTTGACATTTGAGTCATACCTGGATAGCGGCGCGCGCGGCTGCAAGCCTGTCATCCTCCCTTGGCGGCGCATGCAGCGCTGGCGGCGCCCCTCCTGCCAGCAGAGGCGGCTTGCTGTCCGCTGGCGGGGGCAGCTCCACCTATTTGAAAGATCAGTGGATGTACAGACAAAAAAACATCGATATTCAGGATAGAGAGACACAGTACGGTGCGGTTCCTTCCGGTCCGACCAGGTCCGATCCGTTCCGGTCCGGTCCGTCCGGTCGGTCCGGTGCCGGTCCTTATAAGGAACCTACATGCCAAATTTGGAATCTCTAGACCCAGCGGTTTGGGCTGTGCGTTGATATACCCTCGCAACTTCGTTTGCGTATATCTCGGTTTCGCGTGGGAATTTTGAAAAATCATTTCTTAGTACACCCCTACGCGTCGTAAGGAACCTACAGTCCAAATTTGGAATCTCTAGACCCACCGGTTTGGGCTGTGCGTTGATATATAGTTAAGTCAGGCAGTCAGGACTTTGAATTTTATATATGTAGATTACCTTTTTATATCGAACATTATAACATTATGTTGCAGAGATAAGGTTATTTTTGTGTTCTACGGCAGGCAAACAAGCAAGCGAGCCTGATTAAAAGTGATCGCCGCCGTCTATAAACAACGTAATGCCGTTGCCTTCTACAAGGAAGGGAATACAAAGAGATTAAAAAATATTTTTTTACTACTTAAAAGGTGAAATATATTTTTTAAAAGGTAATTTTACCTTGTGTTGTGCGGGCGGCAAGTGCGGCGGGGGCGGGGGCCCGGCGCCCGGGAACAGCAGCCCGCCCGCGCCCAAGAGTGCGCCCGCGCCGCCCACGCCGTGCGAGAGACCCGCCGACGCGTGGATCTGCTGCTATAATACACGTTTACACTGTTTACTTCGTAGCTTATAATGTGGTATCGTGCTGTATGCAGTTCTTATTTTATATACTAGTCAACGAAATAAGGGCCTCAACAACCACAAATGAGATAAAATACATTTTTGGTCGATCCATTTGAATCCAATTTCAAACATCACAGACACTCATCAAACATAACATTTCAATGTTCTTTATAAGTTGTTGTTGTTTATAGTTATTACGACAAAACGAGGGCCAATATTGTTTTGGCTAGTATATGTGGAACTATTTGAGTTTGGAATGAAGCTGTGATTATTTTAGAAATTTCTCCCTCAATATGACGACGCCATTGTTATGCGTATGTAGAAAAAAATCCTCAAAAATGATATTAGTGACGGTGAGATGAGAACCCGATATAAAGCGTCAATTAAGTGCTGTGCTCATACACGGTGCGGATATGTCAAACACCTTGATACAAGAAATGTGTATCAAAACACACAAAGGCATTTCATAAATTATTCTAGACTTTTAAACTTATTGATACAGATCTACCAACATCTTTATGAACGTGGCCGAAATTGGAACTACAAGTCCCGTTCATATTGTATGTCACTTTTTGACAGTTAGCCTTTGACAAAATGTATGAAAATATGCCACAGTAACGCCCTCCTACAAACGTCACTCACGTTCATAAAGATGTTGGTAGCACTACCTATACACATTTTTTAATGTCATACGCACAGTCATACGTGTCATACGGAATTATATATGGTATGAAACCAATATGATCCTTGTGTCACGACACGACACGTCCTGATACGTTTAGCAACAGAAGTAGATTAACACTTTAGTACAATCCGCGTCACGAGACATGAGACCTATCGTATCACATGATTCGCCTGCACAGTAGAAGATTTCTATACCATTTTACTAGGAATCGTCTATTGCGCAAGTCAAATCAGCAATCAATCAGCGGGGCTACCATGAAAATGTCCATCCGAAACAACGAAACACGTAGTCCTCACAAAAAAATTATTAGTTAGAATAAGGTTAAAAACTGGTAAGAATTCAACGAAACGTCAGTCCGTACTTTCGTTTCATGGTTGCCCCGCTTGTCTCATCTCTCGTGGCGCGGGTTGTATCATGTCATAACAAAAATCCAAACAACTGACAGCAGTTGTTAATATGTGCATTGACCAGCATTGAGCTTGGTTTGAAATAGTACTAAAAGTCAGATAAATTAATATACATAATTCAGTATCGACATCTGCCAGATACATCTAGAACTTATGTCATGATGATTCCTTAAGGTTTATTATTTAACATGTAAACTAACAGGAGTAAGACGCACACAAACATTTAAATACAACATTAATTTGTTTGTTAATTAAATATTTAAAGTGTAAAGTAAAACAATGCATTATATTTAGGAAAACATACGTGAAGCTCTAATCAAATAAATTATAGAGATTAATAAGCACATTGTTTTAATTCCTTGGAAATAAGTTAGTATTCAATGTTCTAGAATGTATGGAATATCTGATCATAAGCAGTAAGTGAATATTATACAAACACAGAGTGATCAATTTACAAAATATAACATACACGTTCATCTCTTTTTAATTAAAATAAAAAAATAAACGTCACATAGATGCAATGACCGGCAGGCCCATTGCCGTGGCAAGCTCAATCTGATTTGTCCCTATATTATATATTTATATTTAGACTAGATTTTAACTGATTTTGTTATGAGAATCCCATCACTGTGCTTGTGCGACAGTGAAATTCGTGGACTTGTACGAGAGCGACAAAGATAGGTAATAACAGGTCATTGTACGAAATTCTTCGTACTTCGCGTCCCAACTTTGACAGGTCCGGTGGTCGAGTGGCTAGCAATGGTCACTTTATTCACCCAAGGGCCGAGTGTTCGAATCCTGCGCAAGGCAAACATTTGTGTGCATGAACATGACTGTTTGCCTTGGTCTGGATGTTTTCTATGTATAATAAGTATTTATTTACAAAAAAAAATATTTAATTATACTTATCAACAATCTACAACATAATACAAGCTTAGTTGATTAGTTTGGGACTAGAATGGCGTTGTGTGATTCGTTCAATAATATTTTATTTTAAATATATTTAGAATATCCTTTATTGGCCTACAAAGATTTAATACCTACAATGAATGAGTACAACTTACAGGGCAACCTAATATAACGAAATTTGTATGGACAGTGACTCTGTTATGACACAGCCATTGTTTTAGTTAATCCTTGGTTCATTTTGTTTAATAATAAAATGATTACTGATAATACCGTACATTTGAAAGACAAAAAACACCTCTCAGCCCCAGGTGGGATTCGAACCCATGTCCTCTCCTTTATTCTTTCAAAGATATTTTCAAAATTAAAATATCAGATGAACGGAAAACAACATTATAACAATTAACACCATGGTTACTGTTTGATGAATTTGATGTGACGTTTTATTTACACAGATGCATTTCAATTTACAGAAGCAATACGCATACTAAGTAATAACCGAGATATTAAATATTTTCTTATCTATATTGAACTACAAGAAGTGTAGAATTTGTATTGTATTATCCGTTTCAACAGGGAATGTCAGTGCGACAGTTAGGGCGTATTTAGACGACACGAAAATTTTCGCGTCGTACGAGCCGCGATCTCTTAGGCATTGTCCTAATAGGACGCGAATCTGCGATCATCGTTGGTTCGCGCAAATTTTACTCATACGAACTCGCGATCAAACATATTGAACTCGAATAGGTGTCCTAACTGACAATCGCGCGACGCTGGCGTACGCTTGAACACGCGATGGTCGTATCGTTTACTCGCGCGATGATCGCGCCTTCGCGTCCTATTAGGATAGGACGATGCCTTAGAGCCACAGCACACGGCGTATTTTAAGGCCCTCCATATAGCCGATGACCTTGAGGATTTGACCTCTAAGTAACGTTACTTCACCCTTCACCCCGCTTTAATATTACGTAAAATGCCAAAAACTTGACATCTATTGAGCCTTTTGTAGTACTAAGTTTTGTTAAAAACCTTGCCTTTTTCACCACTAGAGGGCTGGCAATGACGCGCGGCGCGGTAATATTAACGACATCTGGTTGAGAAACCAATTATTAAAATATTTGAACACTTTCCATAGACCTCTAGAACTAAACAATATCAGTTGACACTTTTAAAATGATATATGAATTATGATAGAACTAAATATATATTATTAAAAACAAATCTTAACATTGCAAATGAAATTTTGCAGGCGATGTATGTTATGTCGTATTTGGTTGGTTACACAAAATTATTTAACAAAACCCGTTTTTTTGCTCTAGTTGTACCATACTATCTCAGGAACTATAAGCCCTATCAAAATATGGATTAGACAGAAAAATTGGGTATTTTTCTCTGATTCACATTCAATGAAAAAGGTCATTTTGCTACAACTCGTGTTTTACCGGTTTTCACAGGACACACACATTTTTTTTAAATATTGATCGGCTGGATTTTACTATCGATACAGCACCAAAATAGTCATTTTCAACAACAAAAAAACTGTACGTCTGCGTGTTAAACCGTATCACGCAAAAACCACTGAATTTAAAGAATAAATTGTGATGAAATTTTACACGGAGATCTCGAGTCAACATTTAGAGTGCTTTTTATCCCAGACATGCGTAGAACTAGAAAAACCAAACTCCACGCAGGCGAAGCCGCAGGCACCCACTAGTATGGTATGAAAAGCACTATGAGTCAAATAAATGACGTAATCTCTATCATAATTTTATTTGCGACATACAATACATAGTTAAATTTCGACACATTTATTATTGTATACTACGGCTTTGTGGTAAATAATGTCTAGTGTCCAAGTTCAATCCTAAGTAGGTGCTCATGTTTTTTATTTGATTTTTACACTTCTTTTTAGCAATATAATTTTATGTTTTACTTTTTACCTACCTAACAATAAGTTACGTACGAGCAGTAAAAAAATATTATAATAAAAATGTCCTCAAAATTTTAAATTGGTATCTGATATTTTTATACACATTAGTAAATAATATATTTCGTTTTATCTCTTTTTTTCTCGTCTAAAAAGAGATAAAAAGAAAAATATAATTTTAATGTGTATAAAAATACTTCGACAATTTCAGATTCCTATTTAAAAAATTTAATGCATTTTTATACATATTTTTATTAAAGTTTTTTTACTGCTTGCAATTGTAGGTAGGTAAAAAGTAAAACATAAAATTATATTGTAAAAAAAAGTTTAAAAATCAAAAAGCATGAACACTAACCTAAGGATCGAACCAGGAGACACTGGACTAAAACTAGCGATTTGTTCAATCTACCACAAAGCCATGTAACCAATAGGAGCAGTGTCGAAATTTATATATTGTATGTGGCGCTGTAATGAGCCACAATCATTATCGTGGATAAAATAATATACGTCATAATATATAATTCAACGTATTTGGTTTGACGACCTCCGTGGCGTAATGGTTACCACGCCAGACCGCCACCCAGGAGGTCCCGGGTTCGATCCCAGGTCGGGTCATGATGAAAAACGAACTTTTTCTGATTGGCCTCGGGTCTTGGATGTTTATCTATATATGTATTTGTTATAAAAGATAATATCGTTGAGTTAGTATCCCATAACACAAGTTTCGAACTTACTTTAGGGCTAGCTCAATCTGTATGAATCTGTATGACGAAAATATCCAAATATAAAAAATATCAACTAAAAAAAATACAATAAATGCATGAAAGTTATCTTTTTAAAAATAAAATAAAATATTTATTTTATAAAGATATTAGATTTTAGTTGATATTTTTTATATTTGGATATTTTTGTCATAATAATAAAAAATCGAGAGCATGCATGGTGCAGCGAAAATTTGGCACACGTCCATCCATCCGAAAGCGTGGGAGCGCACTGATTACCTTGTGTCCAGTCACCAGCTATCCAGAAATTACGTAATTGACGGAAAATTGCTTGTGACTTGGTGGAAATACACTCAAATTCAAAAAAAAAGCTACAAATAAGTAGATAATATTATTGCCTATGTATTAATGTAAATTTTACACGAATCGATGCATAAATACCCAAGTTGAATCGCATTCTTTCTTTGATTACTAGGTTCCTTAAATATTTTATTACTCCATAAATATTCAGTAATTTCAAATTTCGAGCTGCATAAATGTAGTACAATGATTATAGCACAACATATATTTTTTTGGTGGTTATTCGTTATGGTAGCTAGGAGTAGAGACAACTTGAAAAACAGCAAAATTTTAGCGAAATTTGTTGGTACGGCCTTAATAGCGCAGATGACACACGTATGAATATCCATCGCGGAGTTCCAATCATATCATCATGAGGTCTGACATACAAAGAGCTCAATGTAGCACGATACGAGCGTCCTCTCCGCCTGTGGCTTACACACGGTATTTGCCGCTTGGTGCGGAGGTAATATTTTACTAATGCCTTGAATTACAACAGGGCTGTTGTTTTAACGCCCATCAGTTTGTTGGTAGGACATTTCTGAGTATTTCCACCGGTTTTTTTACGTTATTCAAATTGCCGGTCTATTTCCATAAGTTTTATACTACACCTGCTCGGAAAGTATCGTATTGTATTTTCTTCCTAAAAATACCGAGAAAGTACGCGAGCCCTAGAATATGCGTTAGGACAATATGTGTGAAAGTCCATTACTGCCCTCACTAAAAGAAAGATTATGTTAAAAGCACAGTCAGTTGCAATAATGTGTCACTTTTTTCAACTAAAGAACGTACAATGAAGTTTTGCTCTATTTGCAGTTAAACTATGTGAAAAGTGTTGCAAACAGTGAATTGTGAGATTTCAAACGATAATTAATCGATTAGCCAATTTCAATCATGGTTACGTAACAGATGTTTGTTAATAAAATGGTTTTAATTGCCAATTTTATGTTAGCTCTTGCATTTTCATATCAACTTGATAATTGGATGTTGTTCTGAAAAAATGAATCAAGTCACGCGTAAAAGCGATTGGATCCTTTTCAAGTATCAACATCCACCATGGTTTAAAACGTCAGTTTGGAACCGAGATTTAAAACAGTGTTGACAATTTTGGTATAAAACCACTTACAGTGTTTTAAATCTCTATCAGCCAGTTTTTGAAATGCATTTGAACTTTAATTCCAGATTACTTCTCGGCCTATCTCTTGTTTCTTTAGTTAAAAATGGTGCTAATTCTGTTATACATTTAACTAGACTAAACTAATTTTGACAGGACCAAAGGTGTTGTTGTCCTACCTTGGTTTTCAATTAGTGACAAGGATAGCAACACTTCTAGTCCTGTCAAAATTAGTTTACTCTAGTTATATGTACAACAGAATTAGCACCAGTGACAGCTATAATTTTATGAGTTATTTGAAAATTCGTTTCAGAAACTGGCCGTTTATGTAACCAATGTTTTAAATCGTTAACGGCAAGGCTTGACTAGTCCTAGCTGTGCTCAATACATTTATAATGTTTAAACCATGAATGCTGAACCAGGGGCCCGATTCTACTAAACAAATGCACCAATGAACTCTCAATCGTGTCTCAGTATAATGCCGATAGTGTATCAGTGGAATAGTTTTTGACATTTGTTATGGACTTAAATAATAACATAGTGTTTAACTTATTGTTTAAGTCCATAACAAATGTCAAAAACTATTCCTCAGATACACTATCGACATTCTATTGAGACACCATTGAGAGTCCATTGGTGCATTTGTTTAGTGGAATCGGGCTCCAGGTCCTTCTACCAAAAAGGACATTCGATCACCGCAAAAAAAAAAGGCCACGCAATGCTATATCTCCTGAAAAACGTATATTATCTGTCTTTTAGTTCTGAAATTTTCAAGCGAGACAAAAACGCAAGAGTCACATAAAAAGTATATTATATCGAGTTAAAATAAAAAAAGTGAAACGGCAACAAAAAATTAAATACAACATAATGTTAATCACAACAAACATTTACCAAGCACTGATTCTTAACTTACAAGAAGTTGCTGAAGGCCCTGTTGCTGTTGTTGCTGTAGACAACAGTTAAAACGATCAGTTAAAATTAAACTATTAGTTAAATTATGCACTATATATATTGGTCATCTGAGTGCAGTTTGATATTTTACACTATCGAGTTTTCTTAAACTTACCACCATTTCAGACGGTTTATGTAGAGCTATGAAACTTAGTACAGTCCCTTATTGCTTAGAAAGGGATCCGACTGACGGGAGTAATCAGTTACAATCAACGATACAGTCCCTTATCTCGTACAAAGGTATCCGACTGACGGGAGAAATCAGTATGGAAAATATTTTTTATTGTTATCAACCTACTTTCATTCACTGCAACGTATAGAGGTCTTCCTTTTCTCACTCACGTCCACGTCCTGAGCCAGTATCAAGCAGTGGCGCTGGTTATAAGCACAATGTCGTCTGCTCCGCTGACAGATCATCAGATTCATGATCATCATCGTTAACAATCGTTTCTGTTATGATTATAACTGATTTCACTCGAGAGTCAAATCCCATTCGAACACACGGACTGTACATGCTCTTTTCAATTGTGCGTAAAAACCTTAAGTGCAATGTGTTTAAAAAAATATATTAATACCGAGACTTATTGTAAATTTAGAATATTTATTATTTAAAGAAAAAAACACTACTTCAGAATTTGTTTAAAAACACTACTTCAGAATTTGTTTTCAACTAATGCTTTGTATGTAAATTAAAATTCAATAAAAAAAAGCCAATCATATTAAATAATTTGTTGTAAATATATTTATTATGTTGTAAAATACTTATTTTGTACTCTATGGTTTAATTAAAGCCAGTTTTCACTAAACTGACTATGGCATTAGAATTACACAAGCATAAAGCATTAATGCTCAATAAAAAAGCTCTGTATTGTCTATGCTTGGTTTTTTATACAGGCGACAGACAAACATGTTTCAATTTGATTAATTTAATGTTGTATTTAAATAGAGATGTAACAACCACTTTAAAAATATAAAATTAAAGGCGTTAGATATAGATTCATGTGAATACTTGTTTGAATTATGATTATTTATTTATTGCTATAATAGGACTTTGTTCAAAGTTTGAACAAAACTTTGTAATTTTTTGTATGATTTACTAAAGTCCTCAACAAACAACAAATGTTAACAAATATAATAAACGTCAAAATTATTCAAGATCTGTCAAAACTGACAGTTTATCTGACGTTTAAACGATATTCAGGATTATTTTTAGATTGGAACAAGTCCGTGAGCCAGCGCCCTCTGTCGTCATAATGTAGGGTCACTACCAACCAAACCACCAAGCTCTCAAGTCTAACAGATAGGATAATTAAACCTTATCAAACAGATTTTATTATTTATTTATTCATTTACGTTGTTGGTACATCTCTTTTTATACTATGCAACATGACTTTAAAAAAATATACTGGCAACATTACACATTTAATCTATGGTTTTTATTTACGGCAGCACTTACCCCGATTATAGAATTGAGTTCAGACATAGTGACCTGTTTTGCTCTTTCCACTGCCGACGCTACTTGTTGCTGATGCTCTTGAGCCAAGAAAGGAAGGACCTGCCCTATTATGGCACTGAGCCTTTTCGCTATTTCGGTCTGTAATAAATATAATTATTATTAATGAATACAAAAATCTACACTATATTCTTCCACATAACACTATAATAAAATTCATTATCTCAGCCACAAAAGTCCACTGCTGGACATGTCCAGCAGTACATCCAGCAAACATTTAGGGGAGGCCTACCTCCCCCAAATGTTTCCAGTAGGGTCGTTTAGAAGTGGTCTGCATAATGCGGGACGCTTACCACAATCATTTTTTGGGTCCAAGACGTGGACCAGCCTAGACGCAGGTGAGTAGCCCCCTAGCCTGCATCCAGAGACTTCCTGCTTCATTATAGTAACAATTTTTTTTTTTTTTTTTTTTTTGTTTGTAGCATACTAATGTTATATTATTAAATACGCTAATATAATTACAATCTAGCCTAAACATAGACTAATGAGTAATTTTACATTGACCTAGTTTTATAAAATTGTAATATAAGAATGTGTCCATCGGCACTTTTCTTACTGTCTCTATTAAGGGGAAGTCACTTTGTTCATGTGTCTTTGTTTACACTATATTAACACATAGTAACAATAATAATTAAATAAAATCTTTGCTATTTTTCTAGACCTATTTCTGACTGCTCAGTAAGAATGAAAGTCTTATAATGTTCATATTCCACCTAATACCTTTCTTAAAGTTAGTTTATTTAACTAAATAAGCTTTTTTATTTTTTGTTTATAGAAGAAAATACATTACTGCATGTTCCGCCACTTGTGGAAGCCACGGGCGCTGCTTCCCTAAGGTCAACTTGAGTGACGAAAAAGGCCCGAATATTTTATTTCCTTAGTAACATTGGAATATTGTGCAATTTACGTATGTCCATAATTAATTATAGTAATTTTTATACATTATGCAAACTATTTAAAGTGATTTTTGATGTAAACAATATTTAAAGAGAATTAAATGAAAATCTTTAAAAACAAATTTAAGTGTCTATTAATGTGTTTCGTGTTAAACATTTTTTACATAATGCATAATTAAACTAAATTTTTTTCCTATATAAAAGATTTTGTCTGTTTTAATTCACAAACAGCTGCACTAATGATGGGTTTCCAATGGCAGATAGCTTCTCTTAGAGCCAGTTTCTGTAACCCATTTTTAAAGATAATGACGCATTAAATTATAGCTGTCACTGCCAAACGAAGAAAGAAAAGAGAAAGAAAGAATAGAGAAGGAAAAAAGCTTGTAACTTAATGTGGAATTAAAATGCATTTCAGAAACTGGCCGTTATTTACTTAGGGGTTATTTACATTTTCGAAATTTACATGGGAATGTATAATAACTGCCGCAACTGACACCCAGTAATAAATATTAATCTTATGAATAATTGTGATGTAATTAATCTATGGAACCTGTTTTCTGATAATAAATGAATAATAATAATAAAAATGTAAATTGTTTTTCTTTTCTGGTTTTGGTGCAATAAAGAGTTTTTTTTTTTCTGATCTTTTTAATTTTTTTTTTTTCTGCAATCAGCAATTATTTGCGCTTTAATCAGATGTGATGAAAGCTGCAGTCAAATTTAGAGTGTGCACTCCAGTGAGGACATCTACTCATAATTTAGGATAATGTCTTTCCCTGACGCATATCTTAAGCCTGTGTTGTCAGCTTAGAAGCCAGTTCATTAGGGTGAGCATGAAAGAGTTTTTTATTATTAAATTAGTTTATTAACTAATTTACCTGTTTGTGCATCTCCACATTTAGGCCGTAGGACATTTCATAATACTGAAAAACAAACATTCTATTACAGAAAATTGTTACAAAAATATAGATATACCGTCTTATTAATAAATAAAGATAAGGCAAGTTTTTAAAACTTGATCTTCAAATCTCATTTACGAGAAACACATAGGGTGTGTACTACTTATAACTCATCATAGCCTTTAAACAGATAATAATTTTTTCTTTAAAGCATAGGCTGTCCAAAAATGTTGAAATAAGATTAGTAAAATATATTTACCATCACATAATGTCTTTGCATCTCCGTTTTCTCACTTGCCAGTTTCTCACATTCAATTTTTAAACTGCAAACAAACAAATAAATCTTCAAACATATAACTACATAATTGTTTTTCAATTTAGTCATATTTGACTTCTAAGTTTTTTATGAAACAATATTCCTGTGAAATACACGATCGCCATCTAGTTCCAAACTAAGCATAGCTTGTACTTTTGACATAGCTGTTAAATACTCATCAATGCTTTTTTTTTAAATAAATGCTATTTATACATAGAAAATATCCAGGTCTAAAAATGCGTGCCATGTGCGATATTCAAACCCTTGAGATAAAGTAATCAATGCTACCCACTCAACAATTGGGCCTGTTCATTATGAAGTATGTTAATGAACAGTCTAATAACTTTAAAATAGTTAATATTTCCTTCCTCAATAAGTAAATTTTGGAGGCAAAACATTCTTTTAAATCGGAATAGATTACTTCAATTTTTTTTTTCATCGTTACACCATATTAGGTAACATTTTCAATAGAAAATAGAACTTACCTATGGTATTGTGCTTGCAAAAAGTTGAATTCCTCTTTAATCCTTTCCAATGTATCTGCTATAGTAAATTTTATAGATCCAGCAGTTGGTTGCGGCCCCTAAAATACACAAAAACAATCAAACTCCATGCACCTAAGGCGACTCTCTGATCAGAATCTGTAGGAATTATTTTCTGAATGTGCAAACAAGCAATTTTAAATTTAGAACATTAGAGTTGTATGGTTTATTGTTTGAAAGAAGTTATTTCAAAAAGTCAAAGTTCTCGTATTCTTTTGTTACCCCAAAGCTAATTTTGTTGTAACATCTCGACATGTCAAACAAGATTTTGATATCCACTAAAACGCTAGATGGGTATTTGTTGTTATGTTTACATTAAATAACTATTAAATCTGAAGTGTGGAAATGATGAAAATATGTTTGTGTAAACACTAATTTCATAAACGATTGTCTTTTTTTGCTCATTTGATGCAGTAGTGAACTATCTAGTTTATAAAAGGATGACTAAAGAGAATGTTATTAACATTACAGCTGTTATATCTCCATATTTTAGTTTACACTGTTAAAAAACAAACAAAAAATAACACGTACCCTCACCGCGGCGGCCGGGTGCCGCGACGGAGTTGGATACATCTTGTCTTAAAACTAATAAAATAATCACAATTTGAACAATCAAATATTATTTTCTCTTGATCCGTTAGCGGACACCAACGACACCATTTCCTTTATTACGGTCTGCCCCTGCTATAACTCAGCAAACACCGGGCGGTCAGACTTACGCGCTACACGGAATGATATGCACAAACTTTGCTTCAAAACTTTTGAATTATCGGTCATTATCTTAACATTAACAACTTTTAAATATGGTTATCAACAATATTATATAAAACACGTTACATTACAATTGTAAATTAACAAGTTTCTCATAAAACGAGAAATAATTTCGCAAAATTTTAACCATAAATCCACGCCGTAATTTTTGTTCTGCTGTCATTAAATGTCATCCCATCCATCAACATTTGATTTTTTAAATCTATCAAAGAGGCAAAGACGGTGATCCTCTGCAATTTATTTATTAAACTAAATGTTGCCAGCTTGCCATAAATAACACATGATCATGATGGATGAAGTCTGTGTATAAGTCTCAGTTCAAGCATGGATTAGGTTCAAGTCTTGATATTTCCTTAGTTTCTTTATTCTGTGTCCCTGCCTGTTAAAAGTACTGCCACATAAAAAGTGAAAAAGGACTTTAGCTGCAGATTTTCACGTCCTACTATACTAAAGGCCCATCCCATGCAATGCATGCAGTGCGATGCAAAAGAACGACGGGAACTGTCCGCGACGGATTGTTAAATGTATTGTTGTAGTTGTAGTGCTTAAGTGTTGGAATAGAAACTAATATGAATATATGATTATTATGTGAAGATGTACATAATAATCATATATTCATATTACATCTCACTTTTTAACATTTCTAAATAATTTAGTTCCCCCATTACTAATAGTTATCATTTTTTAAATAAGTTACATTTCAAAACATGATTGATTCTTATAAATACATATTCTCTAAAAACGTAAACTTTATCTATAAGGTATCATAAACCGACTGACTTTAAAATTAGACACCATCTTGTGTCAAATTTTAAACTACTCCAATTTCAAATCTTAAATCTTCATTCAAATAAATCTTTTTCTATAACCTGCCAGTCATGAAACATTACCAATACAATTCCTTATTTCAATTTAAATAAAACCTATAACATGTATTGTATTAAACCCGCGACGCGGGCCCTCCTTAACGCACTGAACGCACTCCGTCCATCAGAAATCCGCATCGCACTGCATACTGCATGCATAATAGGTCCTAATCAAAATCCTAATAACAGAAACGTGAAAATCTCTGAATGGATGTTTTGTAACGGCTTGCTTGACAGATTGGCGTCAAAGGTTTAAAACCAATACAGTCACACAACATAATGGTAGCCACACACGTAGCGATTTACTTGCGCAAGTTTAGACTTGCACAAATATACTGTAACGTGTGTTGGAAGATACTTGCGCAAATTTTTGACTTGTACAAGTCCTAAAAGCAGTTCCAATTTTTGATACCTGACTTGCGCGAATTTGCGTCTGCGCAAGGTATTTGAACGTGTGTGGCAGCAGTACAAGTTTCAGTAGCATAGTAAAGAGGATAGTAATTATTGGTAGGTATAGGAGTGGCAATTCCGGGGTGAATTCGGCATAAGGAAGATGTTGATTTCAATTCATTTAATAAAATTGATGTGTGAATATTTCTCTTTTTTTCTTAACCAGTCTTTTCTCCATATAGTTCGGTTTCTTTTGTGAGATTTTTTTCGTCATACAAATAAAGTCAACTAATGCCAAAGCGTCGTCCATCGCACAAAGCAGCAACACACCCGGACTTTCGATTTCACAGGAATGATGTTCGTTTGTGGAAGCATACTTGAGCAGTTTGTGGTCACTTCGGGAATACTTGTGTTTGCTCAAGTCTAAACTTGCGCAAGTAAATCGTTACGTGTGTGGCTACCATAATAAAATTATTTACTAGTAAGTAAAAACTAAATCTATGATTACTCCAGATATCATTCCGGGAGGTCCGGGAGTAGAAACAACGGGATTAGCAGGTCCATTATCTTCAGCCATCAGCTAATTAATAATATTATTATGGATAAGACAAATAAAATTAAACTCGATTTTAGGCATACAAGGGGCATCATGTTACATAGCATGCGCGTAGGTTTTCTTTTAAATATAAAAAGTGCTCGTTTTTTTGAGTTTGGCAATATTAATGAAGAAATGACATTAGTTGCAGAGATGCTGCCACAAACCAAAAATATAAAATTCATTTTAAGGCTCCAGTACACGTTGGCCGAGCGCGCTCGGCGAGTGCGCTAGGCACATTTTCGTGGTGCTGTTCACACGTTGGCGTATTTTATTCTGCGTTAGCGCTCGATGAAAGATGGACGTTAGGGCGATCGCGGCCGCTGCAATATACTTGCACAGCGCTTTTAAAATTTTATTATTATTATATTTATTTTATATATAATTTTTTTTTACGAATCGCACAACGTCATCTATTCCTAAACTAAGCTTGTACTATGGGTACTAGATTGCTGATAGATTTACTTAAATACTTTTATTTTTGTAAATAAATACATACTTATAATAAATAGAAAACACACAGACCAAGGCAAACAGACATGTTCATCCACACAAATGTTTGCCTTGCGCAGGATTCGAACCCGCGGCCCTTGGGATAAAGTGACCATTGCTAGCCACTTGATCACAGGGCCTGTCCATATAACGGATTCATTGTGATAATAATCAATGAATCTAAATATTTCCTTATTACTCCATGACGCCATGTTCGTGAGGTAATTGTTAAAACAATTAAGCGCAACACTACAGTCTACTCCGACGCGTAACGATGAACTAAACACTCGGAAAACGTATGATCGCTGTTCGCGGCTTGCGTCAAATTTATTTGATTTGTGCACGGAAAACAGACACTATTCGGGTCGTCGGCGAGTGTTGGCCGCAAACGCCAAATACACACAAAACGGCCCAGTACACGCTGGCCGAACCACAGACAGAACATTCCATATCAGAAATCGTAACAAAAACGCACTCTATCAAATGTCAGTCACACAGACACAAATGGGTACTTTTGTACTGCTTGCTTGACTGCTTTTGTAGGAAGAGTTTTTAAAATGTATTACACAGCACTTTACACTCATATTTTTGTCTATTTGATATTATATTCACTAAATTTTAACTTTAAAAGTCACTTTAAACGAGAAAAAATCGCCATCTTCCGTTTACATTTATTGGGCCTCCACACGCTCGCTGTTCGCCACAAACACGAAACACCGAACACCATATGCCAAACACCGATCACAATCACCGAACACAAACGCCGTCTCCACACGCTTGGCGAACGGGCCAGTCTATGCCGGTTTAGCGAACATGGCGGACGACGAACTTGTGGTGGCAGCGATCTCTTTTGGCATAACTTATTTAAAAAAAAAAGGAAAGTAAAATTAAACTAAAAAGAAGGAGAGCACTCGGCCGAATATCGAGGGATCGTGGGTTCGAATCCCACCCTGGGGAAATTTCACTGGGGGGTGAAAATTTTCTTTCAAAAAATTAATTTCAAGATATGAACGGCAAGTTGCCTAAAAACTTCTATGGAAAAAAGCTAAAAAAAAAAAGATAAAAAGAAAAAAAAAATCTGAAACAATAAATAAAAGCAATTACTACTACCAAATACTATAGAAGACTAATACCAGGCTGGCGAAACTCAGTACTGCAAAAAATATATATGGACTTTACGCTAAATTTAATGGCGACATGTTTTGTCTCTTACTTCCTGTCTAACCTTCCTTGTCTCGCCCTGCTGTTAGTCAAAATGGTGACGGGCAGTCTTGAATATTTGTAAACAACGCGTAGTTTTAGTGTGAGTTTTAGCTAATTTTACTGCACGTCACGTGCGTATTTAGTGTTTTCGGAGTCTACCCATATAACTAAGTGCATACCGGTTTATTATAATTTACGTGCATAACAGCAAAATGCATTACAAAACCTGTGAAATATGTGGGATAAAATCGGGTAGGAAATCTAATCAAAAGCGTGTATTCCTGGCTCAATTCCCACTAGATGAGAAGCGGTAAGTAGTTTTTCATGTTATTATATTGATGTTAAGTAATTAGGAAGAAGTTCTGGTCTCTTTAATACTTTGCCTTAGAATTCATAACCAAAAATCATGTGCGCCATAGGGATGTTCTTACTACGTACCAAATTATCGATAAAAAATTTTTTTTCGTAAATTTGGGTATAAAATGTAAATGAGATATTTGCGGCTGCATTTGTTTAATTCATTATTAGATTGTTCATGTTAAATGAAGTTTTATTATTTTAATCATAACAGTAACTGGGCGACCGAGTCTGAATTCATACTACAGTAGACAGTAATCTCTATTTATTTATTATTTCAGATTATGAATGCCTTCGCTCACAGAACAGTGCAAAAACGTGTGTCGATCGATCAGCTAACAACATCTGAAGACTCCGCCTAGAATACCAGATTAGAAAATGACAAAAAAAATAATTCTAACATTGTAAACGTAACTTTATTCGTTTTTGTTATGATATAAATTGTATAATAATAATTATAATTATTAGGTAGGTATTTGAATTTTGAATAATACTCAATATTTCCAAACTAAGTAAAGAGATTTTTATTTTCCTTTTGTATGTTAAAGAAAACCTGTCTGCAAGGTACCCACGCCACCTTTTTTTATCGATATCGATACATTCTGTACTGTAACGTACCACATCTCTAGTATGCTTTTGTAGAATGTTGGCATTACTTTTTTTTTGTGTCTCTGTTGTTGGTACGTTGGCACGAGATCTTAGCGTGAATTGACTGTCAAAAACAAGTCAAAAAGCTTGTATGAAGTCCCGACTCTTAAAACGTAGTGATTATATACTCTTTGACCCAATACCCACACTTAGAGAAAGGATGAATTCATCCTTTCTCTAAGTACCCACAGCTCACAGCTCTTGACGTTTCTCATCACAGATATCAGAATACAAGAGATATGGTTTGTGGGCGGGGCACATGACGCCATTTTCTGCACAAATGTGCAGGAACTTGATTGTTCTAAGTCATTCACAAAACAACGCTTCCGCGAACACACGTCCGTAAATGTCAACAAAAATGCCGGCTTGTGCTTTAATTACGTGCAAAAATTGCAGTGATACGGTAAATTCAAGTAATAGTGGTGTTACTTATCATAGGTAAGTCATTTATTTAATATTTTTCTATATAAATGACAAATTAACGAAATATTTTTGAGGCATAGAAATTATTAAACAATATACGGCATAGTCGATACTTCCGTTACAAATATTGTCCATTGCTTGTTTTGGATACGCGCTTTTCAATGTTTTGCGGTATGCACGTACAATGGAATGCAAACGTAACGATAATTACAATGTTGTGAAAATATCGTGGTACCGCCGCTTGTAGCTTCCGCGATCTGTCAAAGTAATAATGGCCGTCGCACAAGCCTTGTAGTGCTGCCAAAAGTAGAATATTTTAGTATCGATAATTTTGTATTTCTAATTTTTGAAAGTATAATAATTTGAAACTTTTACTACAGTGCATTCCTTGTACAGGGTGTCCCAGTCCCATAAGTATTGGATCAAACTCAAGGGGAAAGTAGCTCAACTAAAAACTCATTTGATTAGTTTTAAAAAAATCGCTTATTATTATGTACTAATTTTTTTAAGTTCTTTCTTTTAATTGGTTTGAAACTAAAAATTAATATTTTCCAAAAAATAAAATATTTAAAAACTAAAAACTTTTGTATTTTTTTTTTCTGTTTTTCTATTTGGTTTTAGGTAATTATTTAGGTGTGCTACATTTTCCTTAGGTTTCATCCAATATTTACGAGACCTCCTGCATTTCCATTATTCGTGGCGTTGTAAAATATCGAGAGGTAAAGTTATCGATAATGCTTGTCGCCCTTTTTCATTAGGTGCCCGTCACTATAATACACTTCTAACATCTGTAGTGATCTGTGTTCGTAATCGAACTGCAAATCACGGGCTTACGATTTGTGTGAGTGTGACTGTCGGAGATTATTCTATGAATGTGTTAAAATGTAACTGTGTGTGTAAGTGGCGACATCGGTTCCGGTACAAAAACTGTCTTATTACATTTCTCTTCTTTCTGTGTTCTGAGTTTCTCATACAATGACTTGGCAACCTCCCTTCACCTCATGCCGCTAGGGGCGCTATAACATTTTGCATACAAAACGCACAGTTCACCTCATGCCGTAGGGGCGCTAGTGTCGCGTCTTGCCCGAATTCTTCCGAAGCTGTAGGTATTACTCGTCTATAGTATTTGCTACTACTGACTGCTTCACAAGCGTGTGGATACATCACAAACATGCGTGTGGATACGCCATACAAATTCCGTTTACCAAAACAAGACACGGCTGTCAAATTGAGTAAGTGTGCGTTCTAAGTGTGCGTTAGTGTTGCTATTGATGAAAGAAAGGCACAAGGTTATACCGAATTTAATTAGCTGAAAAGTGACAGCAATATTTTCAGCTTGTGTCTACGTGTATGTAAAATTATGTTTAGTCTGTTATGTCTGTGAGCCGAACGCACTCGCCGAGCGCACTCGGCCAACGTGTACTGCAGCCTTTAGATGAAAATTTTTCGAATAATAAAGTGAAACATGATCACAGGATAAATAATGATTCAAGTAAATGTATATTAGAATAAATTAGCATATCTATATAGTTACTTAAATAACTAATGTCGTATTTTACCGTGTATTGTTCAAGTTTATTTTAAACAGCGCATGACACTGGCAAGTGGCAACATTGGCCAGTGTCTGCAAGTTTTTGTAGATGGCAGATTCGGTGAGACGTCGTTCGCGCTGCAGCTGTTCAATAAGCTAAAGTAGGGTGTCGTATCGGAGTGTTTTGAAATAAAATAATTGGTGGTTTTGATTATTCGTGAAACGGTGCATTTTCAATGATTATACATAGAAGAAAGTGCTGTTCTTGAAGTGGCATTTAGTTATTTGTGTTATTTTGCGTCGTAAAGAATACCACTATGGATTTCAAAATAGCCGTGTTCAACGCTGCGCGAGATGGAAATCTTACTCGACTGAAAGTAAGTGTTTAGAAAATTTAACTAGTGTTCTAATGGTTATTATTAATTTGTTACGATTGTTTGCATGCAGACTTTTACCTCATAGTTAGCCTATTATATCCGTTACATACTACTGTTCGAAATTACAGTTACATTCCGCTTGGTTTATCGAATTCTCTTCAGCATAACCCTATTTAATTATATAAATAATTTGTGTTTTATTGTTTCAAATATTGAGAATAACCTATGATTGCATTCTGACCATGCAATCGGTTCAAATATGTAATGTTTTGGTTAGATTCACCTTAGTATAAAATAAATGGATTCAAGATATAACAATTTGCAATTTGGTGTACAAAATTTATCAAAGATTGGTCGTCACAATCATAAAATTAGGAGATAAATTTTTGTTACATCAACAAATGAAAAGAGATATGAAAAGAGTATTATTATCTGGGCTCAGTATTATTTATTTATCTCTAATGCCACAGAAACATTGTTAACCAAAAAACTTTATACTTATGATTGTGTTTTATAGTTGTTACGGTTCATTCTTATCTTAAAAATATATTGAAAGAAAAATAACGCGACTGACCAAAATCTCACCTTCCTGCCCCAAGTGGCATTTTTTTGGAGGAGCGGGATATCCTAAGATAGTTCCAATAATTTTTTGGTCAGAGGGTCACCTTCTATTAATCTATTATTACTTCTGTTATTTTTCTGTCACAAATCAACTTAACTTAATCTTTATATGTAGGTATTTGAGATGTGATCAAATGAACTCTGTTGTCTATATGCTGTTCATGTTTAATTGTTTATATTTTTTGATAATACATAAGCAATAAATAAATACAATGTATGAAATTACATTGTAATGTTAGTTACATAAATCTCTTGTTATAACATAAATTAATACACAATCGGCCAGTTGCAAAAAACATCTTAATTCAACATTAAAGTCACAGGCTTTTTTTTTGTTTCACAGTGACAGACTATAATGTGTCAATAACTGTAAAATGTTATTGTGATATTCGTCATTTGATATACATTTAATACCTTGCGTGCGAAATGATCTAAGTGTAGAACACATTTTTTCATAGCTCGAATGAAGCGTGAGGCACGGGTTAATGTTGTACCCTTTCTAAATTCAGTAGAATTGCCAGGATTCACTACCTCTAAACCTTAGAGAATAATATATGATTATGATTTTTATGATACTAGATATACAGTCTATTCTTTGGTGTAATTTTGCTACATTTGCTAAACAAATAAAATTACACACATCTCTTTAAATGTTAATTAACATGAAAGTATATATTCTGTTATAATACATGTTGTTGCATACAATATATATTTTTTAAGCATTAAATAATGTTATGCTGGTTAAAATGATTTATGCTCCCATTCATCAGTAAATTAAATTATATTTTTTCTCCATGGATTCATACATTCAATATACATATTATCAATCTAGTACATGTCAAATCAAGTGTACAAAAAGTCTTATATAAACAGTAGCAGTAGTGCTTACAAACTTAGTTGCTCTGTTCAGGCAAAATAATTTAACATAGTCTGCTTTGTGGAAGTACGGGGGCAGCTAGATATGGAGCACAACCTGCAAATCCAACTTGCAAATTATCCAGCATGCTCAAAACAAAATCCTGCGTACCATAGCAGGTGCTCCATGGTACTCTAGGAATGAGGAAGTGCATTCATACCTCAACATGCCAACTGTGATGGAGTTAATTGAGAGGCAGGGTGAATCCTATAAGAATATAAGAACCGAATTCAAAAGCACACAAATCCACTGGCTCAGGCCCTGCTGGAGAACACTCTCTCCAAGCGGCTGAAGAGGCATGTTCTGGACATCCTGAACAACTAGGGAGAAATTTGCCAATGGGTAGACCTCTAGAACGTCACCTATGATTTCACCACATGTGCTCATAGCCGGAAAGACTGATCGCACATAATGAAAAAATAAAAAACAAAACACGTACTGGCTTGTACGTGCTGGTTTCAACACTTTGGCAATAAAAAAGTTACGAATATATTGCTAATTAAGAAATACCAAATTTGTATTAGTTTTGTCAGTTTATTTGTCGAAAAAGCTCGTTCAGTGGCTATATTATTTCTATATATATTGGTGCCAAACAATTTCAAGTTCAGCTTGTGACTATTTGTGTGTGAGTAGAAATTTTATTTCTGTTTGATTCAAAGTATTGTTCTCCTTAAAGTAAACATTTCAACTTCAGAATCTATCTTCTCTGATGAAATTTTGAATCTTTCCTCGAGGAGTCAGGATCCATTTGAATGGGTGCTCTAAGTGAGCTTTATCATGATTTGCTTCCATATATGAATTAACATATTTGTACAAATCATTTAGGTATTTTATAACTTTTATAGCCATTTGTGGAATTCGAAAACTAACTGATCAACCTTGGCATAACATAATAATTGATTGCTTGTATAAAACTTGTGCTTAAATCAATAACTTAACTACTTATAAATGCAATTTTAAATTAAAATAAAGAAAATTCCACTGCATTCAAGACAATAGCTCTCATCAAATACCAAATATCATTGTTGAGAAAACCTTGAACTGTGCAACTGAAAGATAGTCTTTGTTTTAAGTATTTTACTATTCATAGCTTTGTCATCAATAAAAATTTGCTTTTGCTGAAGTTGAAATATCACTAATATTATAAGGCGAAAGTATGTGAGTATGTTTGTTAATTCTTCACGCTCAAATGGCTAGGTCAATTTTTATGATATTTAGTATATATAGGTAGCTGATACCTTAGAGTAACACATAGGGGTACTTTTTATCCCGAAAAGTACGGTTCCCGTAATATTTGGTCAGAAATCTGATATAGTTGGCGCTGCTGTGCATAAAATTAAACGTGGGTAACACCGTGGGCAGCAGCTAGTTTTAAATAAACGCAAATAATAAATTGTTAGAAAAACTATGCTTGTTTACCACTTAAAAATAATTTAATAATTAGCGGTCATGAAGGTTTTTAAAGGTGTATTTAATGCAAAACTTAAAAAATATAAAATTTGTAAATACAAAAGTTTTTATACTCAAATGGGGATAACGTTTATTTATACTATAATAGAAAAATAAGATTTTTGAGAAAAAATCTAAATAATCGCAAATCTGTAGGATGTAAACTAGTGGTGATGAATATAACCATTAACCATTAAAATTAACGAATAAACAAAAACCAACCATTAACTTCAATAAATAAAAATATCATTAACCAATAAAAATATCAGTAGCCCGCCTGGCGGGCGCAGGCGCGATAGCCAGCCGGCCGCCATCGCCCGCGCCCGCCAGGCGGGCGTTGTTGCTAAACCGTTCACGAAGAGACAGGGAGAAAAAAGAGTTGTAAGATTCAACTGCATTCAAATTTGAACTTTAATGTCTTCAAGCAAGGATCAAGTTTAAAGAGACATAATTTTTTATCCTAATTTCATTGTGTTAAAATTTGTGACGTTCAATTGTAAACTCTTTAGCGCTTGAAATAAGACACATTAGTAAGAGTTATCATAATGATATTTTCAACTTATCATCCGCGTGGTTGTTTTTAATTTTAACCATTTTTAACTGAACGGTGGAACGTGATCGTGAATGGTTAATGATATTTTCAACCTATCATCCGCGTTGTTGTTTTTAATTTTAACTTTTAACTGAACGGTGGAACTTGATCGTGAATGGTTGATTTGATTACCTATTCAGTATAGATTCGAATTCGGTCATTTCAGTTACAACGTCACAACATAAGCAAGTGTAATTTTTTTTGTTGTTAGTTTTAAATTAAAAAGTAAAAGTTATAATTTTGCACATAAACTGTGAAGGCAGGTTACGTTACTTAAAGTACCTATGAAGGAAAGTTCATTGAATATTTTAGACGTAATTTATAGTTAAATTTAACTCTCAAAATATTTCTGATAAAAATATTAGCGAATAAAAATATCGACACGAAAAGAATATCGACACGCAAAAAACATCAACCAATATTTTCAACCATTAAAATTAACCAATAAAAAAATTAACAATTAACTTTCAACCAATAAATAAATTCAACCATTAACGCCACCTCTAAGTAAACCTTGTTTCTTATGACTTGACCAATGTAGTAAACAATCTTAGCATGTCTTTTTAACGAAAATAGGCAATTAAAATTATCATTTACACCCAAATAATTATAATATAGTTAAAAATGGCATTTAACACAAAACTCTTATTATTCTGGCGATTTATCGATTTTACACATGCGTATTTGAATAAAAAGACACGCTAAGATTGTTTACTACATTGGTCAAGTCAAAAGAAACAGGCTTTAGGTACGCATTTTAACTACAATAAAATTTAATAAAATAAAATAAACAAAATAATGGTTAATGGATAAAAAGTCGACACGATTTACAAATTGAATGAAACAAAAATAAATATTTTTCATGTAAATGTCCATATTTATCATTATAGCTGACTTTTGCCACTTAAATAAGCTTGAGGAAATGTATACTTGTCTCACAGTTGTAGGAATAATGTTTTGCCGTGAACTTAAGATATTAGTATGCATGCACTAGTCGACAGCACTCCCGGACACATTCTTGGGGCAGTGTCACTTCGACGCTACGACAATACATCACATAGGAATCGGCTGGGAAACAATCGTATCGATTTTACGAAATCGATATTATTTAACAAAAAAATATATTAAATGATATATTATTATACGATATTAAATGAATGAATTATAAAAATTGAGTACCTAATTAAAAATAGAAAAGTGTTCTACGCAGCCACACTGCTTGGGAAAACAAAGAGGCCTGGCTGTAAGACTCCTCAACTGGGTTCCTACTGAAAACGGTTGGGTGCTTTACTGTCATGGGAACTAAGATTATTGCTAGCTTCTTAACTCATGATTTCCGCGATTAGGTAAACACTAATCTATCGTTCTTTGTCCAATAAGATCGCGCGGATTGAAATATAGTATTGTACTATAAAAATGACACTTTCCATAAGGCATTTCCTACAATCTGTCCCGGTTCTCGAATCAAGGAACCGTTTTCACTTCTATTACATAATAAGTACTAGACTTTCAAATCGAATGCTCTTGCGCCAGGTCTGAATGTTTATACGTTAGTGCTAAGATTCGTTTCGTAAGACCGTTTTTTAGATTGCATCGTCAGTTTGGTTTCTAATAGGTAGATGTTTTGTTAATTCGAACAATGGTTAATTTTGTCCCATTCCCTGGGGTAGTTTTCGGGATAAAACTGTCCCATTTCCTTCCCTGGCCTATGCCTCAAGCTCCTATCGACACCGCAGGAGCAGTAATAACTGCTCTTTATCGAAATGTTACTATTGTTTGTTTCATTCCTTTCTTTGGTCTGGGCCTCAAACTCTCCCATGAAACACAAATATTACTGCCCTCGCCTTACCAAATGTCATGTAAATCAATTCACCATTTTAAGCGTTTGAGTTATTTTCATATTACCTATAATTATTGAATACAAACCATCCATGAAAATCAGTCAGTGAAATAAACGCGTACATGTATTTGACGTATTTATGAAGAAATGTAAATTGTTCGACGCAAATCAAGTGGAAGACTCATGCGAAATCGTTTAGTGGATGCACAAATGTCTCTGAATAATCTTGTGAAAAAGTGTGACAGTGTTTTCATCAACAATAAAAATAATCAGCTTTAGTTTATGCATTGTTAGTTTTATCAATGTTTTTGTTTCTTTTCTTTGCATGTCACTACTCTGTAGCTTCTCTCAATCGTTTTACATAAAATTAACAAGTCTGGTTGATATAAGTAGGTAGGTACCTTAAATTCACAACCTTTGATCTATTTTTTGTGATGTGCGTCGTCTTTTGTGGCAATAAGGAAATAATAATTAACAGCCTCATTTAAGCAGCATTAACGATTGTAATATGCAACGCAAGTGGGGTCAAATCCCTAGAACAAAGACAGGACGAGGCGATGCACTTCTATTAAAGTCGACATGTGTTTCGCACTGTTTTCTTTGGATGGACAATTATTCTGTAGGGAAAGTAGGTAGGAGAGCGTTGCCCCCATTCGGTCTGTTTACACGCTACAGACAGCCAAGCGAGTGGGCGAACAGTCCGTGATTGAGCCACGAAAATTTAGAATCTTCCAAGTCTGTTTTCGTGATCGTACCATTTCGTTTCCCGATTTCTATTTTTATTAACTTTCGGACTGCCGTAATCAACATTCCCTGTTCGACTGATGTAAAGTATCGCTGAGATTACTCATCGCAGATGCGAGTGCAATCGTTAGTTTACTCACAAAGACACGTGTTAAAATTAAACTGCAGTTACTGTGTTGGCTCAAATCTTTTACTGAAGCGGACGCTGAAATTCTGCACGTAACGCTTCAATGCTTGAGCGTAATAGTTTCGTGTTGACGCAAACGTTTTTGGCATTTAATGTTTCGTGATGTTTTGTAAGCTATGAGAATATTCGCAATTTTGCTGTCCAGATTCATATCTACCAAGTTTCAGAAGTTGTCAGACGATTTAATAAAACGATTTAAAAAAATTAATCTATCCTCAATGTAGACAATAATACTATTATCAACAAGATCATGATCATTGTCATTATGTATTCTACGATTCGGACCTTGAACACTGCTAAGGGCTTCACCCATTTTATTATCCTTCAACTCAGGATCTTCCGGGTTATTGTACTACTTATGACTAAACGACCCAGATAGTTCTTGCTTTTTATGCGTTTTCACGAGAAGGTCGCACAAAGAAACTCGTTTTATACTGCGACTCCACAGTACTTGGTATTCGGTTCTGAAATTGGACCATGTCTCATCGTCTTTCCTCTATTTCGTTTTGTCGTCGGTCATTGCCGGTCTTTGTCTCATCGGTGAGTCACTCGTTCGCAGTGCTCCTCACCAAGAACCTCGGAAAATGGAACGAGGAAGGATCCGTTTTTGTTCCTATATGTTTTCCTATTGGCCTTTGTTGGTTTATGTTTTTGTCACTTTCATACTTGGATGCCTGCCAAAAGAACGTAGGTATACATATTCAAGTAGATGGCAATGAGGATATGCAGTGAAATGATTTCAGTTGAATTGGTTTATTACGTTGTTACTTTGTTTAGGTTTTTTTTCTTCAAATTGCTCTCGAACTGGGCCGTGTTTTGATTGCTTATTCATGAGTTTTTGATTTGTTATTCATCAGTCATCAGCTCCACGTATTGCTTCTTGAACAATCGATGTACAGAACTTACATTTTCAGATATTTTATTTTTAGTCTTCTTCAGAAAACATTGGAATGGATGCCTCTCTTATAATATTTTCAGCTGGAAATTAATCTAATAAATATATGTATATATTTTTTTTACTATTGATTCCTGAAAGGTCATCTACCTTTCTGGGATCTACCTAGGTAGGACCTATA
Organism: Endotricha flammealis; assembly: GCA_905163395.2. Lineage (NCBI taxonomy): Eukaryota > Metazoa > Arthropoda > Insecta > Lepidoptera > Pyralidae > Endotricha > Endotricha flammealis. The sequence goes on along the minus strand of LR990867.1, from coordinate 13,310,941 downwards.
ACCTATAGAATCGTAGCGGTGCAATATGTCGTATTCACAATATCTAAATTTAAAGTCTGTTTTTTAACCTATCCTTGAATGTGTTCCCTCATAAATACCTAATTTGTTTGCTGAAATATTAACAGTATTACATTGTAACGATCTGTAAACGTTAATTATATCACTACGTGTGGTATAATTTAGTTTCCTTGCACCTAAAATTAGGTTAAAGACCTCTGAAACTGCTAATTACTTAATCAAAAATTGATCCGTTTGACGCAATTGTATTACAAACTAGTCAATTTCTCGTTATAGTTCGCATTCGTGAACAAATATCAGAATTGTTTACTTATCTGACAATTGACAGGCCCGGTGGACGAGTGGCTAGCAATGGTCACTTTATCCCAAGGGCCGCGGGTTCGAATCCTGCGCAAGGCAAACATTTGTGTGCATGAACATTTCTGTTTGCCTTGGTCTGGGTGTTTTCTATAATAATAAGTATTTATTTACAAAAAAAAGAGTATTTAAGTATCAGCAATCTAGTACCCATAGTACTTAGTTGTTTAGTTTGGGACTAGATGGCGTTGTGTGATTCGTCAAAAAAAATAATTTTGTGATTAATGATTATAATTAGGATAGGTTTAAAAATGTCTACCAGCCAGTTGTGTCCCAAAACAGCTCCATTCGAAAGATGTCTGCATTCTCCAAATCTCTCCCATTTGACCTAGTCAGTTATTGTCATTAGAATAAATTGTAATAATTTCTGTTATTATTTGTAACAAAACACGTACAATGGCTTAAGTGATGTCACTTTGATTTATGTGTTAACTTTTATCCTAAAAAAATACTAAGATTGAATTATTTGCATTTAGATTTTAGTTGTTCATAAATATGTATGTTATTTTCAGGCATGTGTGAACAATGAACATATGCTTGTTATAATTAATCTCGAAAGTTCATTACTCTTTACTGATGTACCTAATCAATGTATCGTTGCATCCGATGAAACCACTGAGCAAAGCAGTTTTCCCACTCGTCTTTAGGGGTTTCTTCGAAGGAGTTTTTGTGCATCATCGGTCAAATTATGAGGTATCCACCGGGCACAAAGCTTCCTAACCGCTTACTGTTCATGGAGGATTCTGTGCACTTGACTCATACCGATGCCTAAGCTTGTCCGAATTTGCTGATAGGTCACTCGTTTGTTATTCTCTATCATACGCCTCACAACATTACACTGATGTTAACTTCAGTCGTCGCCGTAGAAAGCCGTCCCTCACGCAGATCATCGGTGAGAATAGTGCGACCACGTTTGAACTCATTATACCAGTTGTAAATTGTGGCACGGGATTGAATTGTGGATGAAGCCCACTCATGAAAGGCAATTCGAAGTCTATTATAACATTCTTGTTGAGTTAAATGACATCGAAAGTCATAAAAAATCATGGCACGAAAATTTACTTTAAATTCATGCTGACGTGATTCGGGAAATTTTCAATTTGCCGCCAAAACGTAAAACAAAAGAAAAAAAAAACATACTTATTAATATTGGCAAAGAGTTCCATTTTCAAAATTTAACCTTATTTTTTAATTATATTGTTTACAAGTGGCCAGTTCTAAAAACTTTCAGTGTCGCCCTCGTAATAGTCAGTTCTTATCTTTCCTATTCTCGTCAGAAAAGTATGGTAACAAAACTTTATATCAAGTACCCAAGGCAATGCAACACCATAGATCAACAAAGAGTTACGTATATGCAAATTGTCACGAAATTGTTATTTTAACGGATTACAAAACGTAATGTAAGTTACTCCATGCATGTTCTATTACATCTCAATGTTGTAACTTTGTAATTGAGATATTGCCATTTCGACTTCGAATATGTTGTAAGGCGAAGCCAAATAAGTTATGACTGCATTGTTTCTTTTTTAGTCTCGCATTATTATTCTAATGGCAGCTCTGGTGTTCGTAGGTGGCGGTAGCGGTAGCCACTTTCCATGGGGTGGCTCGCTCGCTTGTTTGTCTGCCGTACCTATGTCATTTAAAAAAATACAACAAATAAAAAAAAACATTAAATTCAAAAATACATTTAAAAAAATAGTTTAGGAGCTATCCCAATCGCAAATGAAAAAAAAATCACGTGTTATATAAACTTAAATATATATTTCAATGGACTAAATTAAATCGGATTGTACACTTTCCACATTTAATTTTCATGTGTAGGTACGAATTTTATTAGGATTTACTTACATATCTTAATTTTAAATTAAAATTAAAATTGGTAAAAACTAAAAATTCCATGTTTGTGAGAAATAAATCATTAATTATTATTTATAATTTTAAATACGCCATGTTACAGTCCTAGTGTGCATTATCTCGTACGGAATTTTACGATCATAACAAGATACAGTGTAATGTGTTCTTAATTATAATTTTATTTACATAAATTATCAACAAAACTGATATTAAATGATAATAGGTTATCAACATCATTAAAACTTATCAAATGTCAAATATATTTCATATTTTGTTTGTTATTTTCAAGTGGCTGGTATTATGATTTCAACTTTTTTTTTTAAAGGTAACAGTGAAAAGACCATCATCTTAGGCCTTGTCATCCCACTGCTGGGACAAGACCTCTATTCATTTATTTATTTCACAACCAATATACATTGTGTTGAAATACAATAATAATAAAATATAAAATAATGTCAATAATGTAAAATCCAATAATAATAAAATATAAATGTCAATAATGTAAAATCCAAAAATAATAAGATATAAATGCCATTAATGTAAAATAATTCATTCATTATAGTTTTATCTACATACAAAATGCTTTGTCCTGACTGAGAAACAACGCACAGCCTAAACCGCTGATCGTAGAGACCTGAAACTGGGAAGAGGGTGGGTAGGTGGGTTCTTTATTATGACGTAGGCGTTCGATAAGAAAGGATTTTTCGAAATTCCCACGGGAAAGCGAGATAAGCGTAAACGAAGTTGCGCGGGTTTCTAGCGGACCACCCCGGCTTCGCACGGGCATAGAAGCGGTTAAGGAATTTTTGAAATCGGCCCAGTAATTTTTGAGTATTCAATACAAACATACGCACACACACACTAATACAAATCTTTCCTCTTTAAATATTAAGTTTAGTAGTGTAGATAGATAGGAGATACAATTTAAAAAAAAGTTAATGACGTCAGAGTTCATTTAAAGGTTAAATTAACAAACTCTACATTCAGTCGATTAATTTGATTTCGCCAATTCGCTTTCATTTGGGCTCGGCTGGCCAGTCTCTAAGCATCTTCTCTTAAGAGGCGACGACGTTTAATAATTTGGAACAAAAGATATTTTATTAAGTTCTAAAGTTAAAAAGTTCATACGTTCTACTCTATATAAGTACTTTTTCGTACAATTCTCTCATCATCTCTCAGTCTTTGTCAAGTCGAGTAGAACGAGCCCAAATTACATGGAATTGAATTGGTTTTCTACTCCATCATATCAGCTCCAGATCAATATAATTATGCCTTAAAATTCGGTTGCATTCTCCCCAAACAAATAGACATGCTTATCATCATCAGCTTATATCTATAGAACTGCTGGATATACTCATCTCCAATGCTTTCCATCATTATACATTGCATTGCAAATTAATGAAAAGCTTGTAAAAAAGGTATCAATGTATGTGACGACTATCACACCACAGTCTTCACGGTAGGCTTGTCTGTCTAACGCCGCATAACTGATTACATCATACGGATCTTATTACGAGGCAACATTACGCGTTGCTCTTAAAAAAGCAGGTACTCCCTCATTCCCTGAACGAGTATCAGTAGGAAATGATACTAAATCTACTGATAATTACGTTCCGTTTATTGTCATTATATTTTAGCATTCTTCTTAAAAAATAGATACGTCATTCTTTCAGCGAATATCAGAAAATAATACTTTGTCTACTGTCAATCATACTTCGTTTTGTTTTTTTGTATTCACGGGTTACATTTGTTTGCCAACTTTGTGGTATAATAAAAAAAAACCTGGAGGCAATCATCGCCGCCGTTCATAAAGACACGCAATTTCGAGAGAGCTACTTTTGCGTTGCAAACTTTTGAGATGTTTCTACGCTCTAGATCTATAAGCCCTAAGATCGTATCTGCCAAGGAACACTGTTGGTGGAAGCTGACTCCATAGTTGGTACGGTGAGTTCCATCCAAGACAGTTGCAATTTACCCAGGGTGGGACGTCAATTAGTTTCATTTATTATTTATTGCCAATTTATTTGTTGCCATCGTTAATCCTATACAAATAATAGAGCGGTGGGAATGTGTGGTCATTCCTCATTGATATTCGGAGAAAACATTTTGTTATCTGATCTACCATTTGAACTGATCGGAAAAGAAAATACAATTTCAAAGATATTCAGGTGGGTCTACGCTAGACGAGCCGAGCACAAGCCGAGCACGAGCCGCGCCAAAATTCGTGTAGTGTGGACCGACTTACGAGCCTCAAACCACACTTGTCACCGCGAGCAGAGCGGCTAGGCTTGCGCTCAGCTTGTGCTCGGCTCGTCTAGCGTAAAGGGTACCTTTGTAATTTTATTGTGTTTACTTGTTTAGAATATTAAGTAGTTTTAATCGGAGCCTTTGTGCCAAGGATATTGAAATTGAATATACATACCATGACCATGACACCGTAAAATGCCAAAAATATAGTTTGTAAGAATTTATATGAAACAAGGCCCACTGAGTCGGTTCGTCATCGACAGTGTATGATAAGTTACGTGCACTACTTTATTTAACATAAAAAATGAGGAAGAACTTGTACTCATGTTCACGTGCCATAATAAAAATAGATTGTAATTCTCAATTCTAAACTGGTTGTACGGAAATTAGTTGAGGAAGGGTTTAGTTGTACATAATTTTAATATGTAAAGCAGTGTAAATGAGATTATTCGCAAACATCGTCGGCCTTGTGTGCTTGTTTATGTGAGAATCTTTTGGCTATTAGGATGTACATTAACTTTAGTATGAGGATATGTTATTTTTCCTTAAATACTATTGGTTTCCTTACGTTACGGTCCGAATGAACACTTTTGTTACTAAGGGAAGTGGAGTCGTCCATAATTCTTACTTTTTCTAAATAGTCATCTATGTCCCACTGCTGGGCAAAGCCCTTTTCACCTCCAACTATCCTTCTCTGCTGTGTCTTCTTCCCAGATGCTATCGAAGTCAATTCTAACTATTTTTTATAGTATATCACACCAACTTTTTCGAGAACTGACCACTCACTATCAGGGGCCCAATTCTAATAAACAAATGCACTGCAATTGACTCTCAATGGTGTCTCAATCGTGTGACTACAGATACACTATCGGCATTCTATTGAGACACGATTGAGACATCATTGAGAGTCCATTGGTGCATTTGTTTAGTAGAATCGGCCCCAGGTGAAACGCAGGCTCGTTTGCGGCTTCTAGCATGAAAAAAAAAACTAAATATTTTTTCTCAAAAAATTTTTTTTTAAATCTCCATACACCCAAGACGTGATAGAGTACGTTTACCCTTCCACTTTTCATTGATTAGAAGGAGGAATAACGCTTTTAGCATGAAAAAAACACTTTAATTTTTTTTATTTCGAGGATATTTCAAGAATACCAAGACGAAGTTTAGACCCATTTAGGAAAAAGTGAAAAGTAAAGGCCGAGTAAGACGAATAGCTTGTCCTCAGTCTGGTGTTCGCTCAACTTCGCGAGAGTTTGTATAAAATATTATTCCTGTAACCATGAAGTATCGAGATAGACTTTACATTTAAATCAGAAATATTCATAAAACGGTCAATACAAGCTGCTTGCCATGACAACAAGATGCATTCAATGAAGTTATATGATGTAATAGCCGACATAATTGCATCTTCTAGGAATGAATACAAAATTGTACGATTTAGCCTTATTTAGGATATCTGCCGCATGTCATAAATAAATGATCGATTTAATATTACTGAATTTTTTTTATCACATGAACAGCATATTGCATGTGTATATCTATGCATTTATCTAATCTGTGACATTGCTTGATGTCATATATCTCTTCAGATTATTTGTTATGTTATTTATTTATTATGGTTCTTTAGGTTTTTATTTGGAACCTGGAACTGAATTTGGCGAACCTGCGAACGGCAATGTCTGCTTAGCTTTTCACTTTGGCATGGTGAAATAACTAGACTAATACCGGCTCTACACTCTCGCGAAATTGAGCGAAAACGACTGTGGACGGACTCTTACGGCTTACTTCATTTTTACTTTTCCTGTCTTTTAACTTCCGTCAACTTCGCGACAGTGTAGAAGCTTGTTATTTGAACGTGCGTATTTTTTCATACATCGGTAATATTAATAGATTTGTTTACGTTTTGCTTGGAAGGACTTTAAATCCGGTTTTGTTAATTGTGTACTTTGAGTGTTTTTCGTTGCGCGCTATCGGTTTTATTGCTAAGTGCTAACCGAGAAGAACTGCTAAGAATCTTACTATAATTGTTGTAAAGTTTCACAATCATATAAAATCAGTTAAAAACAACTATGTTTTAGTGTAATATTTAATTCTTAATATTTAAAAATAAAACCGACCAACTAAGAATAATTATATAAAATGAAATTAATTATACATAATGTTTTAATTTAATAATTCAGTTTTATTATTATATTTATACCGCTGACTGTAGATCCTTAGTATACTAATCTATACTATCTATACTTATACTTCATATTATTATAAAGATGAAAGATTTGATTGTTTGTTTGTTGGTTGGTTTGTTTGTTTGCATTGAATAGGCTCCGAAACTACTGGACCGATTTAAAAAATTCTTTCACCAGTAGAAAGCTACATTATCAGGGAGTGACATAGGCTATAGTTTTTCCCGAAATTCAAAGTGGTTCTCACGGGAACGGGTCCGGAACTTCACGCGGACGAAGTCGCGGGCAAAAAAGCTAGTTATTAATACGAAAGTACTCTCTGATACCTTTTCACGTTAAACTCGTTGAACCAGTTCGCTATCGAGATAGTTTCTAGCCAGGAAAGATCCTAGGATAGTTGTTATCCCGGAAAATACGGGAAATTACGAGATTGCTTTGTTTAAACCGCGTGTCTAACCTATTGCCGTACTGTAACATGAAAGGACCATTTCATAGTGTGGACGCACCGCTGTAAATAAATAAATATATAGGGACTAATCACACTGACTGAGCTAGCCCCAAAGTAAGTTCGAAACTTGTGTTATGGGATACTAACTCAACGATACTATATTTTATAACACATACACATATACATATATAGATAAACATCCAAGACCCAGGCCAATCAGAAAAGTCTTTCATCATAACCCGACCGGGATTGGAACCCGGGACCTCCTTGGTCTGGCGTGGTAACTATTACGTCACGGAGGTCGGCTGTGTTTCCTTTGTTTTCTTCCTCCATCGATCGCGGCGAGCACGACTTGAATGCTCGGTTCGTTCGCGTAATGTGCACAGTTCGTGCGCGCAAGACGTCCACAATATGGGAATTCTGTTACATTAGATACATGTTACTGTACAGCAGTCCATAGATATATATCTGAGCATATTATAGGTTCCAATTCCAATATAATGCCAATCTAATCTAAAATAAATGAGAATATAGATATTTGTCTGACTCACCGGTATTCCCTAGTAGGTACAAGAGTCGGTGGCCAATCTGATAATTTGAAGTGTTATTATAATTTTACGATTTTTCTTTTTTTGATAATTATTGATAATTGAAGTTTAATTTGTTTATTATATTTGTTGCAGGTAAGTTTGAGCATATTTTTTTCGACGGAAGCCTTTGAAGGTAAAACAATTTTTATCATTATAACATACAATAGAAGAAAATCGTTCGACATCGATATAGATGCATCAGTCAAGTGCGAATATGATTTATTTATTATTCCATTTCTTTGGTTAGTGTTAAGACCACCTGGCAGACCGTGCCGGACCGCAATGCAAAGCAAAAATCCGCCTACCGAATTCAAAAAAATTGGTTTATTCTTCCAAACGATGAATTTCAAAAACGTAGTTCGGACGATAGATTGTTCTGTCCGAACAGCAGGCAATATTGCTTATATAGTTATACAACCATATACAACTATGTTACGAAGCCGTGTTGTGGTGGGCATGTGATTATATATGGGCATGGCGCGGTACAGGTGCTTCCGTGCCCCAGAAGTGGTCTTGTGACCTTTATTATATATCGTTTAATCATATTAAACTTACACGTGACTTCGCTCGTGCAATTTAAAAATAAAAAAATATTTGTGAATTAAGTGCTACATAACAATAATTTTGTACGTATTATAAACTAAGGTAAAAGTATTACATGAGCCTGAACTAGGAACTACACGACAAAAAAATCTTGCATTTTCTTCGCATAGTTTGTGTATTTTTTTAATTAAAATAAAAAATTGCCACACATACAAGCCGATCTCACATTTCCACCGCTATGTCTCCTGCAAAGATAGGATTTACAACGACGACCAGAGATTGACAGTAAGACTGAAGTTTAACGACGACTCGGGGACTAACTACAGCTGTCTTGGAACTCCAACGGATTTAATTTTAATCATCATCATATCAACCCATTATCATCCCACTGCAGGGATACGGGTCTCCCTTCAATCGAAGGTGATTAGAGCGTACTCTGCCACGCTGCTCCAATGCGGATTGGCAGAGGCCGGTGTTTTCAAACCGCCCTAAGGCCACCGACTTGGCTTAACGACTGTCATCCATCGACAACAGACGGGACCGACGGCTTAACGTGCCCTCCGAAGCACGGAGAAGCTCGAGATAACGAAACCCATCCGAACGCTGGCTAGGGTCGGCGTCGCTTAACTTGCGTGTTCATATTAGAGTCCGACACACAGCGACGCCATCGAGCTCCTCCTGAATTTTAATCATTTATTTAAGAAATTTTAAAAAAAAGATTTAAAAAAAAAAAAAAATTATGAAATACTTTCAGGAACGTTGGGGCAACAAAAACATAAGCCATAGGCTAGCTAGAGAGACAGTCATGGTAGATCAAGCGAAGTTCTAATGCCGGGCAGCACGGGTCTATGTTTTTGATTGTGTAGTCTTTGGCGAGCCTTCTCCGCAGCAGCCGATAGTGTCCTTATTGCGTGCGAAGAGTGGGAGCTGGATGTTCTATAACTTTAATCGTCCAGGACACCCTCCAGGGAGTTGACGTCGCAGAGGTCTTTACAATAGTTAATTTGTTTCGTGGTCTTGATAGAATTGGTCAATTCGGACGTATTGTGGACACATGCCACAGGTATGAAAAATACCTATAGTTTCTGATGTGTGACAGAAGTGAAAGACCACATTATTTACCTTAATCGGAACCAGTTTTCTCGATTCTTCCGCTGTTCACACGTAACGCTAGCTTGAGCGAGCGGTGATGAATATCGCCACGGAAGAGTGAACAGACCTTGAAAGATGATTAATGTTCAATCATAAATAGCATTTGATCTTGTTAGGGTATTTATTCTGTTTCCTTTATAGCGAATTGCAAGGTTCATGTGTTATCAAAATGCCTTCCTTTCAAACGTTAAAAAAGTGAAAAATGTACACAATTCAAACAAGGTGTACACGACGGCTTAGTACATAAGCACTATGTAACGTAACGGCCTATTATGTAAATATTAAAAATAAGTTGTGAATCGAGTATATCGATAGGTTGTCTCGCTCGCACGCGCCTGGCAGCGCTGCGACTGGCTGGGCCCGTGCGAACCAAAAGTAAATACACGTTTTTTCCGATAATTCGCTATTGAATTGAACATTAATTGCGTGATACGTAATGGTTGGGAAGTAAGGTGTCCATTTCCAATAAGAATGTTCAATAAAAGCTAAAATAAATTTGTATTTATACGGCACGTGTAGGAAAAAACCGGTTTGAACCGGTTCCTTACACGTGCCAACTTCAAGAGGTCAAAAAAGGTACTTCTACTAAGAATATAAGGAAAATGTTTGTTGTTCTATACACGTAGACTATAGAACTCTGTTGTGAACGTAATTTTATTAAGAATAAATGAATTTTGTGTTTTCGTGCTTCGGGCGAAAATAGTATAAATATGAGGCCAAATTTGATACGGTAGTCAGTCGCCGAATAGCCACCGATAAGGAACAAGTATCCCGCCCGAAGCACAAGCGCTCTTACCAAGAACAAAGAAAAAGTTTTATTTTACCTAGAAGTTTAGAGTCAGTTTTTTATTAAGTATTAGAGTCAGTTTTTTATTTTCCAAGTATTTAACGTAGAGTCACATATTCTTCAATAAACACCTAGTATACAGTCCACACGCGTAATAGACGCAAAACAAGTGACCGAGGGAGCATCCAAGTCGTTTATCACGATTAGCTCTTATCAGAGCTGGGTCTCCGGATAGGTAGGCATCAAGTCTACAGATAGCATCATATGTGGAGTGGTCCGGTCCTCCACATTATATTGTCCTTCGCGAGCCGAATTTTGAAGGTTGAAGAATGCCAGTGACGAGGAGCAACAGGGGAGGCGCAGACGAAACGTCGGAAGAGACGACCACACCGACAACGTCTACAGGGACGATGGCTACGACGACCACGGACACCACGACGACGGCAGAGACGGCGCAAACCAGCGGGACCGCGGTCGACGTTGACCGCGCACCTAGCAGGCCCGCGACAGCTGCCGCTCGGTCACGCTGTTCCCGAGCCAAACGCACACAGATCCGTGCGGAGTTGGAGGCGAAGGAGCAGCTGGCTCAGCGGCGCCTAGCGGAGTCACAGGCAGCGGTAATGCTGGCTGAGGCACAACTGGCGCGCGCCCAGGCCGTAGCCGAGAGCGAGGATGACACGGATGAAGAGGACGACGGCGGCGCGTCCGTCGCTAAGGTGAACAGGTGGCTTCAGCAACAGCCACCGGGCGACGCAACGCAGCCACCACCAGCCACCACAAAGGAAGAATGTAGCAGCAGTGCCAAGCCTGCCAGGGGTGAGGGCGCCTTCGACTTCGGGGAACTAGCGAAGGCCATCACCATGGGAATGAAGCAGGGGGCCACAAGGATGCCTACCCACTGCCAGGACCTACCTATCTTCAACGGGAACAGTGGAAATTGGTTGGAATGGAGAGCCATCTTCGAGGATACGTCATCAAGCTTCTCCGCATCAGAGAACGTGGTGAGACTCCGACGCAGCTTGAAGGGCGTCGCAGCAGAGGCAGTCAGCGGGTTGTTGATTCGTCGACCCGAACCCGAGGAAGTACTGACTGCGCTCGAAAGGCGATTCGGAAGACCAGGTGCCCTCATAGAGTTGGAAGCTGAGAAGATCAGAAGGCTGCCACGACTAGCAGACTCACCGAGGGACATCTGCATCTTCGCATCGCAAGTGACCAATATCGTAGCGACGATGGAAGCTATGAAGAGCATACACCATTTGCACGACACTGCGATGGTGCGCACGATATTGGAGAAGTTAACTCCGGCGCTTCGGGAGAAGTGGTATGACTACGCAGCGGTCAAAGAAGATGGCATCCCCGACATGAAGAGGATGGCCCTCTTCCTGGGAGTAGAGGCCGACAAGCGGACGGAATACGCACCACCGGAGCGCGCCGGAGACATCAACATAGCGCAGCCAGCAGCGAGACGCCGCACGGAGCGGGCGTATGCGGCGCGCGACACAGAAGCGGAGAAGGAGTCGTGCCCACTCTGCAAGGCGGATCACAAGTTTTACACTTGCAGGAATGTGATCAAGGCAACGACACAACAGCGATGGGAGCTGGCGCGCAAGCACAACGTGTGTTTCAGATGTTTAGCAAGCACACACCGACGTTTCCGGTGCCGAGCCGCGCCCTGCGGGCTGCGCGGGTGCCGCCAGCCGCACCATCGTTTGCTGCACGAGGATAAGCCTGCCGCTACAGAACAGCCGGCAGTGGAGCAGACCAACGCCGCCGGGACAACGCAACGAAGACGGCGCGCTTACCTGAAGATAGCGCCCGTCGTGCTCACCGGCGGCAACGGAACGACAGCGGAGGTCTACGCGCTGATGGATGAAGGCAGCACCGTGACCATACTAGACGGCGGCATAGCGGACGCGCTCGCGCTGGACGGGCCTAAAGAGGCAATGCGCGTGCAGGGAGTCGGCGGCGAGGAAACGCAACACACCAACAGCAGGATTGTGAATGTGAAGATACGGGGCGCGCACAGTGACCGCGAGTACACACTCGCAAACGCGCGCACAGTGGACAAGTTGTCATTCACAACACAGTCTATTTTCCAGGACGAGCTAGAGGACTGTTGCCACTTAGACCACCTGCCGCCGCTCACCTATGGAGAGGCCTCGCCAAAGCTGCTCATCGGTCAGGACAACTGGGACCTCATAGTCAGCCGCGAGGTGCGCGCGGGCCGGCGCGACCAGCCGGTCGCCTCACTGACCCACCTAGGATGGGTTATACACGGATGCCGAAGTTCGCGCTGCCACCCCGTCGCCTTTTGTGGGTACATTACGGAGCCGATGGACGAAATAATTAAGCAGTATTTCAGTCTAGATTCCATCGGGATTACGGCGAGGAAAACAAGAAGTGATCCAGAGCAGCGCGCCCTCGCAGTGCTAGATGCGACGAGCCGCCGCCTTCCAGATGGCCGCTTTGAAACAGGACTCCTGTGGAAGCAAGAAGAAGAAGTCATCCCGAACAACTATGCGAACGCATTATCACGGCTTCGCAACTTAGAGAGGAAACTGGATCGGGACGGGAACTTCAATGCGAAGTACACAGAGAGGATCGACCATCTGCTGGCGGCCGGGTACGCTGAGCGAGTCACCGCCGCGCCCACGCCGAAGAGGACTTGGTACCTGCCGCACTTTGCCGTTGTCAACCCAGCGAAGCCCAAGATACGTGTTGTGCACGATGCCGCAGCGAGCAGCCACGGCCGCAGCCTCAACGACATGTTGCTGCCGGGCCCCGACCGCTTGCAATCGCTGCCGGGCGTCGTGATGAGATTCCGACAACACAGTGTAGCGATCTCAGCGGATATAGCAGAAATGTTCATGCAAGTGAAAGTGCGAAAAGAGGACCGCGACGCGCTGCGCTTCCTGTGGCGAGGCGACAAACGAGGCGACGCCCCACCGGAAGAGTTCCGCATGACGTCGCTAATCTTCGGCGCGACTTCATCACCATGCACTGCGCTCTACATCAAGGACCGCAACGCAGCTGAACACAGTGAGGAGTACCCTGAGGCCGCGTCCGCCATCGTCCGCAACCACTACATGGACGACTACATCGCAAGCTACGCCGATGTGACAACAGCGCAACAGGTAACGCAAGCAGTCGACACAGTGCATCGGCGCGCGGGCTTCGAGCTGCGCGGGTGGGCGTCCAATGTCTCGGACGCCGTGGCCCCCTTGGCAGCCAGCCGCGCCGATATCACCATCGCCATCGGCGGGAGCGAGCTTGAGAAAACACTCGGCTTGCTCTGGAACACGCAAGAGGACACGCTGAGCTACAACTACGGACAGCGTGCGACGCCGGAAGTGCTGGCCGGCACCCGGACGCCGACTAAGAGGGAGGCCCTGAGCGTCGTAATGTCTTTGTACGACCCGCTCGGGCTAGTAGCTCCAATCACCACACCGGCAAAAAGGTTGTTGCAGGACACATGGCGACACGGCACCGGGTGGGACGAGCCACTACCACCAACACTGCAGGCGAGCTGGCTCAGCTGGCTGGCTGTGCTGCGGCAGCATCAACAGCTGCGCATACCGCGGTGCTACGACATCGAGCCCGCAGAGAGCTACGAGCTACACACCTTCGTCGACGCGAGCGAGGAAGCTTACGCCGCCGCCGTATACTGGCGAATGCGGCGCGCCGACGGGTCGGTGCGGGTCGCGCTGGCAGCTGGGAAAAGCCGCGTGACCCCCCTGAAGCCGACATCGATCCCGCGCCTCGAGCTGCAGGCCGCGCTGTTGGGCGCGCGGCTGGCGCGCTCAGTCACTGACGAGCACGACTTCACGGCGGAGCGTCGGGTCTACTGGAGCGACTCGAGCACGGCGCTAGCGTGGATACGCGCCGAGCCCCGGACGTTCAAAACGTTCGTGGCCCACCGACTCGCCGAGATAGAAGACATCACAAGGAAAAGCGAGTGGCGTTGGCTACCCTCAGCCGAGAACGTAGCCGACGACGCCACCCGTGCAACACCAGCGGACTTCGGCGCCGGGCATCGGTGGTTCCATGGGCCCGCGTTTCTACGCCGGCCGGAAGAAGAGTGGCCCGCCGAGCGAGAGAAGCCCGCCGCCCGCATCAACACTGGAGAAGAGAAGGAGTTAAGCTGCGCCGCCGTCGCGACGCCGCCTGGAGGACACTTGCCAGACGTCCGACGCTTTTCGCGTTGGCCGCGCCTATTGCGCGCCACTGCGCGAGTACTACAGTTCATCGAACTTTGCAGATCACATGTTGCAACAGTGGCCGCGACCCGCCGCAAGCGAACGCGAGCCAACGCAGCGAGTGACCCCACATGGACAGCGGCGCGATCCCGCGCCGACGCCGCAGCAACACCCCGAGACATCCAACCTGCTGCGCGGAGCCACGTGCCACTAGAGGCGCGACACCTTCTCCGCGCCGAGCAGCTGTGGGTGTGCGCTGTACAGCGCGACAGCTTGGCTGACCCGAGCCGGCTGGCGGCCCTCACCACATTCCGCGACGGAAGCGGAATAGTGCGAGTGAAGTCCAGAGTGAGCGCCGCCGCCGACATCACCGAGGATGCAGCAAGCCCAATGTTGTTGTGCGGGGACCACCCGTACAGCAAGCTGTACATACAACACGTGCACGAAGAGCTACACCACGGCGGCACCGAGATCGTCGTCAACGAGCTGCGACAGCGGCTGTGGATTCTGCGAGTGCGGCCTGCGGTGAAGAACGTCATCAAGAGCTGCCCGCGCTGTCGCCTGTTGAAGGCGAAACCCGCGACACCTCTCACGGGTGACCTACCTCACGCGCGCCTGGCTCACCATGCGCGCCCGTTCACATTCACCGGCCTTGATTATTTCGGGCCATTTGAAGTCACCGTGGGGCGACGTCGAGAGAAGAGGTACGTCGCGCTCTTCACCTGCATGACATCACGCGCCGTACACCTGGAGGTCGTCGCATCGCTCAGCGCAGACTCAGCTGTGGCCGCCCTGCGCCGCTTCTTTGCGCGCCGCGGCCACCCGACTGAAATCTGGAGCGACAACGCGACGTGCTTCAAGGCTGCCAACAAGGAGCTCAGCGAGGCAGCGGCCGCCGCAGTGCAAGCGGTGGCCGCGCTCCGCGAGGCAGCAACAGCACGACGCATCACGTGGCGCTTTCAGCCCCCCGCCGCCCCGTTCATGTGCGGCGTGTGGGAGAGGCTGGTGCGCACGGTGAAGACAGCACTGCGCCACACCCTGCACGTGAAGTACCCGAGCGACGAGACGCTCGCCACCCTGCTCGCCGAGGCTGAGCACACCGTGAACTCCCGCCCGCTGACACATGTCGCGGTGGGACCCGACGACGCTGAGGCCATCACGCCCAACCACATTCTGTTGGGCGCGAACTCGCACTCACCATCGCCTGGCGTCTTTCATGCCGGCGACCTAACGGCGCGCCAACACTGGCGGCGCGCGCAGTACCTGGCCGACGAATTCTGGCGCCGGTGGCTGCGCGAGTACCTTCCGCTGCTCCAACACCGGCGGGAGACGCACACCCGCGGGACAACACCGAAGGAGGGCGACGTCGTGATCATTTGCGACAACAACTTGCCCCGTGGGACATGGCCGCGCGGACGAGTGACGCGGCTCTTCCCCGGTGCAGACGGCGAGGTACGAGTCGTCGACGTCACCACCAGCAACGGCAACGTGTTGCGTCGCCCGACCAAGAAGATCGTCGTGTTGCCAACAGGAGATCGCGAAGCGACGGCGGGAGAATGTACACGACGGCTTAGTACATAAGCACTATGTAACGTAACGGCCTATTATGTAAATATTAAAAATAAGTTGTGAATCGAGTATATCGATAGGTTGTCTCGCTCGCACGCGCCTGGCAGCGCTGCGACTGGCTGGGCCCGTGCGAACCAAAAGTAAATACACGTTTTTTCCGATAATTCGCTATTGAATTGAACATTAATTGCGTGATACGTAATGGTTGGGAAGTAAGGTGTCCATTTCCAATAAGAATGTTCAATAAAAGCTAAAATAAATTTGTATTTATACGGCACGTGTAGGAAAAAACCGGTTTGAACCGGTTCCTTACACGTGCCAACTTCAAGAGGTCAAAAAAGGTACTTCTACTAAGAATATAAGGAAAATGTTTGTTGTTCTATACACGTAGACTATAGAACTCTGTTGTGAACGTAATTTTATTAAGAATAAATGAATTTTGTGTTTTCGTGCTTCGGGCGAAAATAGTATAAATATGAGGCCAAATTTGATACGGTAGTCAGTCGCCGAATAGCCACCGATAAGGAACAAGTATCCCGCCCGAAGCACAAGCGCTCTTACCAAGAACAAAGAAAAAGTTTTATTTTACCTAGAAGTTTAGAGTCAGTTTTTTATTAAGTATTAGAGTCAGTTTTTTATTTTCCAAGTATTTAACGTAGAGTCACATATTCTTCAATAAACACCTAGTATACAGTCCACACGCGTAATAGACGCAAAACAAGTGACCGAGGGAGCATCCAAGTCGTTTATCACGATTAGCTCTTATCAGAGCTGGGTCTCCGGATAGGTAGGCATCAAGTCTACAGATAGCATCATATGTGGAGTGGTCCGGTCCTCCACATTATACAAGGCTTTGAACTATCTTGATTTAGTTTATTGGTTGAGAATTAAATTTACCCAATAAAGGTAAAAAAAAAATAAAGGTACGATTATAAAATCAGTACTTTTTAGCACCGGAGATTAGGTCACTATCAATAGACATGGGCTTAACCAGAATTCAGTCAAACAACAAGATCCTTCTGGGAATCTTCTAGTGAAGGAAAAGTCAAGTTTTTCATGCACTAGCTAGACTGTTAAATCCAAACTTTTTGCTAACTGCAATCTGCTTTTTGAACTCTGTCTCAAGAAGACTTCTGAGACTACACAAATAGTAGAACCAAATCTATGACGATTACATTATCATTTCTTCCAGTCCTTATTGCTCAAGCGACTAGGATATCATAATTATAGTCACCTGTCTTTATCATAGTCCATTACACGTGATCTTAACATCAATTGACTCGCGTAATTGTTAATCAGTGCAGTCAACGTGGCTGATATACTACAGACTTATTGTCATTTGTTTGTATTGCGGTAAACGTGCCACAAATAAATTGACCCCTGACTAGTGAATGAATGCTCGATATCCATCGAAGTCATCCTGGCTCCAAAGGACTACAAGAGACACAGACGTTAGGAATGTGTGGTGGGTTATTAACTATTACTTAAGTTGCAAATGCAATACGTGCCTCTGGTTCCGGATGACTTCGTTCAACTTCGCTCGGACGCCCGACCCCGAGCTATCGTCAGAATATACCAATGTTCAGTTTCCGAATGCCGCTAAAACATTGTAGATTCTTTAATTTATTCAGACAGCCAATTAGTTGATTATACTGACTTCAAAAAATCGCTCTCGAGAAATAACTGACACGCAAATATTATTTGATTCGCTTGATTGATTTTAAGCGCGATCGTACACTGCGTATTTTTGAAGCGCCGAGGACGCGCGTTTCGTTTTCGGCGCCGTTGATGCCGATTTCTGCGTTTGTATCGAAAATACGCGCATACAAACACGCGTACAAAGGAGTAGAGGAGAGGTGCGTGCGTACTGTTCACGCCGTGCCTTCGAAATCGTATAAATTATGTGCGCGTAAACGCGCAGTCGATGCGCGTTTCACGATCGCCCCTTGTGCTAAGGTTACATACAAGGTTGCCTTCAAATCTCGTTTGAAGCACATACATAAGCAAGGCATCTGCGTAGTCTGCGCGTTTAAAATACGTAGTGTACTGTCGCTCTAAATTGTAAATCATCTTAAAATCAATAGGTTAAATAGTGCTCCTGACCGATTTAACGATAAAAAATAATTAAAAAAATTATCGTAATTATGTATAATCTAACTAAACAATTGTGGTATCTTTTGCATTCGATGCAATTATAATCGATGTAAAGTTTTATAATATATCTTGATTATGATTTAAGATAATTGAATAATTATTGGTGAGTTGCACAAAACTTTAAAATTAATGAGACATTTAAAAATAAGAAAGCTTGATACCTACTTGAGACGAGAGTGGAAATCATCTTCACTTTTCCGTTGTTTTCTAGCTTCATGCCTAACTTCACTTCGGACAACTCCACGAAAAATTAGAGCTAGCACTGGCCGGTTAACTTATTTTATTGTCACGCCAATAATAATTTTATTAATAAATAAATATCCTATTGATTGGAATATGTTTATAACTAGTTTTCAACATTATATTACGACTGATTAAATCTGTCATCTATTTAACATAATATAAAAAATAAAAAAAATATTCGACGACCTCCGTGGCGTAATGGTTACCACGCCAGACCGCCACCCAGGATGTCCCAGGTTCGAATCCCGGTCGGGTCATGATGAAAAACGAACTTTTTCTGATTGGCCTGGGTCTTGGATGTTTATCTATACCTATATGTATTTGTTATAAAATATAGTATCATTGAGTTAGTATCCCATAACACAAGTTTCGAACTTACTTTGAGGCTAGCTCAATCTGTGTGATTTGTCCCTATATATTTATTTTAATTTTATTGTTTTTAATCATATTTTCCTTTATTTAAACTATGCGCTATGGTATGGATATATGACAGCGTATTTAATTTATTATGACATTGTTATTCGCCATTTATTATAATTTAAGTAGGTACATAATTAGTTTGTTGTTTACTTGTAAAATTTCCTTTGAAATATTAATTGACAAGTCTTTAAATAATGGAAGGACGTACTTATTATTTTCAAGGGTTTTCATTAAATGTATAGGTATTAGATAAAGTTTGTGATAGTTTTTATTTATTAACTAGCGAAACCCGCGCAACTTCGTTTGCGTGTATCCCGCATTCCCGTGGGAATTTTGGAATGTATGATACTTTAAAACCTTCCCCTTGAATCACTCTATCAATAATAAAAAAAACGCATCAAAATCCGTTGCGTAGTTTTAAAGATTTAAGCATACAAAGGGACATAGGGACAGAAAAAGCGACTTTGTTTTATACTATGTAGTGATTGTCTTATCGATACATTTCTTAGGATTCCCATTGACATGGTGTATCTCTGGTGCGTAAAAACATTTGATCTTGACTCTTATTTCTGAGATTTCTTCGGAATTTTAATTTAAAGTCAGTGTGTAATTTCAATTTCTAATGATGGGAAATCCCAATTCGTACTCGTAAAACTTCATACGGAGAAGTTTAGTCTCTAAAAATTACCTAAACGTAACAATCCAATGCCGATCGAACGGAATTATATTCAAGAGTAAAGGCTTCAGATAGAATTTAACAGGAAGCTCTATCTTTCTATTGTTCTTGAATATAATTATCTTTAGTATGTACTTTAATAGCTTCACTACCTTTTATGTAAAGGCGATTATATACCAGTTAATGTCATTTATTACATAATTCACATGTTCGAAGCGTGATGTGGATATGAATGTTTTCCGCGTCTTGTAAATAAATGTAAGTAAATATTTTTATCCTTTATGTGTCGGAGATCTTTTTCTGATTTAAAAGCTGCGCTGCAACGGTTTAAAATATTGGATTGAAACTCGGGTTTAAGACCATGATTTTTATTTATAGTTGTTAGGCAACTAGCCATTCATATTTTGAAATTGATTTTTGAAAGAAAATTTTAACATCAGGTGACCCCGCATGCTCGTCTGACAACCACTTACATAAAAAATAAAAAAAACTTTTCATATTGTTTTGACGAACAGTAGTTATTATCAATTTATCCTTTCCTTATATATCAATGAAGTGTTTATAGAACGCCTACTGTCCGTAGTTTATTGTTTTTCTAGTGAGGACACACAGCCTAAAAATTATATACAACAGCACACAGTAACTGCTCTGACGTGTTATATTTATTATTTTAATCTGTGCCACAGTTAACAGCTAATAAAATAAAATCAAGGCCGCACTCCCAGTTTTTTTAATTCTCCAAGATGTCGCCTCGGAGTCGAGATGTTCGACTACTCGACACCCAAGGCCGACAGATATTATGTGTCATTCACATCAGATTCACATATTCTAGAACTAGCGAAACCTGCGAACTTCATTTCCGTGTATCCCGTTTTCTCGTGGAAACTTCGGAAAATCCTTGTATGTATTATACATAGAAACCTTTCTCTTGAATCATTCTATCTATTAGGTACTGAAAACTACATTAAAATCCGTTGAGTAGTTTAAAAGATCCAAGCGAACAGACAGATGTCGGATCGGCTCCTAGCTAGCCTTTTTTAACACGTCGTAAAACTGAAACCGCTACTCTCCAAGTTGGTTGGACTACCTCGTCGGAACCGGCCTCTACTCCACTCTTCCACGTTTACGACTATCTTTTTAAGATCAGGCAAGACGCGGAGACTACAGTTTCCCAACCAAAGTAGGCAAAGATGATGCATTGACGGCAAATTACGGATAAGCGCTCTTTAAGTTTTGTTGACGTTTACTGCTAATCGCCATCTCAGTGTGAAATAGTGTGAATACTGCTTAGTTTCAACTATTCCAAAAACTAGTGGAAATCAATCAGCTTGTGCTACTTTCACCGATGCATCATCGGAAGCGGTATCGCAACGAATTGATTGGAGACAACCGAACATCTCATTTCACGATCCGATGGGTTCACACTTAAGTAAACGCTACTTAAGAAAGCCAATTTCGATCGTAACAATGTTGTAAACGGTTTAAAATTTGAGTTAATAGGGATATAGCTATCACAAACGTTAATCTATTATTTAAAAAATAAAAAAAATTGTGACGATTCGAAAGAGGCCTATTTGAATAAAAATATTTTAAATTTGAATTGAATTTTGAATTTGAATTTAAGTGACAGTTTCATCACTGGCTAATAAAATTTCAATTAAGTTTATTTGCCAATTAACAAACGTCAAACCATACTAGAAATGTGAAAAAACTGACAGTTTATTACACGAATAAGCTAAATAGGTACTTCGAAATGGAATTTAAGATCTAAAATGTAAACAAAAAAATATCATTGTCAAACTGACATACAGGGGTACGAAACAATTTATAAAAAAATATTTTCCTTATGTAGAAATTTTTTCATAAAACCACAAAACAGTCACTATCTCATGCGTACTATTATTTTATAGCCTTTCTTACTTCCTATTAATTAGGTATTTTAAATCGCAATCATGTTTGACACGGAATGTTTTGACTGTTGGCGGAATGTTTTGAGTCGTCTGAAGTGCGAGTAATAGAAGAGAGAGACGACTGGAGAAAAGGTAAAGGCATTTTTCCTCTAGCGAAATTATTTAATATGTTTTCTATACAATAAGTACCTACGTATCTTGTTTTGTTCTTTGTACATCATAATATTTAAACAGGTGCATTCATTTTTTACACAACCTTTGTAATCTTCCGCAAAAGGTAATTTATGATTTTATCAAAACTATATGTTTTATGATATTTGCATATTTCCGTAAATTCTACTACATATTTGCATATTATTATACCATAGAAATCCTGTTTTGTTTAAAGAGAATTACCTAAATGAAGTGCAAAAATAAAGCTATTTCTCTATCTATTAAAATGAAACTGCACTTCTGCCTTCCCAGATTCAGTTCAAATGGACGAGAAATCTGCTCGGCACAGGCATGGTTCAGGTTTGTTATCAGGTTTCTGGCAGATCTTATTCTTATCTGACCTAAGAAAAATGTATCTTTTGAAGAATATTCTTATCCTTCTCCATTTATATTTTTTAAATTAAATTAAAGGAACATAATCATAATAGTTTCATATTTCATTGTGATTGTTTTGTTGACTACATAAAACAGGTTTTATTTTTTATAATATAATTTATTACTGTTTACAATGTATATCAGTACATGTGATAATGTGGCGTGAGCATGCATTCTACTTTTACAAATATGATTTTCTAATTATTCCATTTTATTCTAGAAATCGTTTTTATCAACAATCGTCGTTACTTATCATGTTTATAATTTTTTTATTATTATCAAATGACATGGAATTTATACAAATTCAGCCTAAAGTGATACTTGAAAGTAATCCCTGCGCTACACGGTATAAATAAACATTGGGTTGGAAACGAGGTATAAAACCAGTGTACAAGAGTTTTACCAATTACGCTTGGTCTTCAAACGCCTTTGGTAGCAGGGCATGCGTTTGACACGCTGAAGTTTGGAGTTGGTTTAAAACTGTAGCCGGCAACGCGCAACTCGCTGTGACCTTTGCTTCAATTAAGTTTGCAACCGTGTAGCATAGGCTTTATGATTTGGTTTTCAGTGAATTTATCATTAAAATACTCAGATCATATACACATAGACGTGCCAGATTGCATATACGTGAATGATTTAGTTTAGAAGCGACCATTTAAAAAAAAAAGTAAAATGGGAAGGGAAAATCAGCCTCCTTTCTCGTAACAAAAACAGTTTCAATCTCATCTCAAACTCGCGCACTATCTCGCTCAATTCCTATTTTGTATGAGTGAGACGGCGCTTAAAATTGACATGTGATTTAAAATGCTTTTATAACGATAATAGATCCGCAGTAAAAACAAACAGATTGAAACGTGCAGTAGGTATTGTTAACAGCAAGTCGAACCATCACAAAACCTATAAATTGTCACGAGGCCACCAGATCTTCCGTTTACCGCAAAAGGCGAAGACGTGTATGTGATATGTTGTGACCCTTGTTTGTCCGGGTTTCAATGAGGCGGATTTGTCGAGGTAATCACACGATAACGGTCATATCACTTCACGCTTAATATCATACTCAAGATTATACCTATGTGAAAGTGAGAATATTTGTTTACATATTTGTTATTCTTTCGCTATGCAGCTGATAATCATGAAAATTTTGTAGAGAAGAGTTTATGGACATACTAGCAGTTACCCGCGGCTTCGCCCGCGTGGTTATCAGGATCTGACAAATAATAAACTTAATTTTTCTCGTGTGAATAAGATAATTTTCCGGGATAAAATAGCCTACGTCACTCTCCAAACCTTAACTCCCCAAAAAATCATGTCAATCAGTTCGTTACACTCGACGTGAAAGAAGGACAAACAAACAAACACAACACACTTTCGCATTTATAATATTAGCATGATTTTTTTTATCCCACAGGATAAACAGTTTTGTAATATAAAAGAATCACAGTAAAGAAAGCATTGCGAATGTGTAGTAAGTACCTATTCGTATTTAAATGGAGTCGGAAGTACGACTTCCCACCTACTTCCGACTCCATTCAAATACGAATAGGTGCTTGGAATAAAACATCTCTCGCACTTGCACAAGACAAACATCACATTAATGTTTATTTTGTAAGAGAATTGAACTTGCGCTCTTCGCTCACGGGAGATAGGATTCATCATAAATATCAACCCATAATCATCCCGCTGCAGGAATACGGATCTCCATTCAATCGACGGTGATATGATTAATATATTGAAACATTTCCTCGTAAATATGCTACTGGAACAGTACAGACGAGGTGCGTTATATTCATAGGACTTTTATAAAAGTCAAGTTATTTATTAATCGGCTTGATGTGTAATTTTCCTATTATACAGGTTATTTCAATGATGCAATATTAATAAGTTATTGAATGTTGAACGCGTTTTTCTTTAATGGTTATAAAAATAAATAAACAATCGATTAAGTGATTAACGATTATCGCGATTATTGTTAATTAATGATATACTTTGATATGAATTTGTTGCTATTTGTGGATTTTCCCATATGAACTGAAAATCCCCCGAAATATTTGATCAATTAACGATTAGACGACGGCTTTCCCCACTCTATTGTGTCTGTTGACACTTCGTTTCCGATAAAAAAAAAGTATGATAGATACATTGAATATGCTCTTTTTGTAAAACACAGAAAATACAGTAGGTATAAATATAAACATAACTTACAGATAGTCACATAGTGTTTTTGCAAGAAGGCGGTCTTATTGTTGACAGCAATTTTATTAGGTATGCTTAACCCGCTCAACGCCATGTGTATCGTTTTCGACCCCAACATGGCGCTACGCCCGCCGAACGTGTAAATTTAGTATTTTTACCTTATCATAAAAATATCTCGAAAACGCTATTTGATACAACATTTACCTTTGGAAAAGAACATCTTATGGAAAAACTATCTTCTCATTATGTCAATCTTGGGGATAATATAGTAGCAGTGACGTTTTGAAATCTACTACGTTTATTACACTGCCTTACGTGTACAACCCAAATATAAATTTAGTTTATTGCAAAATCGTGGTTGATCAATTTTAGATACGCCATGTCACCCACGTAGGCGCCGGCGCCGATTTTGGATTTAAATTATCTGCGTATTCATTGAATATTCATTACATAAATTGTCGAATTATTACTATTAGTTATGTCAAAAATGGCTATTATTGTATGCTGTAAGGCCAAGGCGATTGACACTCAAAATGAATATTCATCAAATAAATTGTCAAATTATTATTATTAGTAATGTCAAAAATGGCAATAATTGCATGCCGTAAGGCCAAGGCGATTGATACTCAAAGTAATGCATATGTCAGTCGTTATTCAGTCATTTGACAGGCGTGGTGGTCAAGTGGTTAGCAATGGTCATTTTATCCCTAGGGCCGCGGGTTCGAATCCTGCGCAATGTTTTCTATCTATACTAATATTTTAAAGAGGAAAGATTTAATTGTTTGTTTGAATTGAATAGGTTTCGAAACTACTGGACCGATTTCAAAAATTCTTTCATCAGCAGAAAGCTACATTATCAGGGAGTGACATAGGCTATAGCTTTTCCCGAAATTCAATGTGGTTCCCACGGGAACGGGTCCGGAACTTCACGCGGACGCAGTCGCGGGCAAAAAAGCTAGTGTATTATAAGTGTTTATTTACAAAAAAAGTATTTAAGTACATATATTTATCAGCAATCTTGTACCCATAGTACAAGCTTAGTTGCATAGTTTGGGACTAGATGGCGATGTGTAATTCGTTCAAGAATATTAATTAAATTATTAACAGTTCAGAAACAGCTACTTTCAGCTGATCAATATTCCTACTTGCCTATAATAATAATAAAAAATAAAGTCTTTATAATGATTCTTACTTTGTCATTCAACATCGGCTTTGTAGTTTTTATTGGTCTCTGAAACGTAGCAAAAAAAATTTTACTGTTACACAGTCATGCGTTTAATTCGCTTCCGTAAAAAAGACACACCCACCTTTTTTTTATCTGTACCTTTGTATTGGAATTACGAGATAAATATCTAAGGATACCAATTGCTTTTGCTTCGTGGTTATTAATATTTATAACGCAATTCGCAACCAGAAGTGTTTAAAATGGTTTAACGCACGAAACAATCATTTCTTTTAAGTGTATCCTGATATGTTTACAGGCAGATAAATCAAAATACATAATAATCATCAACCTTTCGTTCGTTAAAGAATTGATCATGAAAAAGGTTGTAGATATACTGTGTTACAAATAAACTTTGTACTTATAACGAGTACCTATATATAATTAATACAATGTTTTGTCACTTTCACACTTCATTTAATTCTCATCAAGAAAGACTGTGACACAACAGTGAATAACTTACTACTGGTTATACGTTTATTTGTAACACAGGTAGGGTTTAGATAAGATAAAAGATAAAGTAATTTATTCAGACACTAGGCCCTAGGCACTTTCTCTTGTCGAAGTGTACAAATAATATTGATTTGTAAAAATAAATCTACTTTCTTTTGATAAATTCTCCGACATTACTACTTTGCTGTACTTTGCGGTTTGATTTTCATAATGACGTATTGAAGAATGGTTCGGAAAGGTGATTTTTTAATTTAATTCTATTAATATTATTGACTAGACTGCATTTTGTGTATTGTGTAAAGTTGAATAAATAAAAATAATATAATACTGTGCACTAAATCATCCAATAAAACAGATTGCCATCTCAATATTTATTACAAACTAGCGAAACCCGCGCAACTTCGTTTGCGTGTATCCCGCTTTCCCGTGGGAATTTTGGAATGTATGATACTTTAAAACCTTCCCCTTGAATCACTCTATCAATTAAAAAACCGCATCAAAATCCGTTGCGTAGTTTTAAAGATTTAAGCATAACATAGGGACAGAAAAAGCGACTTTGTTTTATACTACGTAGTGATGATGCAGATGTTTCAAACACGAATGGTACATCGATGTGCCAACGGATTGATGATTTCGGAAGTGACAACTGATCATTTATTCATTCAGATTTGTCTGAAACTTTTTGACCTAAATCAATCGGTTAGTGTCCGCGGGCACCGTTAAATGGTAGGTCACGAACTCGCGATACAGTTTCTACGGTATAAACTTTTTTCTTACCACCAGTTCAGACGACAGAATTTTACTAAGAAGTACTGGAATGAAACTTAGTATTTGCTCTTTTAAAATCGTACTAATACAAGTTTTCAAACATAAGAGTGAATAAAAAAATATTAAATAAATTGTATAACTGTTACGTTTTGGAGAAGAAAGTTTATCCGTCATCAATTTTAGTAAATCGGGAAAATAAGAAATTGTGTTACTTGTTTAAAATCTACTCCATTTCTTATTACATTCGATATTTTTATTTATTTTATTTTTATTATTAGGTACAAATTACAGATAACAGAACATACATTTGTTTTACATAATATGACATTCAAATAAATATAATTCTGGAATCCTAAACAAATTGTACACAACACTTATACTAGAAATTTACATTTATTTAGTTATGAGATTGTTGTAGTTTCCTCCAGGACGTCAATGACTTTTTATTTACTAGTTATTGACAATCTGTGGTTGCCATTGTTAATCCTAACTGTAGGAGACAACAACCGTGGGGATGTGTGGTAGGTTAGTCCCGATACTTGCTAAAAATATAGGCGTACGTTATCTCCTCTCTTAGGCCACTTCCTGTAACTGTTATCTGTTATATTATTAATGAAATATCGTTTCATAAAATTCCGAGGAATTACACCATCTGTTAAATAAATTGTACGTTTAAGTTACTTACCGAGATTGGATCGTAATGCCTTTTAAGAATTTCCCACATCGCTCTTATATCGACACACGTCAGGAAGCACTTATTTGATTTATATGTTCTCTGTGTCGAATCGCTATGGAAAACCGATCCAGTCAGAAAGTGGGCTATGGGACGAGGTCAACGTATATAAGACTTTGTCACGAAATGTCACATAGAAAATTGAATTGAAAAGCAATATTTCTGGTAAACTTGTTTGCCATCTAGAACTATGTAAAAAGTTTGTAAATTATTTAATTTTACAATACCGCAATATATTAAAAGTCTCGACTCTTTGTTCTTGTGAAAATAATCGTGGCCGCATGTAATTTCGTGGGCGGTTTAGTTAATTTCTTTACCAATAAGTTTGTGTAATAATTTCGCTTTTAGAAAATTTAAATTTTTAATAGCATTGCAAGTTTTAATGATTGAAATTTATAATAGTGGTTAAAAAAATAAGATTTAATTTAATGTTGAACCGTAATGGCTTAGAAATTATAAATCTAATTGGTCCGTCTAATTATTTTTAATGTTTTATTTTTTGTCTTCTTCAAATTCAGAAATAGTAAATTCAAGTACAGAAATAAAGTGCTAATAGACTATCGATCCCAGTTTGGCCGCACCGTATTCGTGCTCGAATATGGTGCGGTACCGGACATTGTCCGTGGTGCGACCAAATTTGATTACATTAAAGGTCGGTTTATAAATGTATGTGTAATAATTATTTAATTACCTAACTTCCATGACTAATACATATTAGAACGAACCCTATACTCCATATTTAGAAGCTCCAACGTTTTCAAGGGCGACCGAGGTATAATAAACCCTTCCTCATAGAGAATTCGATTGAATTGGATCGAATAGTATCGATTTTTCAATCAGTATTAATCGAAATTGGTCATTGTGCTTCTGCTAATAAAGTTGTAGATTAACCTTTTTGTAAACTTTTACCCGTACAAAGAACTTTTGAATGAATAAAAAATGGCATATAATTTGATGATACTCGTCGTAATGTAGTTATTTAAACGTAATTCGTACGGTAAAGTTTAGTATAAAGTTTTTTAGGTTGTGTTGTGTGGAAAACGGCAATCCTGAAAAGCCTTTTTCCGAAATTTGTTTTACAATAATAAAATGTATTTTGCAAACCTAATTTCGCAAACGCTTTCAAATAATTCAAATTACACATAGCTGACACTACGAAATATTGTTGATATTGCTTACATACAATTCCGGTTTCAACGAAACTTGGTCATCTGTATTTTTATTTATTTACTTATTTTAAGGTAACATATAATAATTTTAACGTTCCCATTCGAGGGGTTAAGACCCTTTTCTGGTTTTTGTTTTCAACGTCAGTTGTTGGCGGTGTTATTCGATGTCAAGTTTCTGGACTGCAAGGGACCATCGTCACGAGCAAGAGAATCGCGACAAGTCCGAATGAAAATCGCCGCGTGGAGACACGTTCTAAGACAATGTAAAGAATTAGTTGGCACTACTATATTATCGTCGTCGCGATTCTCTTGCTCGTGGAGGTCCCGAGGTATGAACTATGGTTGGTGATAATCGGGTCGGTCGCCAGTTTACACTTATTCGTGTAACGTCTTGTAAATCGCGACAGAACAAAAAAAAGGGATAGAATTACGCTTGAGTCTGTGTGCATGTCTCAACGATAATAAAAACGAGTACACCGATTGGCCTATTGGTCTAATTTTTTAATCGTTTCGAATGTGAAATGTTGCACGTTACTTACACAACGTACAAACTTCAAAGTGTATAAGTAGTCTGGTGGTATATGCCACATTCGCCCCACTTTATGACCCAATGATTGGAAATTGTGGCGAATTTATGTATAAACTTCAAATGTGATTTTATTACCATTTTATTTATAGTCTGCTCGTCCATCTGCCGGAAACGACGTTCTTTCAAAATCTCCCTGCACTGGCGCACAAAGTGACTGACTGTCCTTTTTAACTAGTTTCTACAACGCATTTTTAAAGTGAATGACACAAATTATAGCTATCACTGTCTAATTACGGTAGAAAAAAGAGATAGCTTGAGACTTAATGTGAAATTAAAATACTTTTTTTAACTTATTCTACTAAACTAGAACTGTGTGTGGCAGGCCTGAGGGACTTGTGGTTTTATGCGTTTTGCCTGCCGTTACTGCTTTCTCATCTCATTGTGTGGTTTGGCCCGTAGCTCATAAATCAGCAGCAGGATCTAAAAATCCAACCATCATGGACTGTTTGTTACTTGTTATCATAACAATGAGAGTTACAAGACATTGTACTGTAGTAAAAGATGTAAAATTAAAGATGCAATCTGTCAGACATAAAAACAACTTTGTATGTATCGAGTTTGAACCACAAATAAATCGCTTAGTTTCCGCCGCGTGGGATACGACATTGACCTCCATAATATTATCTTTGTAGTGCGAATTAATTAAAACTCATTGTTTATTGTATAGTCGGTATCCCATGGGTAACGTTCGGCGTCGGTACGGCCTTTGTTTGTAAAAAATGCTCGCTTTTTGATCTTATTATTATTGCACAAAAGAATAAAACGATTGGGATATATTTTTTTTTCAAGTTCCGATTATTTATTTTATTTACAATTAGCGAAAAAGGGATATCCCGCTTTCCCGTGGGTATTTTGGAAAATACTTGTATGTATACATAATATAAACCTTCCTAATGAATTCCTAATGAACTGAAAACTGTATTAAAATGCGTTGAGTAGCTTAAAAGATCTAAGCGGACAGACAACAGAAACGACTTCATTTTATACTATGTAAAGATGAGAAAAATATTTATTGCGATGCACAAAAACATTTTTATGGTTACTAAATCTTTGGAATGACACATAACAAGCAGTTTGTGATTCGTCCTACCTGTTATTAAAGGGCCTGTCGGGGTAGAGGTCGGACCTTAGGACACAAAACTGAAAATCACGACGTTCCGCGACGCATCGCAAGAACTTGCAAAATTCACAAGTTTTTTGCTTTGTCGCAGTTTTCTACGTCACGTATTTGCGTCGCAGTTTTGTGCACAAGCACAAAACAAACAAAGGCTTAGGTCAATAAAAAACCAAAGGCTTAACACGTCCATATCGGTATGTTATTGTCTAAATTATAGAAAAAAGGGATAATTGCGATTTAATTTAAAATGCGTATTGTGAAACTCACTGTTGGGCAAAGAAAACTTTTCACACGCATTTCATTTAAAATTGTCTCGTCTTGTATGCAAAAGTTCAAGTGCGTCATACATCCTTGTATCGAATTTGTATGAAAAAAATGTCTGGTTTTTGTCTGTTTATTCGGTCAAAACAGTCATCCGATTTAGTACATGACATGTAATAGGGACTTTTTGTACAAGTTGGATTGTAGAGGCAGAATTGTATTTTTTTTTGTTCGAAATGTAATATAAATGAAATAAGATACATGCCATTACAGTGCAAAAATGAGATAAGTAACCATTTTTGCACTTACCTACAGTGCAAAAATGGTTACTTGGTAAGTGCAAAAATGGTTACTTATCTCATTTTTGCACTGTACTTATTTATGCACTTGAGCTTGTTTTTTCCCTAATAATTAATTTATACAAATGAAATGCCGGAATTCCCACGGGAATGCGGGATACACGCAAACGAAGTTGCACAGGTTTCGCTAGTTAGAAATAATATTGTAATATCAACTTTCTTAATAAATAATGTTACAGCGCAGTCGTCAAAGCAAAAACAATAAAATTTTAATGTCGTACACCGATTTCCTCGTTTCATGCAACTTAATAATACACATTAATACGCTGAATTGACATGTGTTACCTCTATAAATAAATGATTAATTAACTGCTATAGTGATGGCCATTGACTAAAAGTTAAATTGATGTGGGAAGCGCCGACCGCTATGAACTAGTTTAACAAAGTTAATGTTCATGTAGGAGTCAATGGAGTCACGTGGGCTGATAGTAAAAAGTTGACTTTGTTTTGCTTCCACAAAACCTCCTCCTCCTCTATAAGAGGGGCCAATTTCATGGGCCTTTATCTTGACGATAATCCCGCTCCATCGACATTGAATTGTTACGTGTTCTTAACTGACTATTCTAACGAAATACAAACTAACTGAAAACGGATTGTGCGCTAACTACATAGTTAGTAAAGTATAGTAAGATACTTTTGTAATATTTAATCTATACATATATATAAGCTTATTCTATATTCTAGTTTAGGGCCTAGAGGCCTAGATTGTAGAATGCGGGCCGCAAAAGTCTAGGCATTTGTCCTAACGACATCTCTGAGTTTACCATGCATACTTTAGTTAGTAGTTAGGTTAGGTATGTACATCATATCGAAAATTTATAATGCTACATTTGAAACCATCAAATAAACTATGTTTAAAACGATTATCGTTAACACAAACTGGCACACGTGTCAGACTAATAATATTAAGAATCAGTACAATGGTATTTGTACAAACTATTGTCTATTACCATTAGCACTTTCACTGTGAATGCCTAGAGAAATCGTTTTACAATGGCAAGGTTTTAGTTGAGTGGGCTCGGTCGACGACCACAATGCTTAGAGCAACGCGGGCTCTTCCGTCCCGGGACGGAAGAGCCCGCGTTGCTCTAAGCCACAATGATATGACCTTTAAACCTTCATGCCATTTAAGAGGACGTTGTACGCCAAAATTATTCTACAGGAACTAATTTGCGAGTCAATTGTGAAATGACTTGCAGATCTTGTGCTTATGTTATAAAAATAATAAATAAATTGAGTGAGTTGTACAAATGTATTGTTAATGGATTAATGGTGAATTATATCGTATAAATTAAACCTATTAGTAAGCATATTTTGTTATCGTAAAATTTTTTCAACATTAATGCTGCCTCTTTGAATATTTGTCTGTCTGTAAGTAATCCTGTTCTGTTTGAATAATTCAAACATGGTATTACTAAATACAAAATACTGTCTGTCTGTTAGTTATCAAATTTATTATTATTATTATGTTTGAATATTTCAAATATCTGAATACAAAACATGTACGATAAATATAAGTAAAACAAATATATCAACCATTTCTATCGCCGCTTTAACAACTGATGTCCTAGAGAGAGCTTCGTGAATCATCACGTCTCAAGTTATTCTGGTCGGTCTGGTGTGCCTCATTTGCCACAGTTATCGATTACGGTCGCGATTTTTCGGTCACGCATAGAAAGTAAGGTTTATTTATAGATATGTTTTATCATTATAAAATGCTAAGAAACTCGTTACTAAGGTTTACCTACCTTGAAAAAACTTTTAGCAATAAGGTTGCCTATAGTGTGTGAGTAGCCCCTTAACCCAGTAGGGCTGGGCTGAGCTTAGCAGATGTGACTATACTAGTCGCCAACACGGCTGAGTCGCGCAGACGTAAACCGAAGTTCGAAACTATTAGGCATTGTCCTAATAGGACGCGAATCCGCGATCATCGCGTGTTCATAAGCGTGCGCCTAAGCGTCGCGCGATTGTCAGTTAGGACACCTATTCGAGTTCAATATGTTTGATCGCGAGTTCGTACGAGTAAAATTCGCGCGAACCAACGATGATCGCGCATTCGCGTCCTATTAGGACAATGCCTTACTACTCAGTGCATGACGACATCGATTTTCAATTGTTTTATAATCTGTGAGTCCAAATTTTGACGCGTACAAATTCCCGCCGCGCCGTGCGACCCGCTTTGAATTTTCACGATCTTATTGTTTAATTTTATTTTCTAAACTATTTTTTTAAGGTCTTGTTTTCTTAACTGTTTCGTTTTGTTTAAGGTTACTACTATTGACTTTTCCTTGTGTTAACAACGCGGTTATTCGCAAAAAATATTATCAAAACGATTAGATATCTAATCTACGCTTCCTGATTATTATTATGAATCATGATGTCGTACAAAAAATATGTCCTTAATATTGCCGTTTGTTTTTTCAATGCCAATAAATAAACCAAAAAGATTTATTTTCCTTGTGAACTTCGAGCCGTGTTTTCTTCTTCTTCGTCTGTGCCTTTTCCTGTTTACAAGTATTTATTTTGTTTAATTTTTATTTTATTATACCTGGGAACTTCTTATTACATCCTTTATTATTATTTTGAATTCGTTACATCATAACATTAGGAATACAACTTAATTGATCATTCCATTGAGGCTGCATAAAATTAAGCCATTTATTCGTAATTCAAAGTCTGCATAATTTATGTCATTTAAAATATTGTTATTAATTATATTTTTATGGTACCTATTTATTGACCAGTTGACCACATATACCATAAATATTGTTTTATGTTGTTCAAAATATATAATTGTAGTTTAAAATAAACCGTAGAAAGCAGCATTGAATTTAAATTAGTTCATTATGGTATCGAAATAAGAACAAACATACATTTATTATTAGCAATTATTACAATATTCAAGGAAAAAGAATCTAATGTAAGAAAAACAAGATTCTTTTCCACATTTCCTTAATATCATTTTGTAAACATTCATATAAAATAATTAAGAATTAGTCGACTGTTTTTGTACGACTATTAAAGTTGTTTATTGACTTAATTTGTTTGTCGCGTAAAAATATCCTCCTTTACGACGTAGTTGCGTAAAAATAAAATTTAATGCCACCGTTTCTACACTCACGAAGTTGTCGGGATCATGGTCATACTTCGTCTTTATTTTTCTTTTGTCTCGTGCCTAACTTCAGTCAGCTTCGAGCAGGCAACATGTTGTTGCTACGGCATAAAAGCTCGAGAGTATTAGATAGACCCATGGATAGTTAATAAGGGCTTAATGGTTTATTAGGTCTTACACGCATGGCGCGTGTTATTAACAATTTCAACGACGCCATTCAATTTTTAAAATTTTTGCGAAACAAGTATGACTATTAATGTTTTTAATTAGTCATAATTTGTTTGGCCAAATAAGCATGTAAACTAACTGGATGGACATAGCTGACTTATCAAGAACCTGTGAAACTTAACTACATCATTATCTGCTATTACCTATATCGAAGCACAGCTTATCGAATGAAATATCCCAGTGACAAATTGCATGGTTGTACAAGGGAAATCGTAGCGAAAGCGTTTACGCAACGTCATAGACAGTTCCCTATTCCGACAAGTGTAACGTGACACAGATATAATACTTGGTCGCAATGAAAATGTCTTTATTGACAAAACCCATAGTCATAAATCTATATATATAAAAGGAGAAGCTGACTGACTGACTGACTATCAACGCAGGGCCTAAACTATAAGGGCTAGAAACTTGAAATTTTGCACAGGGGTTCCTTTTTATAACGTAGGGGAGCACTAAGAAAGGATTTTTCAAAATTCCCACGGGAAAGCGAGATATACGCAAACGAAGTTGCGCGGGTTTCACTAGTTATTAATAAAACGGGAATTAACGCGATCATACCTTGTTTCCTGACGTTGTGATCTTGTTTCTTATTTGCCTGACGTTTCGACCAGATTGCACCGGCCGTGGTACAGGCGAACTGATTGCCAAAAATCGGGAAAAAGTGATTTTAACTAATGTTAATCAAAAGTGGTTTTCATCATCATCATCATCCCAGCCATAAGAAGTCTACTGCTGAACATAGACCTCCCCCAAACGCTTCCAGTATGTCCGGTTAGAAGCGGCTTGCATCCAGCGGCTTCCTGCGACTTTCCTTAGGCCGTCTGACCACTATGCAAACGGCCGTCCTTCGTGAAAAGTGTTTTTAATTTGCCGTGCTCGGGGCTTCTTTAAGTGAAAACCCGGACGACGCAATGGAACCCTCTGCCCCCCTTCCAAGTTCCCAAAATCTGTAAATGGATATGTGTAAAGCCGGGATAAATGAATGAAAGAAAGGTTTATTTATTGTCTTACTAACTTACAGGCAAAAACTAAAAAAATAACTAACACAAAAAAAAATTTAGTAGACAACAAATAGGCACTCAACACTCAACATTACCGTGGTCGTCTGACTCCACGGCGCTGGTCTTCCGTAGATGCCTGTTTGATATATAGCCCTGTTTTGTTTTATGAATTTGATGAGAAAACAAATTAAAACCTGTATTATCAAGGTGACATATAGAATAGGTATTAGGTAATGGCGCATTCATATGTCGTAGCCAGTCGTAGGCTATTAAAACATTGTGTAGTCTGGTATCCGGGACATTAGCTATGAATGTCATCAAGTTTTTTTTAGTTCCATCTATTAGCTTGTTTGCATTTAAAGTACCATCAATCAGATTGTAGGTTAATCCTTTGTTATATAAGTAATTATACTAATTATCTTGAATCTAAGAATGACCGATCTACCGATAGTGC
This sequence comes from Endotricha flammealis, assembly GCA_905163395.2. Lineage (NCBI taxonomy): Eukaryota > Metazoa > Arthropoda > Insecta > Lepidoptera > Pyralidae > Endotricha > Endotricha flammealis. The sequence continues at coordinate 13,275,347 of LR990867.1, read as the reverse complement.
TAAAGAGTTGAGAATATTTTGTTGCACTACACTTTTAGAAATTATTATTTGAAATTATTTATTAGCCAATCGTTAGATCGTAATATTCTGAAGTAGGGTTATTTATTTATACTTTTTATTTTAGATTATGTATTTATACTTTTATTTGAAAAAAGAAACCTTATTTTTCTTGCACTCTTTCTTATCATCATCATCTCAGCTGCAAGAAGTCCACTGCTGGACAGGCCTCCCCCCAAATGCCTTCTGGTCAACATTTTATTTCATCCCGTTGCTTTCTTACTTTTTAATACTTAGTTTCTTTGCACACTCTACGTTACAAGGTTATATAAAAACCGATAAGTTTTTGATAAGAATTTTCTTGGCAGCACTAACAATAAATGCTATGCTAATATGAATTTGATTTCGTCGTGATGAAAGGTCGTTATTATTTCCATTCCGGCTGATTTTTGTGTCATTTAAGTGTGATTCCATGGGTTACGTCAGAATTATAATACAGTCGCCTACGCCACCCGACGCTGCGATTTGTCGTCATCATGACGTTTTTCTTATTTCATGTCAATGACTCAAAACTCTTCAATCATGACGTTAAAGCGATTATTGAAAATTATTGATTTATACCCGATTGAACAACGTTATCTAGTTTTTGCTAAAATGGGTCTTTATCTGACAAACAGAAACATTTTAAAATTAATGACACATTAAGACAGCTTTGCTTTTAATGTGTCATTTTTAAAATATATTACTGCAACTTGCCGTTAGTAAGTATTTAGAATTTAAATAAAAATAAGGTCTGTTCCACTTTTCACTCGGAGATAAAGCAGTCTCCGTAGCCGAAAACGGCTGGAAAACATCATTGGCATCACTATTTTATACCTATAGAAATTTAGTTCCTTATATTTATTCTACGAATTCTATAGAAATGTAAGAGAATCCAATTTAAAATCAATTAATTGAACTTGAATTATAGTCAAAATGGAGTCATAATGGAGAGTTCTAATTGGGTCGTTCAGGAATTTCTTCAACAGGCTTAAAGTGTACAATATACATTAATGCACATAAATGAATTCACAGTCATGAAACGTAACGGATAGAAAATGCTTTCACATTTATTTAGTATGGAAGTATGGATTACGGAAAAGTCTTGGCGTCTCGTAATAGTCTCGACCCACGGAAGTCTGGGTTTAATCAATGCTCGTTTCTACGCACGCAACATGCGACAACCAGTCATGAGATACCTTGTAAGAACTGTTTGTTAGTTTATCAGTTACGTCATACTCTTGTACTACAGTGCTAGTAAGCACAGCTGTAGAAAAACCTCCAAACGAAGTAAGATTTAAGTTTTCTCATGTATTTCACAATGTATTTAAACGAAAATTAATAAAAATTTACATTTTGGTTACGTCTAGTATTAGATGAAATTTCGTTGAATTCTAATTAGTTTCCTAATAAAAAACTAAATTTTTACTTCATCTAGAGTCGGGGTTCTCTTCAGCTGACTACACATGTCACGCCCAATTTTTTTCAAATTTTATCGCCCTAGTCGAAGTAGCAAGGTCTTTTCAATATAAGTACATATTGTTGCTCACCGTAACTTATGGTTACTACTGTTTACATTTTCACTCTCACTGTGGGTAACGTCTGTTCGACTAATTTTTTATGATGGTAAGCAGCTTTGATTATGGATTTTCCTAAACCCGCCCCCACACTCTTGCGAAGTTGACCGAAGCAAAGTTAGAACGATAGATAAAAAATAGTTAAATAAAAACAAATTATTATGTTTATATGATGAAAAGTTCTAATATTAAGAAATTATGTAAAGAACGCGCGGCCAAATGTTTGGCAATATCTGCCCCCTTACTCATGACCATAATTCCGCACGATCGCCATTGGATTGTTCATTTTAGGTACTCTTTACAGCTAAACTAGCGCTAACTAAATACTAAACTAAATGAAATCGGATTGTATGCTAACCAAATAATTAGTAAAGTATAAAATTTCAATAGTACGAATTAGGATTTGCTGTTAATTTTGCATTTGAAATTATACAGAATTGAAATTAAAATCGCGATTGCTATGCAGAGTAACCTAGCTGGAAATAAAGTTCAAAGTGCATATTTAATTTAAGACCTACATTGTACACTTGCTAATAAACGTTTGAATTGAATTGAACGAAGTTAAATTAGTAGTAGTAGTAGTAGTAGTTGGGTTAGAAAGAAAAAGACAAAGAAAATATTATGAAGTAGGAGGAAGCGTCGACACTCGGTGTGTAAGTGTAGAGCAAAAGGCAAATATAAGAAAATAAATAAATTGTGAATCATTCGTGATCCTTACTGCCCCATTCAGTAATTATAAACATTACTTAGCTATAATAAAAGTACTAATTGTATTATCGTTACGCAATCGTCTCGTTATCGTTTCAAACGTGGTCGCGGTGCGAGAGCGGACGAAAGTGGGGCACGGAAGTGAGAACTCGGGCAGTGGGTAAGGAGAGTCCATAAGTAGGCGACTGTCGAGTGACATTATTGGTGAGTTGCACAAATTTTTAAAGTTGACACATTATATTATTGATGCCACTGTCAAATTGAAGCAGAAAAAGAGTATGAGACTTCCACATCGAGAACGTATAATATTATTGACTGTAACGTGCTCTATACACACACTCACCACTCACCACAGTTTTTTCGATAGTTATCAGGAACCTGTGATATCAGCTTAAAAACTTTACGATTAATTTATTTTTTCTTAATTTATAATTTTCTTTGGAAAGACCATTGACGAGAAGGAATGCTAAAATAAATTGTCAATTTAGATTTATAGGGCCGTACCGTATCTGTCGTGCAGTGGTATGATTATGGGTTGGTATGATGACGATCATAAATTAAAATGTTCCACAACCCGACTTGTAACAATAATGTATAATGTACATCCAGTATTAATAGTTAACGAGTAACAAACAGATAAACATAAAACCCGTCCATCATTTATGTATCTTCAATCTCTCATATTTTGGCGTCTCTCCCCAGCGATAAAGTCCGATCTTTCGACGCGCGTGCCACACGTGACTGCGAACACGTGACCTTTTGGCATTAAATTAAATTCGGAATAAAGATACAAACATACTTCCGTCGTGTGTGTGGAGTTGCTGTTTTTGTCGCAACGGTAGAGTGTAGTATAAACACAGTCGTGCACACAACTTATTAGTCTCTTATGGCGCGCTTATTGGATTTATCTATTCTCGCAAGAATCAAAATAAGATCTAATTCTAATCTTACATGATACTTTGATGATTGACGGACCTCCGTGACGTAATGATTATCATGCCAGACCGTTATCCAGGAGGTCCCGGGTTCGAATCCCGGTCGGGTCATGATGGAAAACGATCTTTTTCTCATTGGCCTGGGTCTTGGATGTTTATTTATTTATACATTAGCGAGATAACGCGCGAGATTGAGACTTTTAATTTATTTATTACTATAATAGATCCGCTAATTGATCTGCGTCGACGACACACAAAATGTACGAAACCAAAAAATAATAATCCAAATATTTATTCAGCGAGTAGGTCCACACAGACACTTTCTCTCGTCAATTATTACATTACGATTACAGTATTAAATTATTTATGTAATCAATCTACTGTATAAACTACTACCATTTCGGAAAGAAAAGCAAACTGACCACTGGTAAAAGAAATGGCGAAAGAAAACCAGTTACGGCCTTTTTTGTCATATAACAATACATTTATTTTACAATAAAATATATTTTTTTCTTTTTTCTTCTGACGCTACGAATAATATAATTAATATTCGTAGTTTTGACGTTATTCACAGTCCAATCGCAGCATCGCTACATCACCAAACAACACATCACAGAAGTATGTTTCTAGCTTTATTCATAAAAATTGGGACTAAATACACACAGATTTTATGAAACCTAAGAAATGCCTGTAAAGGTTTATGTTTTGAAGAACAATTCTTTTGAAGAACGTGATTGCTGAAACTTTTTGGAAATCGCACGTGCTTTTAAATAAATGGTGGTGTAATTTTGTTTCACGAATTATGCGCCATCAAAAAAATACTTGCACAATTCGCGAAATTGACGGAGACGAAGTTAAAAGCCAAAAGAAAACAAAATAAGTGCTCCATTCTCCGTATTCGCCTAACTATGGTGGTCAAGTAGTAGATGCAGTTGTTTATAGTTATAATAGTAAGGATATGAATTTGAACACAAAGAAAATAAAAAATAAAAGAATCAGCTAGAGTTTAACAAATATTGTTTCAGACAATTTGGTACCATTTGGTGCTATACCAAAATTTTCAATCTTGAACCTCTACCAATCCGCATTGGAACAGCGTGCGGAGTATCTTATCAATCTTATCCCTTTCGATTGAAGAGAAACCCGTACCACCTGCAATGGGATGATTATGGGTTGATATGATGATAAAATCTTGAAGAATTTTAGTCCAGAGATGGACTGGACCTTGGAGAACACGTGTCAATTAATCATTCAATGCAAAGGATTGTATTTACAATTATATAACCTACTAATTGGTATAAGTCGAAGCCATGCTCGAGTTTTATAGCCGATCACCGTTGCGCCAACGTGTCGGTCGCATTACTTAACCTTTATATGTGCCATCCGATAACCAGTGCACAGTTGTGCCACCTACATTTTTTTTTGCACTTCATTATGTTACGTATTCACGAATCTAGATCGAAAGTAGTGTTTTTGTAGACTTAAATGTTTCTAATTTCATATTTGTGGTAAGAAATGCACTGAATTTACTGTTCAAATTGTTCACAGTAGAACATAATTTTCAATCCTTTCTCATATTGATTTTTTCGAGAGGATAATACTGTACCGAACGATCTACCCCGTTGTCTATTTTTTAGGGTTCCATAGTAAACTACAAGGAACCCTTATAGTTTCGCCATGTCCGTCTGTCCGTCCTCGGTCTAACGCCTAGACGCTTGATGCTAGAAAGCTGTAATTTGGTATGTATACTCATATTAACAATGCTAACAAAGTGGTAGAACAAAATTTTGAAGAATATTTTTTTTGGAGTGCCTCCCCCTGCAGGTAAAGTGTGAATGAAATTTTTTTTCGCTTCGACCTCATTTTGTGGGGTATCGTTAGATAGGTCCGTTTGCGAATTATTTACATTTAACGTGTCAATTTTCGTCTTGCACGATGACCCCCCCCCCCCCCCTCTCCTCCTCTATCTCCGAAAGTCTTGAGTTTAGAAATTTGAAAAAAATCATGGTAGTAGTCCATATAGTGAACCTACAAGAAAAACTATAACGGTTAAGTAGGCACTACTAGTTACCGAGTAATAGCCGACATACTTATGAAGTAAAATTTCTTTGACGAAAACGTACAAATGTCATAGAAAATGGCATTGTACTCATCTGCAAGCAAGAAATGCATAGCCAATACGGGACCCTACATTGTGCGTGGTCCGACACGTACTTGCCCGGTTTTTTCTAATTAAGTTTGCAGATATTTAAAATGTAATAAAAACGTGTAATATACTTAAATGGGAACATCATAATCTTAGCTAATTTTGAGATATATAAACAACCGATTTGAGAAACCAACCTTGTCTGACGAGGTCTTCACACGAGTGTTGAAATATAAACACACCTCCACCTCCTTATGATTTGTTGCTCTAATTATAGTTCAATGATGTTGGATAATGCAGTGCAAGTTAATTTTGGAATTTCACAAAATTGTAGAGTTTTTAAGAGAGGTAGGGCACAGCGGATAACCCGCTCAAATCGCAGTAGCCCGTCTGGGGCAGGATCTCCAGTCTCCACCTTACAGAACATCGTAGCCAAATAGCATTGGTCTCGGCCATGTTATGTTCCTACGGTGAGTAAGGTCTCCAGAGCTCCACTTGGGGGGTTGGGAGGATTGACAACGCGTGAGTGATGCTTACCATCGGGCGGGCCGTCTGCTTGTTTGCCACCTTTGTGGCATAAAATAAAGGTAATCAATAAATAAAAAATCGTAAAGATAACTTTTGGAAGTAGAACAAAATGAAATCTTTTATTCAAAGAGTAGGTCTTCACAAGCACGTTTTTTCAAGCAAGGCAAAAGAAGTTTTTGAAGAGCGATAAAATATTATATCTCATCTCATAGTGAAAAACCGCCGTCACTAACAAAAGTAAATTAACACTTTAGTACCAAGTCATCACAAACACCAAAAAAAAAGTGTCAACAGCTGTCAATTATGTCAATGGAACATTAGTGTTTTATTCAAAGAGTAAAGTAATATTAGGGCGAGTTTTATTCAAATGATACAGAGTGATTTTAATCTTTGTTGCTGATTGTACAGTCAACAAAGGAATTGACTGACCCCCCCTGTATATATGATTAAAGATTTCTAAATATTGCATGAAGGGATTTACTTGAAAATTTGTAATTACATAGTACAATATGAATACTATTGATAAATAAATTTTCAAGTAAATGCCTTCACGCAATATTTAGAAATCTTTAATCATCACTACATAGTATAAAACAAAGTCGCTTTCTCTGTCCCTATGTCCCTATGTCCCTTTGTCCCTTTGTATGCTTAAATCTTTAAAATTACGCAACGGATTTTGATGCGGTTTTCACCAACGGATAGCCTGGTTCATGAGGAAGGTTTATGTATAAAATTTGTCAGGATTTTATGTAAATTGGCTGAAATATAAAGATTATTGTTGGGAGTGTCGGAAAAAATCAACCGCTTGGGAGCTGTCGACGAAAACGCTGGCTAAACCCTTTGAGATATAACAAAACAAAAATTATAGGACATTCCTCTTATTTAGGTCTCCAAAAAAGTCCGCGATAGCATATATTTATCGTATACGGATAACTTACTATAAAATAAAAAGCGATTTCCGAGTAATAATGCGGAAATAGCGCCATCTAGCGTAGAATAGAAAGAACTTGAATTGGAAACCGATTTTGACGTATACAATATTAATCCTTATCCAGTTAACTACGTTAGTTACCTTAAGTATTTCATGTACATTATTATAATCTTTACATCATATTATTTAAATAGATACTTTAGAAGTTATAGCAAAAAATTTACGCGCTTGCCGAAATTAGTTCAAGTTCTTTCTATTCTACGCTAGATGGCGCTATTCAAAAGCATCGCGCTATGGTTACGTTTTCATTAAATTATAAATATCGCGGGAAAATTAAAGCACTTTAAATATATTACGCTAGGTGGCGCTGTTTAAAAATAAAATTATAGATACTTACATACTTTTAATTTGTTTATGCTTCACAATTTGAATTATTTAAAGTTGTTATAATTTTTGACACAATTTATTGTAAATAGATAGATATGGATAGACACTTACATACTCGCTTCAATTTAGTCCTTTGTTTGGGCTTATTTTAACATCTGTCGCATTTTTTTATGGTTTCGTGTTGATTTATGTTATCTTTGAGTTTTTTTTTTATTGACAGATTATAACAATTATTTAAGTTTAATTAGCAATATAAAGTACCTATTTCATGACAATTCAATCATGCCTCGACGAAAGTCTAATATAGGACGCAGTACATCTTCTGCCAAAAGAATTCGTTTTAGGTCGAAGCAACGAAAATGATCAAGAGAGGGATGTTCGTTTATCGTTGGACCGTGAAAGGCATGTTTCCCAAAGAGCGCGAGAATCGTCGGTGGATCGCACAGTTCGTTTATCGTTGGACCGTGAAAGGCATGTTTCCCAAAGAGCGCGAGAATCGTTGGTGGATCGCACAGTTCGTTTATCGTTGGACCGTGACAGTCATGTTTCCCAAAGAGCACGAGAATCGTCGGTGGATCGCACAGTTCGTTTATCGTTGGACAATGATAGACATAACGCTCAAAGAGACAGAAACGCCCGAAGATAGACAACTCCGCTTACGTAACGACCGTATTCGTTGCTGGAATCGACTTAACTACTCAATGTTTTTCACATGGACAATTGTATGTTGCCCTGTCACGTGTAACATCAAAAAAATATATATGTTTGTTTTTACACGAAATGACGCAGAAGTTGTCAATGTGGTATATAAAGAAATATTTTAGTATGTTAAAAAACAAACTAAAATATTTATTTATATATGTAAGTATACGACTGTTTAACACAGGCAGATAGTTATAACCCGTGCGAAGCCGGGCCGGGCCGCTAGTATTATTATAAAACAAAGTCCTCCCGCGCGTCTGTCTGTCTGTCTGTTCGCGATAAACTCAAAAACTACCCAACGGATAGCCTGGTTCATGAAGGTTTATGTATAAAATTTGTTAGGATTTTGCGTAAATTGGCTGAAATATAAAGATTATTGTTGACCCCTTTGAGATATAACAAAACAAAAATTATAGGATATTCCTCTTATTTAGGTCTCCAAAAAAGTCCGCGATAGCATAAATATACAAAGGGGGGTCAATTCCTTTGTTGACATTATTCCAATTAGGCATGCAAAGCTTTATACTATTTCCCGGGTGAATCCGCCACTATTGGATTCAATATTCTAGATCATTAAATATTATACTTTATGGCCTTGACATACGTTTGAAGTAATCCCATTTTTTTTTAACCGTTAAATTTATCTGCAACAGAAATCACTTAACCAACATAAGCGACCTGTATTCTCATCCTGTTTATTTTGCACGAGTTAAATACCTTCCCACGGGTAATAAAATTAATGCTCAACCAACTGTGGGTACACTAGATTATCAAACCGGAGTATTATAATAGAAAACTAGTTACCGGTAATTACTTAACGGTTTTAACGGACACAGAACGGTTAACTCACTTGTTCTGCAATTAATATAAATTTTTATGGTAATGTTTACAGAACATCCCTGTTTTTGTTTTGTTTAAACCCTGTACACAAACCCGACGACGCCAATGCGCGTCGTCGGGTTTTGTGCTACATTGAGCTCTTTGTATGTTAGACCTCACAATGTAATGATTTCAACTCCGTGATGGATGATGAAACGCGAAAGCAAGCGAGAAATTCGCCCTTTCTGGACGGTCATATAACCATGACAATGCATTATTGCATGTTTCGCCCCATGAAGAAGCGGTGGTGGTCTTTTGCGGTCTTATCGTTGACAAATTCGTATTGACAAAAAAAAAAACTGTCTGCCACCTTCTTTGTCGTAACAGTGCCGGCAACTGGTGATTCTTCAGCATTCCTGGCGAATATGCATTCTGCTATATCTTTGAATCCTTATATTTCTTTTAAAGCAACCCAATCCAGGATGTATATTTTCTTCCACCATGTAATCTGTGGCCCCGTTCCCTAGACTGTAATTTGAAGGAGAAATTATTTATCGTTTCGTATTAAATGACCCAATTTTTTTAATGTTATAAATAGAGTACCTATTAGTTATACATAAAACAGAAAGGTTTCTACATCTATGGACGATGAAATATTTCATCATCATCATCTCAGCCTGTTTTTGCCCACTGCCACAGATATTATAATACTTAACAGTACCACTGCTAACTATAGGCATCTCTTTCTGTACGCCAACTAACTCTTTCCTGTGCCATTATCATCCAGGTACAACCTGCAACTTTAGCTATACCGTCTGACCATCACGCTACTAGACGTCCGACACCTCTTTCTGTTTTGGGCCACCATTCGGTCAAGACTCCTATCTGCCATCACTCCATCAGGCCAGGTGAAATATTTAGGTACTAAATATCGTTTTGATGTTGAAATTTGTCAAAACGTCGCTAAAATTAGAAATTATCAAATCAAAACAATCTTATCATAAATCATGAGCGAACCTTCGTTTGCTCAACCCAATTGCATATATTTGTAAAGTGGTTTTCGCTTTCCTGACCTACTTATAAGAACTTTTCCTAGCGTTTTCTAACTTTTGAAATGCAAGTAGAAACTTTAATACTACGTAATAAGATTCAATTTTAAATCGTGTGTGAAAGATAACTCAGTAATTGGTGGCTCTGTAAAGCGAGATCAGATAAGGCTGATACTTCGTTTCACTGTAATTCCACTGTGAACGCCTACTCATTTTTACTTAGCAATAAAAGGACTTAGTATATTGCTTGTTGCAGTAGATGCAGGCGTTAATCAAAGATACATTTTGCTATTCATAAAAAAAAGGCCGGGTTGCACTCCGCGAGTGAAAACTTAAACATCAACGTCCTCTCTATCCGTTTTATTTTATTCCGTCTTATTTTTATTTTTTATTTTTTTACCCAATCTTAAAAAAGTGACAAGCGACGATAAAGAAGTTTTTACTTAAAAAAATGTTATTAATATCTATTACGGTTTTATCCGCGCTGTCTATTTCCCGTTCTCGGGAGAATCCTGTGGGATTTCAGGGATATCAGAACGTATTTCTTGACTTTATATTTGAGACTGGCGCAAATTATATCCATAAAAATGATGATGAAGTACCTTATATATTTCAAGCGTGAAAAGGTAACAGTTGCTTTTTAGGGTCGTAGTAAATAAACAAGGAACTTTATAGTTTGGCCATGTCCTTGTTTGCATAGTTTATTTCTTCTAGTTTATTTAATTTTGCACCCTTTTTGAGCATTCATTCACCAGTAGGTATATTTTTTGATAATCAAATATAGTTTTTACACTTTATTTATAGTCAACATGTTTAAAAAAAAGAATAAAATTATTTTATTTTTCAGTTTAAATTGTCGTGCGTGACCAAATGTCTCGTTAAGACATTTTTGATACTTATCATTATTATACTATTATTTAGCTAAAGTCGCAGGTCGTACCTGGATGAGAATGGCACAGGACCGAGTTGGTTGGCGTACTAAAAGAGAGGCCTATGCTCGTGGGCAGAAACGGGCTGAGATGATGATGATGATCATTATAATTATGTATTTTGGCAGTAGTGTGTAAGTCGTGATTTTACTTTATTTATACTTGACTGCAAACCGCAACGCGTAATTTATGTTAAACTAACTGTACTAATTTAGCTCTTGGTCTGCTAAGTAGCAGAAGTAGATCAAGTTTAAATTGCAATTAAACACAGAGATCGGAACAGATTTAACTAAATCATCATTATCATATCAACCCATAATCAGGGATACAGGTCTCTCTTCCATCGAAGGGGATTAGAGCGTACTCTGCCACGCTGCTTCAATGCGGATTAGCAGAGGACAGTGTTTTCAAGCCACCTAAAGGCCACCGACTTGGCTTAACGACTGTCATCCATCGGACCGACGGCTCTAGCTAAGGTCGATGCCATGGAGCTCCTCAAACTAAATAAAACTTGTAAATATAACAAAATTTATGACTATATTTAGCGAAATTGCTATTAGTATACCAATTTCTATACCGAGAGCCTTAGGCCTCTATCTAAATGGACCATAATCGTTATAGCTACTTGGTCACGAAAGGTTATTAACGCCGCCCTTATAACCGCGCCCCGTGATTATGTTCTACTTTCTTTTTCGCCATAAATTAGGATTAAATATGATATCGTAAATTATGTAAATACATACTATATTTATGAGTGTTGCTGATAAGTTTCAGTTAAGTAGGTACTTGTCGGATGAATTGATAGAGACCTACGAAATTTTGCAAATAAAATCGTAGAACCACTGTTAATTTAATTTATCAGAAAGTGGGAAAACATTTTCTCTATACCTAGAGATAAAACAAATCTAAATAAATTTTGGTTTTTGGTAAATATTCTGAAGAAAAACCGAATTTCAGTAAAATCTTTTATGCTTACTTGACTTTTGAACAGATATACCAGAGATGATTTTGACAAGGATTTTTAGAAATTACAAATGATTCTGTGGAGGTTTCGCAAGTGATACAAAGGTGTCGGGCGGTCATAAGGTTAATACACATTGATCCATGTTTTTATTGTTCAATACAATCGGAAAGGAGCACGACCGTCTGCACTGTTGCATAATTAGAGAGTCAGTGCTTTCCTTTCGGACAAGACTTTTAAAAATAGATATGTAATTAGCATGCTTTTTAAATTAAAATAAATCTGTAAATATACCTATTTAAAGTGTATTTTCGTAGAAACAGGGTCAAATTGATGGAAACTAGATTCGAGAAAATAGAGGATACATAAAAAGTAACCCGAAGTGCCCGATCTAATCTTTCTTAGCAGCATGAGGAGGTTTAGGCCATGCTAAACAAGTTAGCACATTCTTTTAATAAGTTCCTTAAGTTCCAAATATACTGAGTATCGGATCCTGTGAATTCTTCCTAACTAGTCCTAAATCCACCAATAGGATCATGACATTCTCCTGGTGACTTACGTTTGGACGATGTTCATTTGTCACCATACTCACCGCTCAGTTTCCTATCATATCTCTGCTCGAATTTTCCTACTGTGTGACTCGCTCGTTCATTGGTCACGACTCACGACCACGACCACTCTCAGTTTACTCGAATAACAGCCAAAAATGTGTCGTTTTATTCGTCTGTCTATTTTTTGGTTTTTACTATTTCTTTATTCAATCTGCACATACTTTCTACTCCTTCGAGAGTGGGACGTGAGAGTAAATACTCGTAATGGGCAAATCATAATCGTTAATATAAATCGATATTGCAAATTCTATTTACAAGAATTTCTCTTTCGTAATCTGAATCGTAAATTCGCATTATAGCTTGTAAGTGTTGTGTTTTGTTTTAAAATTTTCTATGTAGAAAGGCATTAATTGGGAACAGCTTATTGTTAATATTTGTTTGAAGGAAGCTTGAAGATTCCAAATACAATACTAGCGAATACCGCGCAACTTCGCTTGCTTGTTTTCTTTCCCCTGGGAATTTCGGAATATCCTTTCTTACCAGATGCCTACGTAATACAAAGAACACACCCTAAGTTATAGGTTTATACGGTCAGTGGTTTAGGCTGTGCGTTGATTCTCAGTCATTCAGTTAAGAGAGGTAGGGCTCTGCGGGTAATCCGCTCAAATCGGAGCAGCCCGTCTGGGCCGCCCGACCTCCACCTTACAGAAGTTTGGAGGGTTGGCAACGCGTGAGTGATACCGACGGTATCGCAAGCGTCTATAGGCTACGGTAATGCTTACCATCAGGCTGTCCTATAAAAAAAAACAGGACAACGTATTTTATATATCTATCTAGACTAGATTAACATAAAGTGGTTGATGTTTATAATCGAGCAAACGATGACCATTGAAATAATACTTTGACATAGTTTCTTTTCGCATTTTATCTCATCGATTAGTCATTCTTTAATGCTTACAAAAAATATCATTAAACGTTAGACTTGATGTATGAAATTGAAATTACTGAGCACTCTAGAAACCTGTTAATTTAGTGTAGCGATACATAAATCAGGTTTTAGCGTCTCAGGATTAGAAAGTGTATTTAACAATTAATTTATAGTATTAACAAGTTTAATTAGTATAATTTTCTGCAACAAATCTCCTTTAAGTTTAAAATTTCCGTGGTTCGTTTCACACGGCTTGCGAAATTCAAATTTTCTTACGTTTTTAACTAATTTCATCGACCATAAACACAATATCTACTGAATATTCATCATCTATGTAAATTATAAATAGATGCACTTCTCTTTGTGAATGTGCATTGAATGATTGAGCTGTAATTAGTTAAAAACGTAAGAAAAAATAAATTTCGCGTGCCGTGCGGGAACAATCACCTTAATCGTGGCTAATCATGTGAGAGAACCAGTTCACTGACTAACTTGAAGATTTATTCCATTCCACTATATCGATCAAAGGAATATTTGATCAACTATTATTTTTTATGAAGCACATAAAGTATGCTAATAGGTCTAATAACTATTTATATTTGAGAATTGATGCTGCGTTTTTTGTTTGTTTGAAACGTGACTTGACCGAGAGTGTCCTCGTTAACCAAGTTCTTCAAACGGATTTTTTTTGCGGATAAGTTCCACTTAAGCGGATCATCAGCTTTTTTCTGGCAGTTAACTTGATGATTTGAGTTTTTAAAAGGCTTTTTTAATATTAAAAAAAAAATACATATTCATAATATTACATTACAATATTATGTTTCAATATTATGGAATAGTGGATTTAGGATTATGTTGATGTTAATAGTTTACGCAAAGTATTTAGCTGTGGAGAATAAATTAATGAATAGTAGGTACAGTCAGCTGCACGTCGAGCGTTTACACTTGTAATACAATTTTGACTCCTATGACATAGAACTTACGAACGGTACAAAGTCCAATATGTAAAGGTCGACCTGCTCTTGACTGTACCATCTTGAACAAAAGCTAATTTTTGGTACACATTTATTTAACGAAATTTGAAATAGGTACACGTCTAAAATAAAAATCAATCACACACATTCATTAATATTAAGTAGAAACACTCTGACCCTCGCCATAATGTACATACGTTATCTTTAACAATACACCTTCAGAAAACTTGTAGATAATTATGTTGCGCGAAGAAGCCTATTGTGAAGAAATTCCGCTACATACGTTGTGCTGCAATCAATGTCAATTTTTTCAATAGATTTGGATATTTTCATTAAGGGCAAAAATTCCGAGATATGACAGGTTTGATGTGCTGTCGACTATACATTTTATTAAGCAAAGGAAACACAAAATATACACTTTCTATTTCTGTAGTATTTACAAAACATGTGCCATATTTCTTCGTAACATAAATCACGTGTTTCAATTCGCAAACTCATCACAACACTTATTCATCTAAATGTATACACTTACATCTAATGTAGGTGTTCGTTTGATTGCCTCTATGTAGTTTCTCGTATTTATTTTTGTAGTAACACTTTACTTACAAGTTCTTACAACAAAAATATACACTAACTAAATAATGTTAACATTATGTAGATAAATGAATATCAACGTCGATTTTTTTCGGGATCCGTATCCTAATATAATGCATACTACATTTGACTTTTTGACCGAATTTTTATTTCTGTCCCCAATTACTAGTAGTAAAAATAAAATATATTTTTTTAACCCTGTCGTGGCTGTATTTGGGCTGGGGACACTATATGTATAATAGAGTCGTCCAAAATATGAGGAATTTTCGTAATGAGAAATACTTAATTAATTATGAACATGCAAATTTTTGTGTTCAAAATAAATAAAAAGGTATTGTATTTATAATATTATGCTAATATATTGTACTTGCTGTTTATGATGAAACGGATACGAGAGAATTTGACAAGTCTTTGTTTCTAAAGGGTGACACAGACAACTTTCTGAAAAAAAAAAAAAAAAGTGCAAATTCACATTGTAATTTTATAATAATGTTTACTAACATAAAATGATACGTCGTCAGTCTATAGTATAGATAGAATAAATAAACACACAATACATGTTAACAGGAAACAGAGCAGGGAATAGAAAGAGGAAAGTGAGATTCAAGACTCAAAGATTCAAAATCCTGAGTCCTCATTCAACCACTCACCGCAGATCTTATATCGTCGATCTATTTAACAGGTGGTATGCCATGCCTACGTGCTCGATGCACCTCTGCCAGAGGCTCTGTTCTGCGTACAACAGAAAATGAACCTAATCTAATAAAAGTAGCATAACGTGACTTGTTGTTTACTCAGCACATTTTTATTTAGAAAGCATTGTATAATTACATAAAGCCATTGACATTCAATCTTGGTCAGTCTTAATAGGGTTTATTTCTACGTCACGTTATGTCGATAAGTTAATTTGAGTGGGATGACGGGCGTGTCAATGACCTCTTAAATCCCACTTGTTGGGAATCTCGGTGACGTCAAGAACGTTATTTATTCGTCGTATCTTATGAGAATATAAATTGAAGATGTTATTCGCCTGAATGGGATTAGCTTTTGTTTAAAAGGGGACTCGTTTTGTCCATTGCGTTATATTACATTTAAACTTAGTTTCAGTGAGCACAAGCACATTTTAAACTTAATTCCATTATAAACTCATCTCTTTTTGTTTTCGTTAAGTAGATCGTGAATCGTGTGTTTAAACGTGAAGAAAACAAAACGTTTTAGATTAAAAAAAAATACATGTTGTCTTATGTACTTTGTAATAGGTATTGTCAATTTCAATGACAAGTGATCAGTTTGTAAGTTGACGGATATTTGTACACATTATTACCGAGTGGACCTTGACGTGAATTATCCTGTTTTATGTATTTGCCTTATCTTTATAACATAAAAGTTTTGGTCATGCTGTTACAATATTTTTATTAATCTATTATCCTCTATTTCTGAAATAAAATATTTTTTCTTAAAAACAAATATTTAACAACAAATAAATGACATCTGCAACCCAATTGTGTCATTAATATCAACAGTATTATATAAACCGTAGCAGTGGAACAGCAGTTGCTACACGGTCTGTTGCAGCAGTATTGGAAAGGCAAATTACGTAACCAGTTGTGTAAGCAGTACGGTGAAAGAGTTGCCGTTGTCCCACCGAAACGCGGCGGCCGAGTACCACCGCGCGTGCAGTGTTGCACTCGTCACTACAACGAGTGGTCGAATCCGAACACACTCCGCGCGCGCCCGCAGGGTTAATTAATTTAATCGGGAAGTGTGTTGTCCCGTTATGTTGTGATTGCGTAACGTGTTTGTAAACAAAAAGTTTTACAGTGAAAGTTTGTGTTTTTAAAAAGAAAGTTGTGATTTTGTTTTTATTAATTAATGCATTGTCATTTTATTTAACAAGAATGTTAATTAAGTTGTTTTTATAATGAAAGGGAATACTTTTTCATTGTTTTTATAGATGTTTCGATTGCGTTGCGTTTTTTTAGTTAATGATCGAAGTTATTTTGACCCTGATAATCTTCATTCTCTGAAATGAGGTTTCGTCTAATGAGGTTATACTTCAAGAATAAATCAAAGTCATTGTTTTCTGTCTCTTTGTACTTGGATCTTTTGTTTTGTCAGGTTATTAATTGTCAAACTTTTTTTCATCATTTGACTAAATTACTCATTTCAAACCAGCGGACGTCCGCGTAGTTCCAAGAGTGATTTCTGGGATAAAATTATTGTTATGTCCTTTTTCAGGTCGCAAAACTCCATATATTGTATAATCGTTACAGTGGTTTCAGCGTTAATAGGTAACAAACAGACAAATTTGCATTGATATTATTAGTAGAGAAGAAAGTACGTTACGTCTGTAAAGCCAAGAAGATACTACGGTCGACAACAGTAGTTTAAAATTTTAGTAACAATTCAAAACCAGATAGTGCTTTACTTATTTAGTTTTTAATAAATCTAACGGTGAATTGTTCAAAACCAAAAAAGTTAATGAAACATAGATATATTATCAATCGTTGTGTGATTCGTCCAAGAATATTTATTATTATGGTTGTCACTGTAAGGGTGAGGCCAAACGAGCGTAATTTTGTGAGCAGAATTTCGGTAGCAGAAATTCTGCTGCATTCGGTTTCATACAAAAAGGCAGTTGGTGCCACACGACGACGACGCAAAATGAGTTGTAAATTCAGTTGAACATTAAATAAGTGACGAAAATTACGCTCGTTTGGTTGGCCTCACCCTTATAGTAAAAAAGAAGAAAAGAGATAGTTTGAGATTTAATGTGGAATTAAAATTTAAATGCGCGAAACTGTTGATTCAACTTATCATATAATAATGTTTGTTCAATACAATTTTAAACTAATTTTCAACTTTATTCTAATACAATAATGAGTATTTCTCGATGGCAAAGTACATTGTTTAAACAAATACCGCGCAATTGTTTGCACTGGCGAAAAAACTGTTATCGTACCGTACCGTTAAAATTCTATGAACTAGGACACTAATGTTGACTAGATCTTACATAGATATGTGTAGATATCTAACGTCAATAAAACGCACAATAAATTCGGGACAGGCACACCACACATTCCCATCCTGTAGACCCAGGGTCAACAACGGCGACTTCAGATTTGCAATAAACAATGAAGCTTATTGACGTCCCGGGGGAGAAACTACAACTTACTTGGAACTCATAACGAATTTAAACAGAACGAAAATAGATGGAGTAATTACACAATAATAAAAGTAGATAGACTATTTTAAAAAACTAGATAAATATAAAAAAAAATAGTGTTACTGGATCACAATGTCAGTGAAACCATAAAAAAAACTATTATTATTTATTAACCCTGTTGATGAAATTGCACGCAAAGAAAGTGGCTTAGCATAAAAGTTTATTCTCATTTTTTTTTGCCACAAACTAGTTAATTATTTATTAGTTACAACTAGGTTAGTTTAAAATAAAGATAATTTTTTCAGTTACTTTCATTCTATGTATGCGAATATAGTTTATAAGTACGATGAACGGTACAATAAAGGATTGTAGTTTGAACCATTCTTATGTTCTGAATCATAAGGCTTTTCAGTTAGGTACTTTCACCATGTTTGCGAATTAGCAACTTTTCTAGGAGTAACCCACGCAACTTCGTTTTTACGTATCCCGCATGCCCGTGGGATTTTGATAAACCCTGTCTTATCGGATGTCTACGTCATACAAAGAACACGGTCCAAATTTCAAGTCTCTACTATTAGTGGTGGTAGTATTTAATCTGCGCTTTGATCAGTCTGTCTGACTTCAGGACAATGCATTTTATATGTATAGATAATAAATAGATTTTAAATCTAGCGCATAAAACTGCAATTTAATTAATCGTCTGTATTCAGCTATGAATGAAGTAAGCATAAAATTACAATCACGTGTTTTGATGAGTAATCACTGTACATTATTCATTGCTGAGGTTGAACAATAAATTTGCTATTATAATTGTTTACCTCTTCAGTAGCGTTTAAAAACATTTGACCAGGGCTATATTAAATTCGTTACAATCGTATTCTCAGTTTTTAATGAAATTTTCGCTGTCGTTTATTATAGTATGACTGTCACCTGTCATTGTCACGTTTATCATCATCAGCATGATGTGTCATTTTGCACTCATTATATTATAAGTGCAAAAATGATACACTAACGCTGGAAGGGTTAAATCTATTCTTGAGTGACAACCAATAGGTTCTTGCATTTTATTTATTTATTAAATTGAATTAATTACTGCAGCGTCATAACAGGTTACAACACCCAACGCAATGATGTTAATTAACAATAATCTAAATTAAATTAAATTAGAACAGTTTCATCTTGCAATTTGCGGTACCCTAAAAACTTTAATGATAATCAATTTAATTACACAATTACGCGTAAATAGTTTTGACCTTCTAACTGTCGCGTGAGGTCAAGTTTGCGTACACCAAACAGGGCCTATGCTTTTCCAAATGTTTAAAGTCGGCTTGAGATCAGTCAATGTGATTGCCGTAGTATATAGCAAACAAAATAAAGGCATGCCGTTAATACGATTTGAATTTACGGCATGTTTATTTTCTAAATACTGCGTAAATATGCAAAATATGTATAAATACATACAAGGATTTTCCAAAATTCCCACGGTAAAGATACACGCATACAAAGTCGAACAATAATATTTATTAAACATGCCGTTATTTTCGGAAAATCCTTGTATGTATAAATAAATATACATATTTTATTATAAACCATCAAATCAAATCAAAATATTTTTATTCAAATAGGCATATTACAACTTTACAAGCAATTTCGAATCGTCACTTTTTTTTTCCTACCACCAGTTCAGACGGCAGATTTGTGCTAAGAAGAACCGGCAAGAAACTTAGCACTTGCTCTTTTAAAATTGTAATGACATATAAAAGTATAATGATAAATAAAAGGTAAAAATTGAAACATTAATAAAAAATAAAAATAATGCTGCAATTTTAAAAATAATAAAGAAACTTTCTCTTGACTCAATATATCTATTGCTGGAAGTGATTAAAATTGTTTGAATAGTTTAAAAGAACAGAAGCGACTTCATTTGATGCTATGTAAAGATTAATTATTTAATGAATTAGATAGACTAGAGAAGTGCCTGTGAAGGCCTAGTCTCTGGATAAACGATTTGACTTAGGTACTTGACTTTTTTTACATAGGTACATGTTTTTTTTCGTCTATTTACAAAGTTTTATTTAATCACATAGATAATAGAATTTTAAAATAATATTATTAATAATTAATTCTAGTTAAAACTATAACATAACATTTACATTTACATTACATTACATTATTTTACAATTAGAAATTAAAGTAAAAAAAATGACAACAAATAAATAATATAATAAGCATACAAAATGTAAATAAAAAATGATTATTAATTGATTTATTTATTTGTTTTTGTTTAAAACATAAAGTCAAATTAACTTAAAACAATAATTAATTTATCAATAGTATTTTAATTGTGCTATGTAATTAAAAAGTTTCTTATCACTGTTGAAATATTTTATAGCATAAAAATCATTGTTAAAAATACAACTTCAGTACTTCCTTTTTTATCAACTTACTTAAAAAAATATAAAAAATCGGTAATCAGGGTTTCAGTTCAGTTTGCGATAACACGTAGTGCATTTTCCGGTTTTTAACAAAAAATAAAAATAATATGTATCAAAAATAATATATAAAATAATATAACTTATAAATCAACAACATTAAGTTGACTTTGTACACTGTTACGTAGTACCTACTATTTATTATTCTGTGACACTGTACTGAGCTGGTAGGTGGTACAGTCAGCTACAGATAAACCTGACCTCCCAAACGAAGTAAGGATTAAGTTTTTTTTAGGTAATTATTCTATTTTATTGCATATATTATGTTATTAATATTAGATTAAACATATTTGTTTTATTTAAGCCGCAATCGTGAATTTCTGCACTCCTAATGGTTGACTGGTAGAGAATGCAATAAGCATTAAGTCCGCCAACTGTATCAGTACTTTGTGTGTTGTGGTCAATAAAGTTAAATAAATAAATAATTCTAATCCCATTTCAAAGAAATTCATTAAATTCTTGACGTAATTAACATGTACATTTTTATATAAATACATTGAAAATTACATGAAAAAACTTAATTATTACTTCGTTTGGGAGGTCAGGTTTATCTGCAGATGACTGTATATATAAATTATGATTATTAGGTGTTTTTGGTTATTTTATTCACCAGTTTTTATGATCACAAATAATTTGTTATTGATTTTTTTAAGAATAATATGCCAATGCATGCAGTCATGTATGTCACTCATATATTGTTTTCATAATATTAAAATATATAATCGTGAAAATCGAACCGGTGACCTTCGACACCAGCAGTTGTCAAAAACAGATAAACAACCGACAATACATATTAAAACTCCATAAAAATAAATCATAAGTAAAAGCTGAAACAGAATATACTTAGTCTGGCCATAAATACTGTTACAACTAAAAATAAACAAAATATTACATTTGAATTTGGAATCTGTCATTTTTATATGATTTTTCATTGTCTTTTCTTATTTTGGCGCCAATACATTGTACAATATCTTGCAATATTAAAATGGAGTGGGGTGATAAAGAGAACCGAATCGCTGTGATTGCATTACACAAAGTAGGTAAGGAGCCAAGTGCAATTTTTAAAACTCTCCTTACGCTTGGTATTAGTAAAATGTTTATGTACCGGGCTATTAATAGAAACAATGGGAGCTCCTCTGTTTGTGACAGAAAAATATTTGCCCGTCCACGTAGTGTTCGTACGAAAAAGGTGGTCAAAGCAGAAAGGGAAAGAATTCGAAGAAATTCTGTCCGAAAGCAAAAGATTTTATCTCGGGAGATGAAGATAGCACCTAGAACCATGTCGTGTATTTTTAAAGATGACTTAGGACTTGCAGCCTATAAGAGACGTACTGGTCGTTTCTTAACTGATAATTTAAAAAAGAATAGGGTGGTAAAATCAAAAAAACTCTACTGAAGCGGTACGCAAAGGGAGGTCACAGAAAATTTTTGTTTACGATTGAGATTTTTTTTACAATTGAGCAATATTTTAACAAACAAAATGACCGTATTTATGCTCAAAGGTCTAAGGAAGCTTCCCAATTAGTCGACAGAGTGTAACGTGGGCATTACTCGACTTCAGTGATGGATTGGTGGGGTGTTAGCTATGAAGGTGTGACTGAGCCATACTTTTGTGAAAAAGGTATCAAAACATCGGCACAAGTGTATCAAGATACCATTCTTGAGAAGGTAGTTAAGCCCCTTAAATGGTGCTTCCAGCAAGACTCGGCGCCGGGTCACAAAGCTCGGTCCACGCAGTCTTGGTTGGAATCTAACGTTTCCGACTTCATCAGAGCTGAAGACTGGCCGTCTCGTCTAGTCCCGGTCTTAATCCCCTGGATTATGATTTATGGTGCGTTTTAGAGAGTACGGCTTGCTCTAAACGTCATGATAATTTGGAGTTCCTAAAACAATCCATACGATTGGCAGTGAAGAATTTGCCCATGGAAAGAGTGCGTGTTTCAATTGATAACTGGCCTCAACGTTTAAAGGACTGTATTGCAGCTAATGGAGACCACTTCGAATAAACCTTTTATATTTTAAATTGTTTTATATTTATATATTAAACTAACACATTGTAAAAGTAATAAATGTTATTTGCAATTGAAAAATAAAAAAAAAACCTTTTACAATATTTATGGCAAGACTAGGTAGATGTGAGACATCAAAGCCTAGCCTCCCTTATCACTTTTTTATTTTCTCCTACGTCTTTGGCGAGCACAGAGAAACCAGTGGACTTCCTGAGGACTTGCTCCATAGGCAAATGGGCATTGCAAAAAAACGATCTCAATTACATCCAAAAAAAAACATACTCCATATACTGTTCATGAGAATTTAAGCAAATGTATGTGTTCCACAATAATTGTGCATGTCTATAGTATAGACTCTATACACGTGATAAAATGCAAACGTATAATTTCTAACATGCTATGCGTGAAGACATAAAACAAAATATATAGATGACCCTAATAGGATGTGGTCTATGTTAAATTCTGTCAAAAACACATATAAAATGCTGACAAAAAAAAGTCTTTTTCTAACCACACACTTCCAATCGTCTCATTTTTTCCTACCCAAGTTCAGACGGCAGATTTGTACTCAGAACTAGTAAGAAAAAGGCACTTGCTCTATTAAAAGACAATTTACAATCAGAATAATAAATCTGTAAAATTTATAATTATAATTCACATAAAAAAAGAAGCGTAATAATATAAATGATGAAGCAAAATTATTTTTTGTAATAAGTGTGTCTATTTGCAATTTTTTTTTTAAACTGTGGATTTAGTTCATATTTCCGCTCCACTACTATTAGTGGATGTACCTATGTACGGGGTGCCAATCAATTAAAAACAGTTATGATAATAATCAAATTTCATTTCAAACTAGGTCTAGAAAGTCTAGATCACTTCTTTTTCTTTTCGTGTGCTTCCCGCAATTGGTGTCAACTGGCGGTTAGTTAGTGCCATTCAGATCACTTAACGGTGACTGACTTGGCTTAACGACTGTGCCCAATCGACAACAGCGGAGAACTTAACGTGTCCTCAGAAATACGGAGGAATGCGAACATTTAAAACACATTTAAATATGTTGTTGTTGGTTAACTGGCGTGTTCGATCAATTTGACAAGCGCAAAAACACCATTCGAACTCAATCTGTGTCACAAAGACGAGAAAGCATATTTGCTCAAAATAATTTGCTCTACATCTACGTAGATTTATGTCTCTGTACGCAATGGTCACTCATGCAGATACAATTAAAACCATATTTTTTGCGCTGTTTTTAGGGTTCCGTAGTAAACTACAAGGAACCCTTATAGTTTCGCCATGTCTGTCTGTCTGTCTGCGGTTTAGCGCCTAGACGCTTGATGCTAGAAAGCGGTAATTTGGTATATATACACATATTAACAATGGTAACAAAGTGCTGGAAGAAAACCATGAAAAAAAATTTTTTTTGGGGTCGAGACGCCTTCAAGTCCGTTGGGTTTGTCCAAATGTGTTGGGTATTTAATACTATAATCGCTCACGCTATAAGGTTCATTTTTAATTTCAACCTCTATTTTGATTGCGCGCGTAGTAAATGACAACTGAGATTTGAGGACAATTATTTTTGAAGAAAATGACAAACATTACGTCTCTATTGGGTACATACTCTCTGTGGTGCAATTATGCTTACAATTTTTGATGTCGTTTTGATGTCAACTTGACACTATTTCGTGTTATGCTCTCCGAAATATGCGATATCAAAATGCTATCAACTTGACGTAAACTAAAATGCGTATTACACAAATGAGATACCGAAATTATATAGCATAATTTTATTTGAAAGCCATGTCAACTTGGGATTAACATCATATTGACATGAAAACGATATCATCTTTTGTAACCATAATTGCGCCACTGCTCTCAAGCTATCAATTTTTTTCTTCTTTTGTTTGATAGCGACAGCTATAATTTTAACTTTAATAATGCGTTTCAGAAACTGGCTGTAAGAGAGATAGTGTTAGTTTAAGTTACCCTATTAAGAAATTGATTTAATTAATGATCTTATTTTTGTCTAGAAATTATAAAAATAGAAGCGAAAATAGCTTTAACTATCAGAGAATATTTCATGCTTAAACCACAGAAACCTCGAAGAAAGTTAGATTGAGACAAAGCATTATAGTGTTTTATTGATATGAAAAATTATTCCAAAAAAACTCTCAGAATTCAGTAATGAATTAAGTTTATCAGCTTTTCGCCGAACTTTATCTCCGAAACATTTAGCCTCAAGAAGCTTCCACTCGACCTTAATTAATAAACTTGTTAAAGGTTTTTATAAATAACGTTGAATTGTAATTTCCCTTCAAGGTATGTTTCTGACTCCGTCTGCTCAATGCCGCGTCTCATTTCCTCTTTTAAAGGTCAACGATCGCAGCAAAGATCAAGAACTCATATTGATACCAATTTAAAAGTTTTGGTATATTCACTGGATCTAAATCTTTTTATTTTTCGCTTTACACCTTGTCCAGAAAGGGCGAATTTGCAACGTGTATTCGTCGCTTGTTATTATCCATCGCTGAGTTGCAATCATTCATCGTGAGGTCTATCTAACAAAGTGCTCAAAGTAGCACGAAACTTCCCGAGAGCGTAGAGCTAGCCCGAAACCCAATGTGTAGTTTGTTTACTACACATTTATGTAAATATCCTTCAAACGATATCTTAGAATTTTTGTAAAGTCATGCTGATCAATATCAAAATGCTCTTGCATGGTTAGTCATTCGGAAATTCCTTTTTGTTGTACGGGTGGTTTTTTATAACATAAATCGATAAAATTGACGTGGTTGTGGGGAACTCGCACAATTGCATTTTCCATTGCGTCGTAGGTAATAATTTAATTCATTGCATGGTTAAACGTCATCGGTGGAATAAAACCAAGTCACGTTGAGTCGTAGTATTCTTTTTGATGTTTCTCAATTCTTTTTGCAAGTTGAGGGTCAGACTCTTTTTAATTCAACAGAGACCTTCATCGACGCACTGCTGAGCACATTCGTTTTTTTGTGCCATCCTTCCATTTCTGGAGTTAAAGTCAATGTTACTAAAATTGAAGCATTTGTAAGAATATATATTTTTTAGGTTACAATGTAATTGTGTAGAATAGGCAATTATACAAGTGGTTTTCGTAAATCCAGCAATAGACGCAATATTGTTCATTCACGTGATAGTATCTGGTAAGAAACGTGATGCCAATTGACCGCGTCAACCCTTTCAATTGAAGAACAACTCTCTGCCACTAGATTGATATTTATTGCTGTAAATCACTTTTTAGAGTCTAAACCACGCTTTACGACTGTCGACCTTTCTTAAAATGTAGCCGAGATTCCCATGAGATAATTGCTGCGTAGTCAGGTAAAACAGTAACACACTTCATCACCCATAAAACTCAAAATGGATCTTGGTTTCTGACATGAAGCTCTTCAACTCTTGTCATACATTTCAATTTCTCAAAAAGATTTGGTATTGATATGAATATAGTATTCAGGTAATTTGGATTCCAGGTTTTCTATCATTCAAAAATGTTTGATAATTAATTGTTCTGATAAGTGGGTTGTCTATATCCGTCATCTCATCGCAGATAACGATTTCACTTAACGGTTATATTAATTGAGTATGTACGGTTATGGTTTTCTTTTTGTTGGTGATTTTCCAATAGTAATGATTCAATCTTTGATGTATTGATACCCATCTTCAGACATTATAATTAATGAAATGATATTTTATACATCTTAATTGCAACGTAACGATACATCTATATGATTTAATTGTAATCTTGTACTCGTATGACCAATAAGGCCAAAAGGCCACGGTAAAGACCCACTGACAGACTTTCGTTTCGTAAGATTTCGATATTTACCTCCATTTTTAAAACCAGTTGTTTTAAAAGGTTGCTTTTTGCTATTTTAATGTTTAACTAACAATATGTTAGTTAAGTTTGTTTCCGCGATGGGACGTGCGAAATTTCAAGAGAGAGTGTTATGTGACTCTATTTAAATGTCAGCTTGCAAATATCCATAACATTTGCAGATGCAGTAATGGTCTTAGATTATTTATTTTTAGCGTTTACACATTTCACAAGGGTAGCTGTCTGTTTGCAAAATATATTGTTTCTATCTAAATATTGAATTCCAGATTGCTAACACAGAACTTGATGCTAAATAAATAACTAGTGATAAATAAAGTGAATTTTAAACAGTGCAGTGTAATGTGTTAATCAAAATGTCGGCCGGAGTTTGGGATTTGATGCCGGTTCGCTGTCGGTGGATAGAGACCTTGAGGCATTGTGGGAAAACGCTCCTGCGCCGTCAACGGAGGCTCCTGAGGCGCATCAAGAAGGTAAAATTCAATATAAAATTGGTTTCTGTCGGCAATAAGGCCGCCTTGTTGCAAATACTAGTCTGTGAGTTACCTATACCTACTCTATTTTTGTCTGTGTAGAATATGTTTTATATTTTATATAGATTAAAAATACATTATCCGTTGGGCGAACGTTGCATAAGGTTTGCCCTCAGTGAGAGAAAAAAATGAGAAACATTTTTCTATGTGTATGTCGATTGTTGTAAAGAGATTTATCTTTAGACTAGAAGACACTTGTAAAAATATACAGACAGAACTTATAAAGGTATTTCATCAGAATTATTTTATTTTGTCTTGCTTTTCGAAACTCTGCAGCTTCATTGAGTACAGCGAAAAGTTAAAGTAGTTAATGATATTGAATTAAATCGAAGCAAGACGAAATAAAAATGGAAAGTATTGATTGAAATCTTCCCATTTAAATTAATTTTCTTCATCTGAAAAGTTAATTTAAACTTTACATAAGATTTGTTGAAGGCTACCTCGCAATTATGTGTACGTGCGAGTGTTTTTATTGTAGATTTAAAACTTTTTCGATTTCTTTCATTATTTCAAGACGACGTTTCGTTAAATTAAATCGCATTTACTCGAGTGATTTCACTCGAAACAGAGATAATCAAAGGTTATGTGTAGATCAAAAGAATTTAAATTGATTGAGTTACGTACGTTTTCTTTAAATTTTTATTCGTTTAAAATACTACTTTCAAATACTTTTCATTTTTTACTATGTTTCCGTTCGGATCGCAAGTTTTTGTTTTGTCATCCAGTCCTCTCCCAGAACCTATGACCACATCTTTATGGTACTCTTTTTTTGCTGCTTACTGCTTGGCTTATTCATGTCCACAGCCATCCCTTTCTAAATCTGTCACTATTTAATCTTTTTCAAATTTATCTTTGTTTTCTTCTTCTATTATCTTCATTTATTTTATCTTATAAATAATTTAATTAGACCTTTGACTTTATATTCGTCCCCTTGCGTCCTGAATGATCGTGAATCATTCAAAGGTCTGTTAAATTAATTGAAAACTATCCTTACTAATATTATATACTGGCTTTTCCCCGCGGCTTCGCTCGCATTAATTTTATGACATAGTTTGACAACAAAACAACCCATAGCGCGACTTGTGGCGCCATCTGTGGCCGATACAGAAACTAACAAAGAAATAACAAACAAACTCACTTTCTCATTTATAATATTAGTTAGGATGAGAAAGTGAGTTTGTTTGTTTGTTTGTTATTCCTTCACGGCTTGACTAAGCAGCCGATCATTATGAAACTTTGCATACATATTGTTAGGGGTACAGAGCCCAACATAGGCTACTTTTTATCCCGTGAAAGTATGTCGTTCCAATGGGAAAATAATTTTTCTACTATAGAGGGCGCTGTATCGGCGAACAGATGGCGCCACAAGTGTTGTTTTGTTGTCAAACGAGATCTATGACATAAAATTAACGCGAGCGAAGCTGCGGGGAAAAGCTAGTTTATTATATTTCATAAATAATTTATATAGATTTAGTTAGACCTTTGACAGTATATTCGCCCCCTTGCGTCCTGAATGATCGTGAATCATTCAAAGGTCTGTAAATTAAGTAATGTTCATATCGAATGATTGACAATTTAAATTTGTGGGGTGACTTTGATAAGGCTTGCGACATTAGTAGTCATTGTCAAGTCGTGCAATCTTGTCGCCTCGCCACGAAACAATAAATTGTGCAACTGTTCTTCTTCATCAGTTCAATTGTTTTCAGACTATTTAATAAGATCGTATGTGGTCTTTAACCAGTGCCATATTGGATTTCAAGGGACTTAGTAGTAAGGTTAGTTATTCATTATTTTCTTAATTTCAACTAAATGAAATTAACTAGATCTAGATGAAATTGATAGATAAACATCAAACTTTTAAATGCCCAGTCCATACAAGTACCCTAAGGTCGTCTTAGAAAGATTGCTTTATAGCAATAAGGCCGCCTTGTGGCGATTGCACTAGTCTGTAAGCTGTTTGTGTATACTGTCATACTGTGTCCTACTGTTGTGCATCCTACAATATAAATATATCATTATCACTATACAACTGCTGTAATTCTACTAGGAGTTCATTATGATATTATAAAGGCGAAAGTTTTGTGAAATGTTTGTTACTCCTTCACGCCAAAATGGCTGGGCCATTTTTACGATATTTAGTATGTAGGTAGCCGATACCTTGGATTATCACATAGTGTACATACTTTTTATTCTGAAAAGTACGAGATTCCGGTAGGATTTGGTCAAAAGTTTGATATAGATGGCGCTGCTGTATCGCGGGTTCAACTAGTTGCAAATATGCAAATATGTAAAGCATTATTCTATCTATCTACTTATCTAAATGACAAAAAAGACCGTAACTGATTTTTTTCTTGCGCCATTTCTCTTACCAGTGGTTATTTTGCTTTTGTCTCCGAAATGGTGGCAGCTTTTAGTGTAGACTATATTATACAAATCATTATTATTGTATGTACACTTTTACTAGAGAAAGTGCCTGTGAAGGCTCTCTCTAAATAAACGATTTCATTTCATTTCTTTATTATTGTTTTTATAACACTAGACCCCAAGCTGAGTGAGAAACATCTTTGTCGAATCTGTATAACGAATGTATTTTCATAAAAAGACGCGATTCGTGATGAAAATTATACTGTTTTCAATGAAAAATCCAACTAATGGAAGTTTTCTTATTTTTGGTCAAAGGTATTTAAAAAAATATCTTCATAGTGCTCATTTTAGTTATAAAATGAAAATTGAAAAATGTCATTCCAGTTGATAGGATCTAGCCTATCTATTTTCTAGATTATAAAGTTTTCAAAATCATGTGACATTTAAAGATTGAATTTATAATATTTCGTTTTAAACAAACAAAATAACCTCACTGAGCTTAGTCTTTAACATAATTAGTAATCAAAACAAAAATAGTATGCATATTTATGCAGCAACTCTACAAATGAATTTCTTGTCTGCCGTTAAGAAATACTAACCTGTTTGTGGACTATCCGCATATACTTGACTACCGACACTTCCAGTGTCAATGACCGCTCACCTTGACACATTAATGCTTTATTTTTAAAGCGGCATAACCACGCATTAAAATTTTGTAAGTAAACTGTATTGTTTTAGTTCGTAACTTAATATAGCGCGTAGATAGCGCACATTACAGGTGGAAAACTGCAATTAAACATCAAAAATGTCACTTCATGCAACAACGTGCTAAAGTGTCACTTCATACAACAACGTAGATATTAAAAATGTCACACTTTTGTTGCAAGACGTGTTGTGATGCGGGCCGTCCGTCATGTGCTCTATCCATTATCTTTTAAGCATATTTTAGAAATCGCCTAAAATGTCAATTTTACGATGTTTCAAAGTGAAATTTTGGACAATTTAGAAATGCAGTCTATTCTTTATTTCTCAAAAATGTATTTTATAGAGGCACTTGTCTTATATTGTTGTCTCTATCCAGCAGTGTAGTGTCGAATGGTTGATGATTATAACGACTAATATTACATGGAAAGTTAAGGTCATTAGATAATATTATGTAGAGTAATTGTATACTAAACCATTTTTATTCTTCAGAATATTAGCAATTTATGTTATGTGCCTATGACATTAAAATATAATGACTTTATTATGTGCATTTAAATATGTGGAAATATTTAAAAGATCACAATTATAACATAATATTATTATTTTTGGTGTAATATTGACGCATATTCACAGATCCTTCTAAATTCCTTTCTACCGCTCGAATTTAACATTACTTTTTGGTTGTCGCGCGTTTTTGTATTTGCAAGGCAACCGTTTTGCAATGCGTGTACTTACGCCACCGGCCGACGGATCTGGCGCTTGCCAAACTTTACTGTTATTAGTCGGATTTCACTTTTACAAAATATTTATTTTGCGATACAGTCACACTCGATTTTCAAAATCATTGATCTTTATTGCTAACTAGCTTTTTTCCCGCGACTTCGTCCGCGTGAAGTTCCGAACCCGTTCCCGTGGGAACCACATTAAAGTTCGGGAAAAGCTATAGCCTATGTCACTCCCTGATAATGTAGCTTACTACTGGTGAAAGAATTTTTGAAATCGGTCCAGTAGTTTCGGAGCCTATTCAATGCAAACAAACAAACAATCAAATCTTTCCTCTTTATAATATTAGTATAGAAAACATAATTTAAATAATTGTACAGTAAACTGGAATCAAAAAGTTTACGAGAAATTATCTTTTGCTTTGTAATAAGCTATTAATTCACTTGTTTGTGAAATATGGCTAAATTCCATTAGTAATCATGTAAGTATTACGAATAATTACGATACTCATTTAAGTCGAATATTAATTTGGAAATACCTGAGATAGAGCGCGTATGCTAGGTGTATGTATGTGTAAAAAATAAAGTTACGGACGAAATGAGTAAAAAAGAAAACAAGCGAAGCGATTTAAATAAAAAAGTTCCTTGACATATTGTCAGTTTTCATCAGCCCCTACTTTGTCTTTGTATGACGCATAGTGAAGGTAATCAGTGACTATAATAATTACTGTTGTGATTAATACTTTTGATGAGGAGCCATTGAATGTGTCCTTACCAAATGAATAATCTATTACAAAATTATCACGATAAAGGTTACAAAATACATCACAATAATCCATTTGAAATTATCTCGCTGAAGGTAAACATCACTGTCAGAAAAAATCTAATTAAAAATCTACTCTAATAGTACGGGTTATTATATGCGCTGAACCGTTATTCGAGACCTATAGAGTGAGACAGCATCACTTCCGCTTACGTCAGAACAGCCCCGACCAATCATGAAGCGTCCCTTCCACTCGACTCCCGGCGGCTAAGTCCGAGTGGAGGGGAGCCTTGCTTGTCACCTGTGCAGAGTTGCGCCGTCACATTGGCATCGACTTTCGTCGAGTACACACCCCGACTAAACTATTGAAACAACGTTGTTGTTCGTATTATAAATTAATTAGTTATTTCATAATGGATCCTGTACGGGAACCCGTAGGCACCCCGTCCAGAACAGGAATCCAGCGGGCTTCTAGGCCCAAGGAACGTGTGCGTTGTAACGAACGCTCGTCTACTATAGACGGGTCTCCAAAGCGGGTTTCTAGACCCAAAGTGCATGAGCACCACAGGAGGCGTTCTCCAGACGCGAGTAAATCACCAGATCGGGATTCTAGACCCAAAAGAGGTGAACGCGGCCGACAGGTTTCAGAACGGGTTTCTAGACCTAAGAAGAAGAAAAAGCAGCACAAAAGGCGCTCGCGTAGTTCAAGTAGTGCTCCCAGACGGGTTACTAGGCCCAAAGGACGCCGTGTTAGGCGATCACGCAGCACAAGCTCGAGCACCAGCTCTTCATCTTCATCATCGTCATCTACGTCATCGAGCTCAGAGGATTCCCGGCGGCACAGAAGTAAACAACGGTCCGGAGAGAATCAGAAGCTGGCAGTATTATCTAATCAAGTAGGTGAAGTGTTAAAATATTTAAGTACCATACGAGATCATAAAAGTGATTCCGACTCGGATATAATTTCGTTGCACCCATCACAAAATCTAAAAAATACAGTACTTACAAGTGAACCCTGTTATGTAGGCCCGATCAAGGGAAAACTATTGATTGTAACATTCACACGAATCATAAAGATCCTTCGGTTGAAAACTCTTCTGAGGGTAGACTTTCTATTTTGTCAAAATTACACCATTTCGACACTAACGAATGGGAGAGAGTACGATATATCGAAACCGAGAAAAAATATCTCGCTCAGCCTGGCTTTTACGACTTAGATGTTAATACCGAATTACGATTTCATGATCCTAATTCGTCTTGGCTTAAATCTCTCGATCGTTCATTAGGAGCTATGACTCATGCAATTATCCAACAGAATGAGGTTTTTAGAAGCAATTTGCAACAGCTGGTGGACTGGTCGCATAAACCAGACTGTGTACTAACTACTGACACTCTTTTCGACAAACTCAATGTTCTTTTTTCGGAGAAATCAGCCTATATCAAATTATCTGAAGATATTCTTCAACTCGTCTGCGGAAGGCGAGCTGATACGATCCAAAAACGTCGCGAGAGTATTCTCTCAGGCGTCAAAGATCGTTTCATTAGAGAGGATTTGCGGAAAATCCCACCTACTAGTTCATGCTTATTTAATCCGGACACACTGAGTGCATTCTTCACTAAAGCAGGAGGCTCAAATAAGTTGTTCTGTAACCACAAACGCTCAGCGGATGAGCCAATTATGTCTATGCGTAATAATAACTTCCGAGCAAAACGACCTCGCAAATCAATGCGAGATAATGGATATGACAATTCGGCCGCTCCCGGGCCTTCCACTGTAAAGAACACTAATAAGAATCAAGATTCCCGGCTAATCGCAATAATTCCAAATCAAACGCGAAACGGGACTATAAAAAATCTGGCCAATCTACCCGCAAGTCAAATAATAATTTTTTTCGAAAATGACTACAAACAAAACTCGTTTTATGGCGGTTGTTTAGCAGATTACGTAAATATTTGGAAAGAATTAGGTGCCCCCGATCAAGTTATAAAAATAATTTCCGGTTACAGACTACCCTTTTTTCAAATACCTTCTCTTGTCAGTCACAGCCTATTAGAAAAATATCGTACACCGACAAGTTTAGCTATGACAGACCAAATAATAGAATTAAAAAGGCAAAGGATTCTCATAGCCGCTCCGCCTACTCCGAGTTTTGTTTGTCAAATGTTTTTAGTAAAGAAATCAGATACCAGCAACCGTCCGATTTTCAATCTAAAAAATTTAAATCGTTACTTGGCACAGTTCAACTTCAGACTGATCAACATGCACAGAGTACCAGATTTTTTACAAAAGGGAGATTGGGCCATAAAAATCGACCTAACACAGGCATATTTTCATATTCCTGTGGCTCGTGCACACCAGCCATTTCTGAGAATTCTTTACAAGGTCAATCAGACAAGCGAAGCAGAACTCCTGCAAATAACAAGTCTGCCTTTCGGACTCTCGTCTGCGCCAGTAACATTTGCGACAGTTTCCAACTGGATAGCCCAAGTGTTACGCAGCAGAGGCATGCGATTGATCGTCTACCTCGACGACTATTTAATTGTCAATCAGGACATGCGGATTTTAAGAGAACAGGCTGCGGAAGCCGTTCGACTTCTGTCCACACTAGGTTGGACGATAAACCTCAAGAAGTCAGTCCTTGTTCCTACTCGAATTATAGAGTATCTAGGCATTGTCTGGAATCTCCAGCTAAACTTGAAAGTCCTTCCTATGGAGAAACAGTTCAAAATTCAAGCGATGGTGAATGCACTCATACGGACAAACCACAGATATCACAATACAAGAGATATGGTTTGTGGGCGGGGCACATGACGCCATTTTCTGCACAAATGTGCAGGAACTTGATTGTTCTAAGTCATTCACAAAACAACGCTTCCGCGAACACACGTCCGTGAATGTCAACAAAAATGCCGGCTTGTGCTTTAATTACGTGCAAAAATCGCAGTGATACGGTAAATTCAAGTAATAGTGGTGTTACTTATCATAGGTAAGTCATTTATTTAATATTTTTCTATATAAATGACAAATTAACGAAATATTTTTGAGGCATAGAAATCATTAAACAATATACGGCATAGTCGATACTTCCGTTAAAAATATTGTCCATTGCTTGTTTTGGATACGCGTTTTTCAATGTTTTGCGGTATGCACGTACAATGGAATGCAAACGTAACGATAATTACAATGTTGTGAAAATATCGTGGTACCGCCGCTTGTAGCTTCCGCGATCTGTCAAAGTGATAATGGCCGTCGCACAAGCCATGTAGTGCTGCCAAAAGTAGAATATTTTAGTATCGATAATTTTGTATTTCTAATTTTTGAAAGTATAATAATTTGAAACTTTTACTACAGTGCATTCCTTGTACAGGGTGTCCTAGTCCCATAAGTATTGGATCAAACTCAAGGGGAAAGTAGCTCACCTAAAAACTCATTTGATTAGTTTAAAAAAAATCGCTTGTTATTATGTACAAATTTTTTTAAAGTTCTTTCTTTTAATTGGTTGTATAAAAATTACTATTTTCCAAAAATAAAATAAATAAAAACTAAACTTTGGTAATTTTTTTTTCTTTTTTAATTATTTAAAATTAAATAGGTATTATAGTTCATAGTTGTAGTCCGTAATAAATTGTTATTGTAAAATATCGAGAGGTAGTTATCGATAATGCTTGTCGCCCTTTTTCATTAGGTGCCCGTCACTATAATACACTTCTTACATCTGTGTTCGTAATCAAACTGCAAATCACGGGCTTACGATTTGTGTGAGTGTGACTGTCGGAGATTATTCTATGAATGTGTTAAAATGTAACTGTGTGTGTAAGTGGCGACATCGGTTCCGGTACAAAAACTGTCTTATTACATTTCTCTTCTTTCTGTGTTCTGAGGGACAAACGAATGGAATCTCAAGGACGCACAGCGGCTCCTAGGCATGCTGAATTTTGCGGCCTTTGTGGTACCAAGAGGCCGGCTTCATTGCCGCCCTATTCAAATGGCCAGTGCCCTTCTTTCCAAAGACCAGCCATATTCAAAAGACGTGCTCAGTCTCGCGACAATAAAAGTGCTGAAATGGTGGATAACGGCGCTCTCGGCGAGCACACCTATTCATCCCCAACCAGCTGCTCATTTTTTGACGACAGATGCGTCCGGCACAGGCTGGGGCGCGGTAATCGACGGCGTTCGATCGAGCAGAGGCACTTGGCTTGCCAGCCAAACAGCTTGGCACAGCAATCTAAAGGAAATGTGGGCCATTATTCAGTCGATTCGCGGACATCGATATCGATTGCAAGGGACAACCGTATTGACTCAATCCGACAACAAAAGCATTGTCAGTTATATAAGGAACGAAGGCGGCCTTCGTTCAAAAGGTCTTTATCAGATGACCTGCTTACTATTTCAACTTTTAGACGAGAACAGTATAAAAATCGTACCGCATTATATACCAGGTCAATACAATATAGAGGCGGATTTACTATCCCGGCAAAAAGCACAAGTAGAATGGACTCTGTCTCGGGAAGCATACAGCCAAGTATTTCAGCGTTTTGGCATACCTCAGATCGATCTTTTTGCTTCGAAGAATGCCCACATTCTTCAACGATATGTGACACGAGACTGCTGCGACCAGAAAGCAGAGTACCACGATGCATTCAGCAGGACCTGGTGCTATCACAGAGCATGAATATTTCCACCGCCGCATTTGATACCCCGGGTCCTAGCGCATCTCAACAATGCCAAGGGCTTGTACCAAATAGTGGCTCCTCGATGGGACAAAGTGTTCTGGCGTCCAGACCTAAAGAGCAGAGCAATAACAGCACCATGGACAATAACCAACTTGAGGTCGAAATTACTCGATGCTCGAACACAAATGCCACCACCACATGTGGATCAAATGTGTCTCGAGGTTTGGTTAGTGAGAGGTGGAACCACCTGTTAACTAATTGGTCACCAGAAGAAATCGAGTTACTAGACTCAAGTTGGAGGCCATCCACTAGAAGAATATATTCTTCAATATGGTCGAAATGGCAAAACTGGTGCGTCTCCAAAGGTATAAACTGCTTGTCTCCAACGGGGTCACAGTTGGCCAAATATTTGGCTTATCTCCACTTTGAAGAGAAGCTGTCATACAAGACCATACTTGTTTATAAGTCTACCGTGGCAACTTTATCTGATCCGACTTCTGAGTCGCTTAGTGATAATCCCTTGGTGAAACGCATTTTGAAGTCCATATCTGTGGCTAATGCGTTTTCTAGGCCAAGTAAGCCCTCAATATGGGATCCAAGGCGAGTCGTTGAATGGATGTTGTGTCACGTCCCTGACAATTTTACTCATTACGAAGTATCTCGACGCACAGCCTTAATACTTCTTCTGGCGTCCAGTCGTCGCGTACATGATCTTACCCTTTTGCACATTGACAGAGATCACTATGAAGATGGAGATAATTTTATAGTATTACATCCAGCCTTCGGTTCTAAAACCGACAACTACTTACTGAGGCAATCTTCGTGGAAGTTCGTAAAAGCGACGGACGACAGGACATGTCCAGTTTTTTGGCTAAAGAAATTAATAGAAGTGAGTTCGCAACGCAGAAATAATTCTGGATTGACGGAACTATTTATAACAGTTCGCGGCGTAACCCGCGCTGCCTCACGCACTGTGCTAGGTGGTTGGGTAAAGTCATTGCTACGAGCAGCTGGTGTAGAAGCCAGCGCTGGCAGTACACGTAGCGCTGCTTCATCTCTTAACTGGCTTGACCATTGTTCCATTGAGGAGATTATGGCAAAAGGCAATTGGCGTTCCCCTAACACTTTTGCTAAATTTTATTCAGCTGAGATAAATTGTCAGTCGAATAACCAAAGCCTTAACCTGGCACGAACATTTAGTTCTATATAGGTTATAATATAATATATGATTCTAGTCTACATGTATTAATACCCTAATGTACTGATAATATTATGTTCAAAAACAGTTTTGAATTGTTACATTGCTTGTATTTAAATTAAATTACACAACTGATTATAAAAACAAAAAATATTGTTTTATTCCTAGGAACCTAAATGAGAAATAACTTTCTCGGGTCATTAAAATAACTTATTTTTACTTTTCACACATTGGCATACTATATTACAACAATAAATTTGCTTGCCACCAGGCGATAACAAACACATCTCACTCTATAGGTCTCGAATAACGGTTCAGCGCATATAATATAATGTTTTACCTAAAAATAAAACAGTTATTATATGCATAAACCTTATTCGAGACCTATATTTCTAATTCTGCCTGTTGTCTTTACTAAGACCTTTCAGTGAGATGCAATGTGACGGCGCAACTCTGCACAGGTGACAAGCAAGGCTCCCCTCCACTCGGACTTAGCCGCCGGGAGTCGAGTGGAAGGGACGCTTCATGATTGGTCGGGGCTGTTCTGACGTAAGCGGAAGTGATGCTGTCTCACTCTATAGGTCTCGAATAAGGTTTATGCATATAATAACTGTTTTATTTTTAGGTAAAACATTATATTATGAATAAAACCAATGTTTAAGATACGTATATATTTCCAAAGCCAAGAATTTTACATGCATTCAGATTATCAGAGTTTCTTACCAAGTGACAATTAATATTTACTTACTTATTACAAAAACCATAGATATTTTGTACGAAAAGAGTTTTAACAAAAATCTACCACCATTTGGGAAACAAAAGCGAAACGGCCATTTATAATAGAAATGGCAAAAGAATCTCATTATGGCCTTTTTTGTCAAGGTTTAAAAAAAAGTTTGATTGATTAGAATTGAAAAGTACAGTCAGAGGCGAAACAGATAGAAATATATTTAGAACATGATCCAATTTAATCCTACCTATGCAGCTTATGTAGATTAGTTTTGCTGCTCACGTTATTAGCAGAACCGGCCTTGCCCTCTAATTGGATCTTCGTTACGTTTGTTTATTTACCCAAACTTACTAAGGTAATGGAAATTTACGTCATCAGATAAACGTAATACTTGTTACGTGTTCTCTGTCAGTCAACTGCTAGGTTACTCTACAACGAAATCGCGAATTCAATTTCAATTCAGTATAATATCAATTTAAAATTAACAGCAAATCCTAATTCGTTCTCTTGAAACTTACTAACTTGTTATCGGTACAAGCCCACCACACATTCCCACCGATGATGTGTCTCCTGTGTAGCCAGGATCAACAACGGCGACCTCAGATTGACAATAAGCGATGAAGCTTATTGACGTTCCGGGGGAGGCAGCTGTCTTGGAACTCACAAGGACTTTAATCAGAAAGAAGATAGTCGGAGTAGAAAGTATTGGAAGGACCTCCCTCCTTAACAACTACGTAAGAGACAGCAACTAATTTGTTAGTGTACAATCCGATTTCACAGTTAGTATTTAGTTAAAGGTAGTATTGTCTCTCAAGAGTACCTAAACGTGACAATCCAATACGCTCAGGATTGCTTTCAAGCGCCTAGCTGTACTGCGATCCGTGCGACAGAGATTTTAAGACTGAATTCTAGGACATTAGGGCTCACGCTAGAAATATGAACTAATTTATTGTCCAGGAGTCGCTATTACCGAAATCGATGAGGACTATAATGTTTTAATGACTTTTTCCACAAATATTGAAATCCGTGGTGCACAGAAATTCTTCACTTGATTTGCCATCTTTCAAGGCTATGCCGATTGCCGATACGCCTGGTTCCCTTCTCATATACACGAGGAGAATTAAATGAAGTGCGAATGTGATAAAACAAGTTTAACCCTGTGACTTGAAATATAGATAGTAGATTTACTGTCATGTCGTTTCATAGTTTCCAAGGTTTAATCGGCACTAAGACATGATTACTGTGTCTATATAAATATGAATTTACGATGTGCCCTGTACCGGACACCCATAAAATTCATTTAAACATACATTTTATTATTTATGTATTTTCAACGTGTTTGATCTCTATATAAATAGAACAATGCCTGCTGCTGTGTATACATGTATGTTTGTCTGTACGCGATAGCTAAATACTATAACCTAATGAATGACAAATTGAAGAATAAATTTAAATTGTGGTTAATTGAAAATGTATTCTATGATAAAATGAGTTTTATTTTATTTAATTTTATTAATATTGTATTTTGTTTTCATCTGTATTGCTATTGTTATTTTATTATTAGAATTGTGATCTTGTATTAACAAAAAAAAATTACATTGTATTCTAATACGGATTTTTCCAGAATATCAGTTGGCCTATTAGTTCAGTAAAGATGTACATTCGTGCAAGCAAAAGGTCAGATAAATCTGAATTCTTTATATGTTGTTAAGACCTTAACCAGTATTAAAAATCCAGATTTGCAATTTCGAAAGTGCTGGGCGAGCGACGGTATGTCCAAAAAACCATGCAATTTTCGTATTTTTGCTAATATCTCAGTGAAGGAAGTGTCTGACCTGACCGGTATAGTCATTATGAATACTTTTAAGTAGACTAAATTTGCTACAATATGAGACTAGGGCGAGCTCTATACAGCCTTTGGTTCCCAAGATACAGTTCTACGAAAATGGGCGTTTTTTCCTAAAAGTGCAGTTTTTCGGAATTCTTTGAAATATATTCTAAAATACGCATCCCACGTCAAATATAAAATTTGCAACTGTAGTTAATTTAATTAACTTTCATTTAAAACCAAACTGGCACCGGTAGGCTCAGTGGTTCTCTCAAAAATATTTGTATTGATGCCCATTTTAGAAAATATTTGTTTTATTTTGCGTGCAGTCATGTCTAATTTGACTGTAGTATATTGCAAAAACAATCCAATCACGTGTAGTGGAATCCGAAAAGTAACTTTATTTACTCATAAACTGAGTTCAAAATACAGTAACGTTGTAATTAGAAATGAGGCTGTCAAAAATGTAGATCATTTATATTTAGACGTATGGAAAGTATTAATGTAATTAACTCAATTTGAGTTCGTTTTTGCAATACATGGTCGGTTTAATTCAACAATGTCGACGACCTCCGTGGCGTAATGGTTACCACGCCAGACCGCCACCGAGGAGGTCCCGGGTTCGAACCCCGGTCGGTGAATCATGATGAATAACTTTTCTGATTGGCCTGGGACTTGGATGTTTATCTATAATGTATTTGTTATATTGTTATAAAATATAGTATCGTTGAATTAGTATCCCATAACAAGTCTTGAACTTATTTTGGTGCTAGCTCTGTGATTTGTTCCTATAAATAATTTATTTTATTTTAATGTGATACGAACGTCGTCGCGCTGTCGGGACATCATGGCGCTTTCGCGAGTCACATCACTAGAGAACATTTTATTTATTCATTAATATGCCTTTAGTCTTCGACTCTAAATAATTTGTGTTTGATCCATAATTAATTTATTTGTTGAGTAACACGCAGTAGCTAAATGCAAATTAGGTACATATCAGTTTTAGTGCCCGGTGGCGGCGGCGATAAATATTGCACTTCGGCAATCGCATATTTCCGAATACTAACGAATTGTCCATCCATATTACATTTAATTTTATTGTTATCATTTTAATATTTTTCTTAAATTTTTCCCCCGTCCTTCCTTTTTAATACCCTCATAGGTGGATAACGCATGAACGCATCTAAAATCTTGTAGTCGTGGATGTCCATGGGCAACGGTGATTGCTTACCATCAGGTGATCTGTTAGCTCGTTTGACCTGTCATAAAAAAAAAACTGATAAACGATGAATCTAATAATTCATGGACAATTCGTCTGTCATTCGGAAATGCGATGTTTGCCGATGTCACCGAAGTGAATTTATACACAGCTGGGCACTGTCATATATCAGCTGGGCACTGTCATATATCAGCTGGGCACTGTCATATATTTAATTTAATATGCGGTACTCACATATCATTGTTTAAGAGTAGTTAGTTTTAAGAGTGTCTACGGACGGTCTAGCGAGTGATTGAAATTTGTCTTTGCTTTGTGGCTGCATTTAATTAGGTACCTAGAATTGAGCGCAGGATCGTGTCGTTTGAGAATGTTAAAAATGGATCATTTATTTTAGTCTAAAGAAGACCACTTTTCAGCGTCTTTTTGGAGTATAAATTACTATTATTTTAGTAATAATGGCAGAAAAATTTCTTTGTAATTTCTTATTGATATAAATTAAAGTTTTTTTTTAATTCGCACTTAAAATCCAAATCTTCCATCTGAACATCCGGAATAAGCTACCGTAATCTGAAACATCAGTTTGCTGTATTTTATTATTTTTTAATATTTTTGTTTAATAATAATTTCTTTCTTTTCAGGTGTACCTACACAGTTGGCGCTCCGCAGACGAGCTGAACATGTTGGTGGGTGCCAAAGTCGGCGGCACGACTCCCCTAGTGATAGC
Source organism: Endotricha flammealis (assembly GCA_905163395.2). Lineage (NCBI taxonomy): Eukaryota > Metazoa > Arthropoda > Insecta > Lepidoptera > Pyralidae > Endotricha > Endotricha flammealis. The sequence continues at coordinate 13,233,600 of LR990867.1, read as the reverse complement.
ATGCAGAAATGGACACTACGACGTGGCGGAATACCTCATTGAGAGGTGTAAGGCTGATATAGAGCAACCCGGCTCCGGTGAGTAATTACCATTAACTTAACATAAAGGCCTGAATTCACTTTGATTAGTGCGAGTGCAGGTGATTACGAGAGTGAATCACCCTCAGTACCACAGATATCAGAATACAAGAGATATGGTTTGTGGGCGGGGCACATGACGCCATTTTCTGCACAAATGTGCAGGAACTTGATTGTTCTAAGTCATTCACAAAACAACGCTTCCGCGAACACACGTCCGTGAATGTCAACAAAAATGCCGGCTTGTGCTTTAATTACGTGCAAAAATCGCAGTGATACGGTAAATTCAAGTAATAGTGGTGTTACTTATCATAGGAAAGTCATTTATTTAATATTTTTCTATATAAATGACAAATTAACGAAATATTTTTGAGGCATAGAAATTATTAAACAATATACGGCATAGTCGATACTTCCGTTACAAATATTGTCCATTGCTTGTTTTGGATACGCGCTTTTCAATGTTTTGCGGTATGCACGTACAATGGAATGCAAACGTAACGATAATTACAATGTTGTGAAAATATCGTGGTACCGCCGCTTGTAGCTTCCGCGATCTGTCAAAGTAATAATGGCCGTCGCACAAGCCATGTAGTGCTGCCAAAAGTAGAATATTTTAGTATCGATAATTTTGTATTTCTAATTTTTGAAAGTATAATAATTTGAAACTTTTACTACAGTGCATTCCTTGTACAGGGTGTCCCAGTCCCATAAGTATTGGATCAAACTCAAGGGGAAAGTAGCTCAACTAAAAACTCATTTGATTAGTTTTAAAAAATCGCTTATTATTATGTACTAATTTTTTTAAGTTCTTTCTTTTAATTGGTTTGAAACTAAAAATTACTATTATAATCTTTTAATTGGTTTGAAACTAAAAATTACTATTATAATACTATTAATTACTCCAGACTTAAATACATGAATAGCTAACGAAAACATAAGTAATGCGTTGTACGTGCCTATCAAATTTAAGGAGTGCACTCGATTTACTTGGGATCCCATCATCAGATCCTGATTGGTGACAAGTTATGATAGAAAAAAAATCAAATGGTCTAATCTAATACATACCTACAATACTTAAAGAATCATCCTCTAACTCCTATCCGTTTAGGAGTTGTACCTTCCATCATTACCTCATCAACATGGGATGATGACTTCCAGACGTAAAAACATGAATAGCTTACGAAAACATAAGTAACGCGTTGTACGTGCCTATAAAATCTGAGGGTTGCCCTCGATTTGCCTGGGATCCCATCATCAGATCCTGACTTGGTGACAATGGGACCAACCTGGAAGTATGCACTTTCATATAAATAAAAAATTTTGAAAATCGGTCAAGAATTGACGGAGTAATCGGCGGACATACAAAAAAAAAATATATACAATGAAACATAGAACCTCCTCCTTTTTTGAAGTCGGTTAAAAATGGCGACATGCGCCCCGCCCACAAACCATATCTCGTTCATAGTTGTAGTGCGTAATAATTGTTATTGTAAAATATCGAGAGGTAAAGTTATCGATAATGCTTGTCGCCCTTTTTCGTTGGGTGCCGTCACTATAATACACTTCTTACTTCTGTGTTCGTAATCGAACTGCAAATCACGGGCTTACGATTTGTGTGAGTGTGACTGTCGGAGATTATTATATGAATGTGTTAAAATGTAACTGTGTGTGTAAGTGGCGACATAGGTTCCGGTACAAAAACTGTCTTATTACATTTCTCTTCTTTCTGTGTTCTGAGCTCAGTACCAACAATTCTACTACTTAAATCTTTTGCATCGTAGTAATTGAGGGTGAATCACCCTCAGGCACCGCACTTTGACATTTACAAAAATATTGGTACATTTTTTTAGCAGCCATTTGTGTCCCACTTCGTTTAAAGGTCTCCACTTTTCCAATTTTCTCTCAATTGGGCCTTTTCCAGACAATCATCCAAATAAGCGTAGGTATACATAATATCATAGACAAATCAAACAGGTAGACATGTCAATTATGTGATGTAGGATTGCCTGGGATTAATGTTTGTTGATAACCTTGGCATATCAATGTCAAACAATATCGTAGTTGTAAATAAATTATAAATTATGACGAAACTGATTCAACCGGTTACATTATGTCGGAAGAATTTACCCCGAAAGTTAGTCAGGCAGGCCCTTACTAAAGAGGGGTAGGCACATTTGACTAGGACACTTTGTTTATTAAGCCATATTTCATGACGCTAAATTGACTGTATGAAAATGTCTAGAAATGTTAATGGCGGGTGCACCGCAAACTCAAAATATGCACAAATACGTGGCCATTGGGGTTGCGAAACATCTGGCAGACTTGCACTACAGAGAGTGGGGGCTAGACTGGCCGTGCCCCCAGGTGAAGCCCTTGTAGGCATACAATACAATGTATGTAGCGTCACTAAGTTAAAATAACTTTCGAATTCATAATAATAGCAGGGATACCACTTCATTCAAAGGTCAAGATAATGAGTATCATTATTATACTTTACATAAGACGCTTCAAGACAACGAATTTACCTTTATGTGCCAATTTATTGCCCCATTCAGCATTGTTTACGTGGCATTCAAGTTTATATTTCTCTGTATGTAATGATATTTTATTGCACGCAAAAGGTACATAATGACATGTTCATGTTTTCTTATATCATGTATCCTTGTTTATTTTAACCGTGTTCAAGGAGGTTTAACATTCAGGCGAATTTTATGTATTTCTCCTATTTCTCAGTTTTTTCGCGATAATATCGTTTAAAAATTAAATAGAATTGAATGAATCAAGTTTCTGACGAAATAGGCTCATTATAGATGACGTATGTCATTGCCAAACATAAACTTGGTTGTCTTAATTAATAAAAAAAATGGTAAACTAAGAATAAACCAAGTGTAGAACCCGCATATGGATTAAGCTGCTATTATTAATATTCATTTATTCAGTGCAAATACATGTATACAAAAATACACCATGTAGGTACCATTTCAGGCACAGCATTATGGAAAAGAGAGAGGCAGACTTCTTATAGTTTATCTTCCTATAAAGAAAAGAATTACTTCATACGAAATCCTATTACACATAGGCTTTCGTATGAAGTAATTCTTTGAAGAGGTTAATAAATTTATCAAATGATTTTAATAATTTCGCAAAATATGTCAGATAAGAAATGTTTTGTAAACGAAAGAACATAAATTAGTTTCATAATAATTGTCATTTTGTTTACGATAACAATAAATCACTAATGAACATCATTAATTAAATATACGTCCGCGTGACGTCTTTGCCCACCAATTATGTATGTGTTAATTAAAATGTATCGACACTATTCGACACTAATTTGTTAGATCAAAACATCCGGTCATCAATTCATAATATTATCGACAATCTAAGTCAAACAATTAAAGCCAAAAATCGTATTTTGTGTGTTAAATCAATTTAAATATTATTCCCCATTCCACTATACCTGACAAAAGGTTTCCAGTGAAATTCAATCTTTATCCTTGCATACATATTGTTAGGGGTACAAAGCCCAACATAGGCTACTTTTTATCCCGTGAAAACATGCCGAAAGTATTACTATAAAAGGCGCTGTATCGGCCAACAGATGGCGCCACAAGTCGCGCCATGGGTTGTGTTGTTGTCAAACGAGATCTATGTAATAAAATTAACGCGAGCGAAGCCGCGGGGAAAAGCAAGTGATGTAATAAAAAAAAAATTTTTTTGCAAGTAGATTTACAATAATTACTTTTACACTGATTGTGGTAACATAATGATGTCTGCTCTATTGCAAAAAACTGATTTGTGATGATTAAAGTTTATTTTATATCGATGTATATTCTAAAACCTATTAATTAACTTGCACTGTAGTATGTATGTAAGGGTGGGATCTTGGAACGAAATTCTGAACCACTTCCCGAAGACCGATTGAGCGGAAATTTTGCATGAATACGTAAATCAGATGACAATACAATATTATGATAACAAAAATATGTTATAGCTGTTTATGTACCGTTTTTCATACAAAACCGTTCCGACCGAAAACCTACAGGGTACTTCCGGTTGTCCTAGAATCATGAAATTTGGCAAGAAGCAAGATCATATAGCACAAGCACAGGCTAATGTTATGTATCTAAAGGATTTCTGATCGGCATTGATCAATCAATCATATTTTAATTTAAGTACGATTATATTTAAAAATAATAAATAAATATTCTTCGACGAATCACACAACGCTATCTAGTCCCAAACTAAGCAATAAGCTACGGGTACTAGATTGCTGATAAATATAGGTACATAAATATAAAAAAAAAAATTAAACATAGAAAAGATCCAGACCAAGGCAAACAGACATGTTCATGCACACAAATGTTTGCTTTGAGCAGGATTCGAAGTTCGAACCCACGAGGGGCCTTGGGATAAAGTGACCATTGACAACCACTCGACCACCGGCCATATATTGTCAGAAAACAAACTTTTACATGATAATTTTAAATTAAAATAAATTAATATATCTACATAAATATTAATAATGTTATGCCGGTAATTGTTTACCTATTGCGTCAATTGTTTGGCGTAAAGCCATTTCACCTTACCCAATCATCGTTTGTACGAAAATATCTTTTGTGTTTTATCTGTGATGCAACAGCCAGACAAAGGCAGCGGAAATCGTAAAAAAGCAATTGATTGGAGTTAAAGTTGACGTTATATTACAAACCAATTAAAAAGTTATGGCATTATTGACAGCTCGTGGTGTGTTGATACTGATCCTACCTTCGGCACCAGAGCAAGCGGATTCGAATCCTGTTCGGAGCAAACATTTATGTATACAATTTATTAATTATATATATTTTTTTTTAATTTTCAGTGACATTCGACGGTGAAACGATAGAGGGTGCGCCTCCGCTATGGTGTGCGGCGGCGGCGGGTCACTTGCCCCTAGTGAGGCTGTTGGTTCGCGCTGGCGCGAATGTTAACTCCACAACGCGAACGCACAGTACGCCACTGCGGGCTGCCTGCTTCGATGGGCACTACGACATTGTCAAATTCCTAGTCGAGAATGGTGCAGGTTGGTTATGTTCAATATTCATCTTATAGTTCTCCTTTTGTCAGTCCATTGGGTCTCCGCCATGCTGCGATGGTCTTCCAAGAAGTCTACTACTGGACATAGGCCTCCATCAAATGCTTCTAGTATGACCGGTTGACGACTTACATCAGGGGGGTTCCTGCGACTTTCCTATGCATTAAGATTTATGAGATCATAAATGAAAGCATTTGACAAAGTTAACTCTATCACCCATTTCACTCTTGACGTTCTGATTTAGATAAAATTTGTTATGATATGAAAATAGTTTGAGTCCCAAGTAACAATTTAAGTAGGTATTCCCTGTTCTCAAAATATTCGAGAAGGGAACAATAGGACGCAATCCATCTATAATTTAAATAAAACCCTGCTATACGCTAAGCTTATCTTACTTAATCATGTTTATGAATATTATAAGAAAAAATACTAATTATTAAGTAATTAAGATGTGAGAATAGAAAATAATGAAGGGAAAGTCACAAAACTTGTATACATTGTCATTGTTACACGTATAACAAAATGTTAATCTAATTCATGTTCACTAATTTTTGTCGTGGGAGCCCAAAGGGCCGGAGTGGATTGACTGAAAGTATAAGTTTTTGTGCAATTACAACTGTATTATCTTTATATCTTGAATTTAACAATTGTTATTGCGCAATTGTCCCAAAGACATCCATTCTCATTGAACTGCCCCAAAATTCTATAAAAATAAAGCAGTGGGTTAAGAAAATGCCGAAATAATCTGTCAATTTAGATCTTTTTTCACATGTTTTTCTTAACATGTTCTACCATCCGTCACGGATATCCGTGTAAATTCTACTTCACAATGAACTAACTTAGAAACGGTGTAAAATTAAGGGCGAGTTAAGCCTTGAGCTACTAATAATAATGTTTTCTTTTCAGATATAGAAATAGCAAATCGCCACGGGCACACGTGTCTAATGATCGCGTGTTACAAGGGCCACATAAAGATAGCGAAGTACCTATTATCATTAAACGCGGACGTTAACAGGAAAAGTGTGAAGGGCAACACGGCATTACACGACTGTGCCGAGAGCGGGTCGCTGCATATACTCAAGATGCTGTTAGGGCATGGAGCGACGATGGATGTTGATTCTTACGGTGAGTGATGTATAGGTGATTAAATGAAAGTACTAGGATAGAAGGAAAATATATTGAATTTAATGGTACATTAATACGCGTTTTCCGTTGCGTTGGTACCAGGGATTCATAGTGATGTAGATGTGACAGTCTCATTCGTAGGATCCAATCAAATGTATTTGTCAGTAGCAGATCGCCAAAGATTTAAAAACTGATAGCAACTGATAGCTGAAGTCTGTTCGCTTAGATATTTTAAACCACTCAACGGATTTTAATGCGGTTTTCAGTAATTGGAGAGCAAGCATTATATTGCAATACATACAAAGATTGAAATACCCACGGGAAAGCAACTTCGTTTGCTTGTATCCCACACGCAGACGAAGGTGCGAGGGTTTCGCTAGTAAGAAATATAAACTAACTAGCTGACCCGTGCCCACTTCGTTGGGCATAATGTAAAAGCCTTTTTATTTTTTGGTTTTTTATATAACCTATGACACTCAGCAATAATGTGGCTTTCTATTGGTGAAAGAATTTTTAAAATCGGTTCAGTAGATCCCGAGATTACCCCTTACAATTTAACAAATACACAAACTTTACCTCTTTATAATATTAGTATAGATATTAAAAAATGTTCTATTTTCAGGCATGACGCCACTCCTAGCTGCATCAGTTACTGGCCACACACACATCGTGGAGCATTTAATTAGCGTAGAATACGGTTTAGTTACTAGGCAACAGCGGATCGACGCGTTAGAACTGCTTGGTGCCACATACGTTGACAAGCGACGGGACATGGTCGGTGCTCTCGCGCTATGGAAACGAGCAATGGACGACAGGTAATGGCAATATTACCATACCGTTTCCATCCCTGTGTTTCATGTACAGACAGTATTATGTGATCATAGATTGACAATGAGCACTGAAGGTCATTAATGACCTGAGGGGGATAATTACATCTGTCTTAAAACTAACAACGAACTTAATCACAAAGATTAGACGAAATAGAAAATATGACTTCATGGTTCATAGACTGGATGGAGTTGTTGCAGAACACTAGAAATTATTCAAAAATATTTAAGAAGGAAAACCTCGCTCCTTGGCAACATGAGAGGCAGTAATTCATAACAGTGTTTGTAATGCTCATGTCTTCTCCCAGCCTTATTTTGACACCTACTGAAGTGTCCAATCCATAGAGAACATAATTTTCATTCTCTATGTTCCGGACCAAATGGGAATCGTGCATTTGCTAGGTAAACGAAATCAGGGTGATTCAAATATTACATTGCGCCATCTATTAAAAAATATTGGCACAAAATTTTTTTTCTTTATATACAATAGTTTTGAGTGACGCAGTCGTAGTAATAAAGGTTATTATGTTTTTTTTTTTCAGATTCCCCGCCGACGGAAGCGAACCGATACCTAAGCCCAAAGATGTACCTCGTATAGAAGCGTATGACTACGCGGTGGAGCCCAGTAACGCACAGCAGTTAGAGGAGATTTTAGCTGATCCTGATGCCATGAGAATGCAGGCTCTGGTCATCCGAGAAAGGATACTAGGTAAGGAGCTTCGCTACCACTATAAGACCTGCACCCCTACCATGAAACAAAATTCCGAAAATACCGACTGACGTTTTGTTGAATTTTTACCAGTTTTGAACCTTATTCTAACTAGTAATGTCTTTTTTGACAGGACTACGTTTTAGTTGTTTCGAATAGACACTTTCATGGTTGCCCTGCTAATATAGGAGGTTTGGGGCCCTGACATTTTTGTTAGTTAAATAGATCGCAATTTCACACACCACGATTTTTATTTTTGCGATACGATTTTAAAATCACTCTGTAAAAATCGCAGAGAGTACGGTGCGCGCACTGCGATTAAAAAATTGGTGATCTTTGCTCAATTGCACCATGGATTTCGTACAAGTTGCTTGTCTTTATTTACTACTTCGGAGGATCAGAAGAAAAAAAATAAAATTCGTCAATACTGGACTCATCCTTTTACAGCGAATAGACTTATCAAAGGTTTCTTATATCAGAAATACCATGAACTTCGGATGTATCGATGTATCCCAATATATTCTTTGGCTAATAAAGAATGAAAATTCAAACATTTGACAGATTACTGAGAATTGTTGGACCTCATATTGAATACAAAATGACATGTTTACTGTTGAAAGGACGGAACACGAATGAAGCGCCGGCCCAAGTGCGCGATTTTACTATCGCAGTGCGCGTGGGGCCATACAATTTCGTACTCTGGATTTTATTCTCGCGACAATCGCGTCGCGTGCAGTCGCATCAAAATGTGACAAATCACAATTTTAAAATCGCTGCGATTTTTCAATCGCATGTGCGCGCCTGTCTAAAAGTACTGCGTACAGTCAGAAATATTAGTTTTCTGCTACTATTAATATATTTTTTATATCAGATCTTCTAATCCCTGAAGAGGTCGCTGACCTATTTTAGAGAACTTAGACAGGTCTTCTAAAATTTCAGATATTTTTAAAAATCCTGTGGGACTGGGAACCATGAGGTTGCAGGAAAAAAACCGCTGCTAGTTACTATACTGTGTAAAAATAATTCTACAAAAACGTCAATAGATGGTGCTATGCAGTTTCTGAATCACGCTATGGTTTCTTTTTTCACGGACATTTATAATTTGGTTGCCACAACACAGTATCCTAAGGCGGTGAGAGCCCTACGCTCCCGCAACAGTCCGGTGTCTCAGAAGAGGGTGTTAGTACACCCAAACTGAAATTTTCAATTATTAAAAAAAAAAAAAAAAAAAAAAAAAAAAAAAAAAAAAAAAAAAAAAAAAAAAAAAAAAAAAAAAAGGTTTCCTAAGTTGCCCCAACTTTAATTTTTTGGATTGTGTTGCATTGTTATTTGTGATGTGACAAATATGCTCTCATATGTATAAATATTAAATGGCCTATGAAAGTATGGATGGTGTTCTCGCGCTAAACTTACAATAACCTGCGGGTTCAGATTTTTAGAACAAGAACGCATTCAGTTTAGCTTCGGTGTCTCTAAACTAGCTCATAATTATATCGTCTATGAACGCCTTATACGGAAGTCTGTAATGTTCATGGAATGACGACCTCCGTGGCGTAATGGTTACCATGCCGGCCAACTATGAGATCCCGGATCCCGGTCGGATCATGATTAAAAACGTACTTTTTCTAATTGGCCTGTGTTTTGGATGTTTTTTTATTTTTTATATTTTTTTATGTAGATATATAGGGACAATTCATACAGATTGAGCTAGCTCCAAAGTAAGTTCGAAACTTGTGTTATGGGATACTAACTCAATGATATTATATTTTATAACTTAACAAATACATATACCTAGTCTTGCCATAAATATTGTAAAAGAGTTTTTTATTTATTTTCAATTGCAAACAACATTTATTACTTTTACAATGTGTTAGTTTAATATATAAATGTAAAACAATTTAAAATATAATAGGTTTATTCGAAGTGGTCTCCATTAGCTGCAATACAGTCCTTTAAACGTTGAGGCCAGTTATCAATAGAAACACGCACTCTTTCCATGGGAAAATTCTTCACTGCCAATCGTATGGATTGTTTTAGGGACTCCAAATTATCATGACATTTAGAGCAAGCCGTACTCTCTAAAACGCACCATAAATCATAATCCAGCGGATTAAGATCGGGACTAGACGACGGCCAGTCTTCAGCTCTGATGAAGTCAGAAACGTTCGACTCCAACCAAGACTGCGTGGACCGAGCTTTGTGACCCGGCGCCGAGTCTTGCTGGAATGACCATTCTTGGTTATTGAACATGGTGTTGTTAAGGGGCTTAACTACCTTCTCAAGAATGGTATCTTTATACACTTGTGCCGATTTTTGATACCTTTTTCACAAAAGTATGGCTCAGTCACTCCTTCATAGCTAACATCCCACCAAACCATCACTGAAGTCGGGTAATGCCCACGTTGCTCTCTGTCGACTAATTGGGAAGCTTCCTTAGAGCTTTGAACATAATTACGGTCATTTTGTTTGTTAAAATGTTGCTCAATTGTAAAAAAAAACTCATCCGTAATCAAAATTTTTCTGTGATCTCCCTTTGCGTACCGCTTCAGTAGTTTTTTCGATTTTACCACCCTATTCTTTTTTAAATTATCAGTTAAGAAATGACCAGTACGTCTCTTAGAGGCTGCAAGTCCTAAGTCATCTTTTAAAATACGCGACATGGTTCTAGGTGCTATCTTCATCTCCCGAGATAAAATCTTTTGCTTTCGGACAGGATTTCTTCGAATTCTTTCCCTTACTGCTTTGTCTACCTTTTACGTACGAACACTACGTGGACGGCAAGATCTTTTTCTGTCACAAACAGAGAGGCTCTCATTGTACCTATTAATGACCCGGTACACAAACATTTTACTAATACCAAGCGTATGGAGAGTTTTAAAAATTGCACTTGGCTCCATACCTACTTTGTGTAATGCAATCACAGCGATTCGGTTCTCTTTATTACCCCACTTCATTTTAATATCGCAAAATATTGTACACTAGCTGTACCCGCGGCTTCGCCCGCGTGGATACTGCCTTTCCCGTGGGAATTCTATAAATTGCCGTCTTTATTCTTGTCAGCATCATAAAGGGAACCCATAAACAAAATTCTAGCTTTCTAGGTTGAGCGCCTGCGATAATACTCTTACAGTCCTATTTACTCCCTTTCCCGTAGGAATTCTATAAATTGCCGTCTTTATATTTGTCAACATCATAAAGGGAACCTCTATACAAAATTCCAACTTTCTAGGTTGAGCGCCGGCGTTAATACACTTACAGTCCTATTACTCCCTTTCCCGTGGGAATTCTATAAATAGCCGTCTTTATCCTAGTCAACATCATAAAAAGGGAACCTCTATACAAAATTTCAGCTTTCTAGGCTGTGCGCCTGCGATAATACTCTTACAGTCCTATTACTCCCTTTCCCGTGGGAATTCTATAAATTGCCGTCTTTCTCTTTATCAACATCTTATAGGGAATCTCTATACAAAATTCCAGCTTTTTAGGTTGTGCGCCTGCGATTATACACTTATAGTCCTATTACTCTCTTTCCCGTGGGAATTCTATAAAACCCCATCTTTATTCTTGCCAAAAGAACCTCTATACAAAATTCCAGCTTTCTAGGTTGAGCGCCATACATATTTTTTGGGTAACTTGAACCGTTTATGCAGCGCACGCAACGGAAGCCCTAATAATTTTCCTCGTTTTTGCAACATTTCTCACTGATGCTTCGCTTCTATTGGTCGCAGCGTAATGTTATATAGTCTAAACCCTTCCTCGATAAATGGACTATCCAACACAAATTATTAACAATAAATTATCCAACATAAATAATTTTTCAATTCGAACCAGTAGTTCCTGAGATTAGCGTGTTCAAATAAACAAACAAACAAATTTTTCAGCTTTATATATTAGTTTTGATTTTTAAACAGCGACACCTAGCGTAATAGATTTAAAGTGCTTTAATTTTCGCGTGATATTTAGGTATAATTTGATGAAAACGTAACCATAGCGGCGCGATGTATCTTTTGAATAGCGCCATCTAGCGTAGAATAGAAAGAACTTGAATTAATTTCGGCAAGCGCGCAAATTTTTTCCTATAACTTCTAAAGTATCTATTTAAATTATATGGTGTAAAGATTATAATAATGTACATGAAATGCTTAAGGTAACGAACGTAGTTAACTGGATAAGGATTAATACTGTATACGTCAAAATCGGTTTCCAAATTCCGCATTATTACTCGGAAATCGCTTTTTTGGAGACCTAAATAAAAGGAATGTCCTATAATTTTTGTATTGTTATATCTCAAAGGGTTTAGACAGCGTTAGACTTAGACAGCGTTAGACTGAGATTTAGGTCTCCAAAAAAGTCCGCGATAGCATAGGTATATTTATCGTTTACGTATAACTTACCATAAAATAAAAAGCTATTTCCGAGTAATAATGCGGAAATTGGAAACAGATTTTGACGTATACAGTATTAATCCTTAACCGGTTAACTGCGTTAGTTACCTTAAGCATTTCATGTACATTATTATAATCTTTACACCATATAATTTAAATAGATACTTTAGAAGTTATAGCAAAAAATTGACGCGCTTGCCAAAATGAATTCAAGTTCTTTCTATTCTACGCTAGATGGCGCTATTTCCGCATTATTACTCGGAAATCGCTTTTTATTTTATAGTAAGTTATCCGTAAACGATAAATATATGCTATCGCGGACTTTTTTGAAGACCTAAATAAGAGGAATGTCCTATAATTTTTGTATTGTTATATCTCAAAGGGTTTAGACAGCGTTTTCGTCGACAGCTCCCAAGCGGGTCGATTTTTTCGGACACTCCCAACAATAATCTTTATATTTCAGCCAATTTACACAAAATCCTGACAAATTTTATACATAAACCTTCCTCATGAACCAGGCTATCCGTAGGTAAAAACCGCAAGAAAATCCGTTGGGTAGTTTTTGAGTTTATCGCGAACAGACAGACAGACAGACGCGCGGGAGGACTTTGTTTTATAATATGTAAGGATTATATTGGCGTCAAAATAAGAAAAGACAATGAAAAATCAATTTTGTTTATTTTTAGTTGTAACAGTATTTTTGGCCAGACTAAGTATAGATATACATCCAAGACCCGAGGCGAATCAGAAAAAGTTCGTTTTTCATCATGACCCGACCGGGGATCGAACCCGGGACCTCCTGGGTGGCGGTCTGGCGTGGTAACCATTACGCCACGGAGGTCGTTTTATCTATATAATCCGGATTGTCGGAGGTTGTTTTCAAGCTAAAGGCTACCGACTTGGCTTAACGACTGTCATCCAACGGCTTAGTGTGCCCGCAGAAGCACGGAGAAGTTCGAGAAAACGAAACCCATTCAACCACTTAGTGTTGACTTAGATTGATTTGCGTGTTGGTTTTAAAATGTGACACAACAGACTCTATGGCTCTTCTCATCTTGACTCTTATTTTTCTATGTTTATGTATTTTTACAAAAAAAAGGATGTATGTATTTGTATTTATCAGCAATCTAGTACCGATTAGTTGCTTAGTTTGGAACTAGATGGCGTTAGAATATTTATTTATTTACCTTTGGTGTATTGTTACAGGGCCCGCACATCCCGACACGTCCTACTACGTCCGTTACCGCGGCGCGGTGTACGCAGACGCGGGTCGTTTCGCGCGCTGTCGGCAGCTTTGGCACCACGCCTTGGACATGCAGCGAGCTGTGCTGCCCCCATTGTCGCCCCTCACGCAGTCCAGCCTTTACAGCTTCGCAGAGCTCTTCTCCTATATGCTGGCGGAGCGGGCGCGACCCCCGTTGAGAGGTAAGGAACACAATTAGCTACAATAATATCATTCAGAGCCAGTTTCTGTAACGCATTTGAATTTTAATCCCACATTTTTTAGTTTGTTTTTTTTTTAAACTATATATTAATGTAGAATTATTTTTTTAAATGTGTTTCAGAGACTGGCTAATCTTTATTTGTTGTAATCACTTCAATTGACAAAGGATTATATTATTCAAGTACAGATAATAAAATTCGTTACAAACAATTCGTTTCGTTTTTAAGAGAGGTAGGGTACAGCGGATAATCCGCTCATATCGGAGCAGCCCGTCTGGGGAAGGACCTCCACCTTACAGAAGATTGTAGCCAAATAGCATTGGTCTCGGCCATGTTGTGTTCCTACGGTGAGTAAGGTCTGGCAACGCGTGAGTGATACCCCCGGTATTGCAAGCGTCTATAGGCTACGGTGACGGCTTACCATCAGGCCGACCGTATGCTTGTTTGCCACCTTTGTGGTATAAAAAAAAAACAAATCACACATTACAAGAGACTAGTTCTCTATAAAAATCTGTATTAGTTTAGTTTATTTAGGTATTTATTTATATAACAAAAATTATTAATTAGCATTGCAGTATTTTATGCAAATTAATAATTTTTGTATAGATTTGGAATAGTGATGAAAGAGACTCAGTCTTTTAAGGCTTTTAATATAAGACTCCTTTTACACGCTTCGCCTTAAAATAAGGACTGCAGCTGTTAGTCTTAATTAATATGACTCAGTCGGTTAACGTATAGACTAGTATAGACTAAAACGACTTAACGACTAAAAGGCATAAACGACGACTGCATTCTTTCTAGCGTTTGAGTAAAATGTGATAATTCTAAACAAAAACTCTTTAGGCTGAAGTGAGATTCCTTTTTAGGGTTCCGTAAACTACAAGGAACCCTTTTCGCCATGTCAGTCTGTCTGTCCACGGTCTAGCGCCTAGACGCTTTACAATAGAAAGCCGTAATTTGGTATGTATACGCATAATAAAAATGCTAACAAAGTGGTAGAACAAAATTTTGAAAAATATTTGTATTATGGGGTGCCTCCTATACATGTAAAATGAGAATGTTTTTTTTTTCGCTCTGACCCCATGTTGTAGGTTGTCGTTAGATAGGTTTTTTAAAAACATTAAGGGTGTGGGAAGATCACGTTTCGATACAACGATCCGTTTCGGAATCATTTACATTTTTCGTCTCAATTCTCTCGACTTCCCAGGCGATTAGTGGCCAGTCCTTTAAGTTGTTTATGTAACGCTCAGTCTTTTACGTTAAACGACTTCGACTAGAAAGACTAGTCTTTTGACTAAAGGTTGAGGACTAAAAGACTAGTCAGTCGTAAGTCGTCAAAAATGAGGCGAGTATTTATTAAAAGCCTTAAAAGACTGAGTCTCTTTCATCCCTAATTTGGAATGATCGTCATTTATCGAAAAGCACTTCGAAATGTAAACTAGATTTTGTTTTTTTATGCATAAGTTTAATATTTTAATCTAATTTCGCTTTAATTTACAGGTCGCATAGTACCACCAGTAACAATCGACGATGTAGAACCTGTATTCAAAAAAGCGCTCTCCGAGATAGACAGGGGGATGGAAATGCTGGACTGCACGAAACTTAGCATCGATAGAGAACAAACGCTAACAACTTTACAGAGGGTGCTAGTGATCTCACTACACTTGGCGACGGTGATGGCTAGACTGCTAGCGGAACCGGAGTGTACTGATGACATGTCTAAAAGGATACATAAGGCTGTGTACTCGCTTGTTAAGTTAGATATTAAGGTGCGTCAGGGGCGCTCGGCGCTGCACGTGGCGTGCATGGGCGCGGGCGGCGCGGGGCGCGGCGGCGCGTGGCTGGCGGCGCCGGGAGACGCCGCGCCCGCCTGCGCCGCGCTCGTGGCGCTCATGCTGCGCCTGGGCGCCGCGCCCGACGCCAGGGACGCCGACGGGAACACGCCGCTGCACCTCGTCTGCAAGGTACAGACTCTAATTACAGCGGTTCCGATTAGAAATGAAAATGAATAAAAACAACATGTTATTAATCTTTGGATGATCGTTTCCAGTTAAACCCCTGCCCCGCAGAAGTGGTCCGAGAGCTACTGACCCGCGGCGCGCACATCGACTCCGTCAACTACGAGGGCGAGACCGCCGAAGAGCTCCTGAAGGCGACGCAGCAGAGCCTGGCGGCCATCGTGAACCCCCTGAAGTACACCTCGCTCAAGTGCTTGGCGGCGCGCACAGTCAAGAACTACCGGCTGCCGTACAGGCACGTCGTGCCGCAGTGTCTGCACTCCACGATCATCACGCACTGAATAGAACGTAAACGCTCTGCGCAGTACGTCAGACGTGCGTGCCAAAATGCGGGCGCGCCCGTCAGAATTATTGTAGTGGACGTTCAATACTTAATACCCGAGATAGTCGACGTTTGATGTCAACCGGCTCAAAGATGTAAGTCGAGTGTTTGTATATTTGTATCCATGCCAGTCGGTGCGGCTGTAACTTGAAATATTTCTCAGATATTTCTTACAGGAAATTGGCTTGATTAATAAATCGCAGCTCATAGAATATTTTTATAAGAAAGCACTACCCAGTTTAATGGAATTGAATCAATAAAGTGATAATAGATAAAGGTAACAATCACGTCATTGTTTTATGTGTTTATTTCAAGCAGTATTATAAATGGAACAGCCTTAGGTCAGTCTTTTTTGGTTATTTCCTAGCCCATTCTTCCATCTCGCTCCCTCTTTAGGCGAGGATACTTTATTATTTTTACTCCATTCACATACGTACGTCACTTGAATATAGAGTTTAAATAGCTGTACATAAATTTTGAGACATTTTCGTTTGTTTAAAGTTGGGTGGATAATAATCAAGTGTAAATTGGACTATTTTTTAAAAAACAATTTAATTAAAATTGTATTCATTTTGAGAATATTAAGATGTTGAATTAAAATTGATAAGCTGCTGAGTAAATAAATCTTGTAATTAGAAAGTGAGATCATTAAAAAAAATACATATAATTATTGACATTGTATGAAAATGATGGTAATGTGGATTGAGTCCTTTTAGCAAAACATAGTTCTATTTGTTTTTCGTTTTTGAGGCTAATTGTATTTTATAGTTTTGTGATAGTACTGTTTTAGATTTCGCATTGAAGCGATATACACGTGTAGTTATTTCGACATTGGCGAAAGCCATCGTCGAGGTAATTGTGCATTTTTATATCAATATGAATTGATGTGATCAACATTGTATAATTATATTTTTAGCTTTTAAAACTATCGTATATTGCCATTGTGATTTCTTTTTATAATTCTTCCCTGTTTAAATTTAGCTATATATATTTAAATATATATTAGAACAAATTAGATATTTAAAAATATTCCTTTTTTCCAGTACAGTTATTTTTATGAAAGTGTCAAGACCTCTTCGTCGCCTATAAATAAAAAAAATTAGAGGATTGTCTTCGATGATGAAATTAGGTTGTAAATATATTTTTAATTGACATTAAAGTTTGGAGGTCGAGACAAAAATACGATCAAATTAATTAAATTATTTAAAGAATATGGATCAAAAATAATTATTTTCTTTCTTATACCAATACTTTACACACGGACTCCGTTAATTTTTATATTACTTTAATTATTTAAATATATTTATTTTAAAAAACCTGCGATCGGATTTGTATATTGTGACGTACCTAGTATAAAATTGAATTCATATTGTATGTAAATATTAGCTTGTATTTCGAGGAGATATTTCTATTTAAAACAATATATAGTGAGAAATGTTAGTATAATCGGCGGTTAAAGACCTACGATTTCGTGCCTGTCAAACATGCTCATATTGCTCATACAGTTATGATTTGGCCATAGACATATACTGAAGAAAAGGAATTAATAATTTGTAGAACAAATAGTTAAATAAAAGAATAAAACAAATTTAAATTAAATGCTTTTCTTTGAGCCTTAAATAAAATAAACCCGTTCGCCCACGACGCAATTCACATGCGACTCGAGTATACGCGTATCATACTAGTCGCTCGAGAGTAGCTTTCATACAAAAACTCTGAAGACTCTGTCTGATACCAGTTGCGCGCGACTCGAGATGCATACGAACCGTATCAAAATGGCAGTCGACATAGTATCATGTTGCAGTTCAAGGAAAAATTTACGAATTTACTCGTAGATAGCGCCGTGCGAACACAGGCAAATGAGAGTTTTGTTGTTGTCGAGTCGCTTCATTTGGGTAGTGTCGTGTGAGAACGGTCTATATGTTTCTGTTTTGGACATATTACAACGTCACTTATCATTTATAATCGTTTCTATAATCATGATCGGTCTGATGTTGTATTTATAACAATGTATTTCCTAGTCGCTATTGGCATTGGATCTCAGTGCGCAGGTTGCCGATTGTTTTCAATCAACTCTATAAATATATTAGATAATTTAAAAAGTATAATTTGTAAATGGCAAATAACTATAAAGTATATAGTTTTTTATTAATAAAAAAATATAAATTTATTATTGGTTTTACAGCCTTATTGTCGATATTTTAATAAATCAGCGATTTAATTATATTGTAAACAAAGTATAATTTCCCAACGAAAAGGTAGATAAAGTCTTTATTACTTATTTAACGCTGCTTATTCAAACACATAATATTACTTAATTAAAAAAAATGTACGTTATGACATCAAATTAAATAAATAATAATTCTCAACAAATTGATGGTCTCAAAAGTATTTAGAAACTGATAATCTTTTCTTTAAACAATAAAAATAACACGTAAAAGCGAGACTAGAGCCCTATTTCACTTGAAGTTTCAGAAAACCAATTATAAATCAATTGTGTTTTATTAATTAGTAATCTGACAAATTAACTAATTCATATATATTTGCAACTGGTAAAACTGGCCACAAACAAGTACTTAATGTTCATTTTAATAAAATTTAATTGTAACTACAAGTCAACGAATACTGTAAAAATAATACTTAATCATCTCGTCACTACTTACAACACAAATTGTATCATTTTGCTTTTATAATAATATGCCCTTGGTTGCGGCCCGCATATGGCTTTATCTTATTCTGAGGAGAAAAACTTAATATCTTAACCCCTAATTACTTTTCATAATGATGGCCCGTCTACATTCGGTCTGACTATTCGACTGTCCGTTTTCGGTCAAGTGTGAACTCGCCAATCAAAGCATTTCGTATCCAATAGAGAAGATGCCAAATCGTCAAGCCATGTCCGGGGACTGTCGCCTGACGAAGTGATACTTACTTATAAGTTTCCACCAGACTTGGTTGACTCGCGAATCTGGACGAGCAAGCTCGTAGTCAACTCGTTCGTTACAAAAAATAGGTCTGTTGAAGGGTACAGGGGCAAAACAGGAATTGTCATGTCATTTTGTTTTTTTAATGTTTAAAAGTTTAATTACTTTTTCATTTAAGGACTTTGAAACTACCGATTGAAGTTTATGTTATAATTATTATGGTTTATATAAATATTTAAACAAAATTTAACTGCGTCTTATCAATGTTTTTTACTAAAATTGTATTTTATACGCAGAAAATCTTCATGTTTGCCATAAATAATTTGCCTCTGTGCTCAAATCCTAATCCTCAAATATTTAATAATGTCAATATATCTACAAATGCGGTGGTTTGGCTACGGTCCGGCCGCATCTTTTTGCGCCCACATCGACGTAGCGTAACAGCCTCTAGTCCTTTTGTATCTTAGAACGTTCTGGATGTTATGTCCGTCTCGGCGCCATTTTAATCGTTCATGTCTCATCACCGAGTGATAGATCATTGAACTCATCTATATCAATGTAAAAACAAATTAGACGGTAAGTAGATTTATTAGAAATTAAAGATATACGATTAAATTGGTATTATATTAGCTAGATGGGTATAATGACAAAATAAGCTATTAGAACTGAATTTTGAAATACAAAATGTTAATATTATTTTTATGGCCACGTGCAGTTTGCTGTTATGTTGTGTGTACTCATAGTATATTTTGATTTTAGTAATACTGCGTGATCACACGATCCTAGTTATTTTTTTGAAATTAATAAAAATGCTTTAAAATTAAAACTATTTTCGTTTCATTTGTGAATGTTTCCCGTAATGTCTAACTGAGTTTTAAAGTTTTTTCCAGTGATTAAAGAGGTTACAGTCATTCGCTAATGAAAGAGATGAGCAGACCGGTAAATATTGCAATATACAGTGTTTCAATTATTTTATTTACAGATATTTCAGATTCTCTGGGTTAGGTTAGGGTTAGCTTGTGATCAACAAAAGCCGAGCGACCGAAGGAAGCGAGGCCCTCTTTATAACACATTTCCTAGTGGAACAAGCTGCCCGACGATGTGTACCCTGCACCACACGTGTACGACAAGCGTAGCGTGAAGAATCGCCTTTCATACTAGAAGCGACGAGACACCATAAAGGATGTCTTGTCGCTCCTATTTCTGGACCCCAGTGACCTGCGGCTCATCTGGCAGGCGCTGGCGTCACATGCCGTGTCCCAATAAAAAAACGTAACTGAATAAATCGAAAAAAATATTTATAAACAAAGACAATAATGTTGTTTGTTTTAAGGTGTATTTAATATTATTTAATAGTAGACACAAAGGGGTTTTACACATACCTACATCATTAAGATAATAAAAGATAATTGAGTAACACATTATCTTTGTATGAAACAAATACTCTGATAATATCATGTAAAGAAATTAGAGTGTTATGTTAACACAGCAAATTAAAGTGCTACTTTAATCACTTGCGTACTTATCATTTTCCCGAAACTATAAATAACAAAATCTCAATCTTCGAAGACTTTATACTGCGGGGGAATGGATTCAATGAATTGATCAAATTCAGATTCTCCCGAAAACTGTTTCCACAGCCACTGCGTCTCTTCAATATTCAGTTTTAAAAGCGATGCATTGCGTATGCCTTCGCTGTTTTTCTTCCTGGCAATCTTCATGACTGATTCCTCGTTAATTCTTGTTAATTGTAGTTTTTTTAAAGCGCACACAAGTGGCCAGTAAGAGAACTGTTGATCAAAGTGCTCTGCTCCTGTCACAGCCGATAGGTACAGCTTACATTTTTTATCATCATTACAATCCCAAGTTAGGCCTAATATTTTGGCTCCCTCCGATTGCAATTTCGGCAGTTTCTGTCGGTTCTCGTAAGCGTAGGCGGCCACTAAACCAGTAAGACGGTTTTGAGTGAACTCCAACTCTTTAATGATCACCCCTGGACCGGTTTTTATAACAATTAATGGCAAACTGAAAAAAATAATAATGAAAATTAATGACTAAATAAAGTTCGCCGTCCAATTTCTTTTTGATTCGTTGCGAGTTCCTAGTCAGCTGTAGGTACTTAGTTTCTCCCCGGGACGTCAATACCACTCAATCTTTGTCAACACTATAAAGGGAATCTCTATACCTGCATTCTATGTTGAGCGCCTGCGATAATACAATGTGCAGTCCTATTACTCCCGTTCCCGTGGGAAATCTATAAATTGCGATCTTTGTCCTTGTCATCATCTTATAGGGAACCTCTATACAAAATTCCAGCTTTCTAGATTGAGCGCCTGCGATAATACACTTATAGTCCCTTTCCCATGGGAATTCTATAAAACCTGTCAACATCATAAAGGGAACCTTTATACAAAATTCCAGCTTTATAGGTTGAGCGCCTGCAATAATACACTTATAGTCCTATTACTCCCTTTCCCGTGGGAATTCTATAAAACCCCATCTTTATCCTTGTCAACATCATAAAGGGAACCTCTATACAAAATTCCAGCTTTCTAAGTTGAGCGCCTGCGATAATACACTTACGGCCAGTTCTATGTTAACTGAACGACCAACGAATTTATGAAAACGTCTAAACTCAACCTTCCCCTTGAATAACTCTATCTATTTAAAAAAACCGCATCAAAATCCGTTGCGTAGTTTTAAAGATTTAAGCACACATAGAAATCAAAAGCGACTTCGGTCAGACTATAGGAAAGGGTGCGAAAAATATATTTGAAAAAAAAAAACAATGTTCTGGCGCTTCGACGGCCGCTGCCGCGGCACGCTCGCTTCGCTCGCTTGTCTCGCGCGAGATTTCGATCAAGTAGTCGATTTTCTTCTTCGCAACGGATTTTGATGCGTTTTTTTTAAATAGATAGAGTTATTCAAGGGGAAGGTTTTTATGAATTATACATTCCAAAATTCCCACGGTAAAGCGGGATGATTATATAAAATATCAAAACTGTCGGAACAAAATGTATCTCCACGGGTCTATTTAATTGGTCAGTGATCGACGCTCGGGACGTCCATTAAGTCTGGCCTCTAATGGTTGAGTATAGACGTTTTCATAAATTCGTTGGTCGTCCAGTTAACATAGAACGCCGTAAGTGTATTATCGCAGGCGCTCCGGCTCAACCTTTTCTAGGTCTGCTGGTATTTTGTATAGAGGTTCCCTTTATGAGAGAATTCCCACGGGAAAGGGAGTAATAGGACTATTAGTGCATTATCGCAGGCGCTCAACATAAAAAGCTGATATTTTGTAAGAGGTTCCGTTTGACAAGGATAAAGATGGGGTTTTATAGAATTCCCACGGGAAAGGGAGTAATAGGATTTTAAGTGTATTATCGCAGGCGCTCAACCTATAAAGCTGGAATTTTGTATCGAGGTTCCCTTTATGATGTTGACAAGGATAAAGATGGGGTTTTATAGAATTCTCACGGGAAAAGGACTATAAGTGTATTATCGCAGGCGCTTTACCTAGAAAGTTGGAATGTTGTATAGAGGTTCCCTTTATGATGTTGACAAGGATAAAGATGGGGTTTTATAGAATTCCCACGGGAAAGGGAGTAATAGGACTATTAGTGCATTATTGCAGGCGCTCAACCTAAAAAGCTGATATTTTGTAAGAGGTTCCCTTTGACAAGGATAAAGATGGGGTTTTATAGAATTCCCACGGCAAAGGGAGTAATAGGATTATAAGTGTATTATCGCAGGCGCTCAACGAAAGCTGGAATTTTGTATAAAGGTTCCCTTTATGATGTTGACAAGGATAAAGATGGGGTTTTATAGAATTCCCACGGGAAAGGGAGTAATAGGACTGTAAGTGTATTATCGCAGGCGCTCAACCTAGAAAGCTAGAATTTTGTATCGAGGTTCCCTTTATGATGTTGACAAGGATAAAGATGGGGTTTTATAGAATTCTCACGGGAAAAGGACTATAAGTGTATTATCGCAGGCGCTCAACCTAGAAAACAGGAATTTTGTATAGAGGTTTCCTTTATGATGTTGACAAGGACAAAGACGGGATGTTATAGAATTCCCACGGGAACGGGAGTAATAGGACTGTACATGTCTTGTATTATCGTAGGCGCCAGAGTACCTACACATGAATATGCCACAGTACGCAAGAGTAAGCCAGAGTACGCAAATGTACGCCGGAGTACGCAAGAGTACGCCACAGTACGCAAGAATATGCATGAGTACACCACAGTACGCAACAGTACGCCAGAGTATGCAAGAGTACGCCAGAGTACGCAAGAATACGCATGTATACGCCGCAGTACGCAGGAATATGCATGAGTACGCCACAGTACGCGAGAGTACGCCACAGTACGCAAGAGTACGCCATAGTAAGCAAGAATACGCATGAGTACGCAACAGTACGCCAATGTACGCAAGAGTACGCACAATACGCATGAGTACGCCACAGCACGTCTGTAAGAGTACGCCAGAGTAATCAAGAGTAGGCAGGACTACTCAAGAGTAGTTCTTTACACCCAGGAGTTCTTTACTACACCCAGGCAGGGTGGATTCGGGACAAGCCCACCACACATTCCCACCACTGTGTCTCCTGTGTAGCCAGGATCAACAACGGCGACCTCAGATAGACAATAAGCAATGAAGCTTATTGACGTCCCGGGGAATAAACTACAGCTGTCTTGGAACTCACAACGAATTTAATCAGAATAGTCGGAGTAGGAAGTATTGAAAGGACTTCCCTCCTTAACAACTACGTGAGAAACAGCAATTTGAAGCAAAAGGCATTATACCCTAGAGAGATGGCAAATCAAGTGAGGCTCGATTGCCGAGCACCACGGTCTATTGTTACATTACTATTGGGACCTAATGCTATGAGCTGTTGTTTACTATTTTGATTCCAATAATATGTATTGCAAAACCTTCTAAATGCCTGATAATTCTCTCTGCTTGCTACGAGATCAGAATAATAAACTACGCCCGAAGTGACATGTAAAGAATTCAACATGATTACGCGTTCATGCCAAAGATCACACTCCCACAGAACGTGATGAGCTCTTTGTTCTACTCTGGTATTTGCGGTAGAACACTCACAGAAAGGAGAAGGTACAACCTTGAAATAAAATAACTTGGCCTTAAAGTTTCCGTGACCCGTTAAAAATTGAGCTACTTGATGGACGACCTCTAGCCAGGTTTTCTTTAATCTGTCTCTCACAGAGGGAAAGAACAGATACAGATGACGGCCTTTTACGGAAGTCTCCCACCTTTCCTGCCATTCCGATAGAAGAGTCTGTAATACGTCATCTAACGGATTAAATAGTCTATTTATTTTGTCACGCTCACGTGTCTTAAGGAACGCGGGGGTCATTTCTTTTGATCTATAGTACATCGACGCGCGACGCTGTATCTCCAAATCGACGGGTATTACGCCAGCCAGCACAGGGAGTGCCTCCGTGCTGACAGTTCTGTAAGACTTACACAAAAATATCAAGGCAAGACGCTGACTTTGCAATAATTTTCTTCGCGCGGCCCCAATTGTTACACGATCCGCGAAAACCGCTGAACCATATGTTATACAACCCAGATACGTCGCAGTATAAACCATTTTTAACGTTCTAAAGGTTAAACCCCAGGTTGCCGCAGATACTCGAGTTAAGGCATAAAAATTCTTTTTGGCTTTTTCTCCTACCTGCTTCATATCTATAATACAGGGAGGAAAAAAACGACGAACACAGCCGAAAGTTTGATGATATGTACCTTACATACATGCGTTTTGTGCAAGTTTAATTTAAAAATAGTTTATTGAAAAAAAAGGCACTGACCTGCTAATTTTCTACGTGTAGGTATCCCTAATACTACACAACAACAGTGCATACGGCAAAAATACCTACTCGGACAGAAACTACTACGCTACGGACAGTCCGTAGGCCACGACACACACATACCTGCCTACCTATTCATTGAAATTCTTATTATCACTTAAAAAATCAAAGTTTTTACATTAAAAACCGAAGTACGTACCGGAAAGTATCTACTACACACAATGCTCGATGTGTACGAGCGCCTCTTAAGCCACACAACACTCAAAACCACTAAAGAACTCGTAAAACACTAAACACCATTCAAAACGCCTAATCCATTTAACAAATAACAAATAAAACTAGAAATTTTCATAATTTAGTTTTAGTATTTTACCTATTGACAGAAGTTTATTTATTTGTCACTATGGTAACCGTGACAATTACTATGCATAGTAGGTGCACGTTGAGCTTTATACAATTTTGGCTCCTATGTCATAGAACTTAAGAACGGTACAAAGTCCAATATGTAAAGGTCGACCTGCTCTTGCCTGTACGTAAGGAACAGCTGATTTAGGGATGAAAACACACAGTTATTCAAGGAATGTTTGTTAGTCAATTACTCCGAAACTATTACACTTAGAGAAAAAATCTTTCACGAGCATAAAGTAGATGTATAAACCTCTTAAGATATTTCGGGAGTGTGGGTCGCTCTCAGGGCACCCTGTATAATAAAAGTGTAAAAAAAAGTTTGTCTGTACATTGAATATATTTCCAAAAAAATTGTTTAGGGCGATGAAGAATAAGCAATAGAACAAGAATTTCGTAAAATTTTGTCCGTCTGTTTGTATGTATGTATGTTTGTATGTATGTTTGTACACGCTAATCTTAGAAACGGCTGAACCGATTTGGATGCGGTTTTCACTAATATGTGACGATTTGCTCAACTTAACATTTAGTGTATGTTTCTTTTCAAAATTCCCACGGGAATCCGAGATATACGCAAACGAAGTTGCGAGGGTATATCAACGCACAGCCCAAACCGCTGGGTCTAGAGATTCCAAATTTGGCATGTAGGTTCCTTACGATGTCTAGGGATGTACTAAGAAAGGATTTTTCAAAATTCCCACGGGAAGGCGAGATATACGCAAACGTAGTTGCGAGAGGACGCACAGCCCAAACCGTTGGGTCTAGAGATGCCAAATTTGGCATGTAGGGTCCATATAAAGACCGGACAGGACCGGAACGGATCAGACCTGATCGGTCCGGAAGGAACCGCACCGTACCGGGCCGTGCCGGACCGGTTTTTTTTTCTGTAGAAAAATATGCTAATTGGCATGTAGGTTCCATATCAGGACCGGATTTAACCGTACCGTACCGGGCCGTGCAGGACCGGAATTTGTTTCTGAAGAAAAATATGTTAATTGTTACTAGGCCACGCGGGCGAAGTTGCGGGCAGAAGCTAGTGTTCAATAAAATTAAAGTTTTTGTCTAAAAGTAAACCTAAGTAGCAGACTGAGATTTTATTTGAAACTGAAACTCCATCAAAGCGAAAGCGCGGAGGGACTTTTAAATTTCCCTTAAGCATAAGTTGATACGTTTTATGAGGTGCAAATTCGAGACGGTTACGATTTCCCCATTCCGAGATAATGTCAAGACTCGTTTCAGCTAATTTTTCTAAAGATGCCCGCGAACTAGCATTAATTAATAAAAGACCGTCATCAGCATAACCCGTCAAGGAGCATCCATCCGGTAAGGGGAGGCTGAAAAAGTCGTCAAATCCGATATTCCACAGGTAGGGACCCAATACTGAGCCTTGTGGGCAGCCTAATGTAAGCACCTTTGACGCAGCATAGTGTGAGGCAGGGTGGATGTAATGAACGCAGACGAAGTCGCGGGTACCAGCTAAACCCACGCGGGCGAAGCCGCGGGTAGAGCTAGTTGTTATGCGTATACATACCAAATTAGAGCTTTCTAGCTTTATGCGTCTAGGCGCTAGACCGTGGACGGACAGACGGACACAGCGAAACTATATTGGTTCCTTGTAGATTACTACGGAACCACGGTATACATTAAGGGCATTCTTACTTGTTACCCAACCACATGCCTTCAACGACAATGGCCTCTCCAGGCAGTTTCGCCTTCAAAGCATGTCTGAGCTCATAACCTTGAAATAGAATGCGGTTAATATTATCATCGTTCTGCAGGAATTGCGCATTCTTGTACTCGTTGTAGAAAGCCACCCCCGTAAACTCGGGCTGCGGTGGTTTCTCAGAAAATTCAAACTTCACTACATTTCTTCTGAAAAAATAAAAACTTTATTATTATAGAATAATGTCATACGTAGACAAACAGTTATTTTTAATATTATAAATTTTAATGCAAAATTAACTTATTTTAACGAAATTATTAATAGGTGTCAATGAAATTATTTCTAAGTAGGGAATATTATAAATACAATATTAACTGTCTCGTCTGTTTTCTTTCACGTTAAAATGGCTGAACCAAAGATATTTCATAGTACATATGTGATATCATTGGGCTGAACCGATTGTGATGTTTGAAGGTGGAGATAGTTGGAGACCCGAGAAGACATAAACGTTGAAAATGGAATTTATGATTAAAAATGTGAACAAAAAAATTTCATTTCAAGTCATGTCAAACTGAGAGGAGTTTGAAACAATTTGTGAAAAAACTTTGCGTGTGATTCTATTTTAAGGTGGTACGTTTCGGTCCGCGCGGAAATTCAAAATTTTTGGGGGTTTTTACAAATTGCATCGCAATCATTGATAGAATTTTCGTGAAAATTTGTTTGACGACAACAAATACAATATATATACTGAATAGGGGAGAGATAACGGGGACGCGAGGCAAGACGGGGCCACCAACACTTACAAAAAATAAACGCTCTAGATTTGTTTTGTTTTCGCTAATAGATAGCTAATTTGTATCTCTCTTTAGATTGACAGTGACCGGCGACTAGACTGCGTAAGTTTGGATTTTTAAAACAAAAACAAAAACTCGATTGACGTAAGAATCATCCAAATCGGCCCACGCGTTTGTTCTCTAGAGTGCCACAAAGCAACAAACATACATAATATATATGTATATAAGGATGGCCTTGGAGTAAACACTGCTGCGGTAATAACGCAGCAATGGAAGTAGATCGCAATAACGCATGCGGTCTACCGGCGGGTATACCGCAGCTGTGTGCAAGGAATCGGACCGCATTACCGCAATATCGCATGCGGTAATACCGGCCGGTAATATCGCACCTGTGGGAGAGGCTAAAACTTTTATATGACTTTTGATTTCTACATGTTGCAAACAGCATAAAATGTTTTCTATCATGTTTATAGATTTAAAAAAAAAAACATAGAAGGATGTAGGTATTTGGGTGAATTGTGAAAAAAAAAAATACACGGCAAACCTGAGAACGGTAGTGTAATGTGCTGATTTTGGATTTTATATATTTTTTCTCAGCAAAGTAAGTACCTACTTCTATATCTTGGCAAAATCATTTAGTTATAGCCTTTAATACACAAAAATAGAGTCAAGTTTTATTTTATCATCACGGTGGCCTGTCCTGAACACAATTCCGCTCATAAAGGACCTTCCCTGCAAATACATTCCTTATATGGATTTAAATCGATTTTGTTATCATTAAATTATAATTTACTCTATCAAATAAAACTATTTTTGTTTGTTTATCTTCTTTCTCATACATTTGACAGGCAGTCAACTTTTGTTGATAAGAAATTTATTCAAATAATTAAGGAATTACTAATAAATAAATGTTATTATAATATCAATGAATTCCTAGAAGACAAATATATCTCATAAAAATAATATCTGATCTATCTATATAATGATCTATATAAAAAATATAATAAACATACATAATTTTAATATAGATAATAATAATAATACAAATAATATAATACCTAAATAATTGAGTAATAGACATACAGCGGCCCCTCTCTCATTGCAGCGCCCATCAGGGTCCTTTATTGTTACTAGATTTAAGATGACACCTGTATACCTACATTAAGGAAGCAATAAATGATTGATTGATTGATTGATTGTCTGGAAAAAAGTTATCATTTCAGAGGACAGTAAGTTTTAGAAATTAATTTTTAAAAATGTTTATACGGATTTATTTTACACTTATTTAACAATAATTCTAACGTACCATTTTAACGGTTATTGAAAACCATGGACAATTTAATTTTTTTGTTGCTGGTATCACTTTTGTTTACATTTTTAATCTAATTCCATTTCAACGTATAGGACAGTTTTCATAATGCCTATTTATTTATAGAAATTAATTTCACTTACCGACTCATAATTTTCTATTAGTACTTAATTCACTTTGTTACGAGGTATAAGGTATATAATAATCCCGAAGAATGGCTATGTATAACAAAAATCTTAATATACCTATATGCAATTAAACCAATCTTTTAGTTCAAATTTCATGAAATATCTTTGTATTGACTAAGTATTAAGACATTAGAGCTAATTCTGTTGTACATTTAACTAGACTAAACTAACTTTGACAGGACTAAATGTGTTGTTGTCCTTGCTTGG
The DNA here is from genome assembly GCA_905163395.2 of Endotricha flammealis. Taxonomy (NCBI): domain Eukaryota; kingdom Metazoa; phylum Arthropoda; class Insecta; order Lepidoptera; family Pyralidae; genus Endotricha; species Endotricha flammealis. Next base: position 13,204,290 of record LR990867.1, on the reverse strand, counting down.
TTTGCAATTAGTGACAAGGATAGCAACACTTATAGTCCTGCCAAAATTAGTTTAGTCTAGAGAAATGTACAACAGAATTAGCACCATTGACTAACAACAACAACAGCTAACACAACAATATTATGATGACCAATGATTACTGTTATTTGATATTGATTTAGTTCACAAATAATAAAACAAACGTCTCGATAGCTTGAAAAATAAGGGACAACTAAGCAAAGCAACTAAGTATGCATCAAAATGTGTATGCTATACTTTCTATAAATATGTCGGTATTATCTCTACCATCGTATAGATTACTATAGATAATACTGACCGATTATCTATACCGGCTATAATTTTTAGTGCTGGACTCTCTTATCACAGGTTATATTCCCCTCTGGTATTCTGCTTAAATTCTAAAATTAAAAAGAAGTTAATGAAGACTAGATTATCCCACTCTGAATAATTACCTGGCGAGTGCTGATTTTTGTAGCGTGTATAACGCTGTTGATGCCAATAAATCTGCGGTGGCATTTACAGATGTAGTAACAAAAGCTATCATGACTTGTTCTAAGGAAATAAAAATTTCACATCGCCTCCGATTTAAAAAGCCTATGGCTAACCCCTGAATTAGTACGCTGAATTAGACACCGCGATAAGCTACACATGTAAGCTAAAATAGATATATACAACACAATACTTCAACTCATCTATACACGGTACCGTAATTTTTGTAATAATTTATAAAATTTAATACGAAAAAACTGAATTATTGAAGAATAAGTAACATGAAAGGTATGTGGAGCACTATTAATAAAATTTTACGCAACTTACTGTGCCTTCTAATGAACTACTTAATCTAAATAAAGACCCATTTGAATCTGTGAATCAAGTAAATGAATATTTTTCTGGCATTGGTGCCAATCTAGCTGGGGAGATTCGAAGCAAACATCGTGCAGGAAACTGTAGTGCAAAGAATGAAGATCTGAAAGAATCTAACTCTTCGAGGGACTATGGCGATTGGCGTTGCTTGATACTGATAGCTCACTACTATCAGTATCAAGCAAATTGAAAATATTATTACTACTTGGTTTGAGAAATACCTTAGCTGCTGCCGTTGATAAAATATCAACACTAGTTATTAGAAGTGCAAAAAACGTTCTTATACCTCCTTACTCACTTGTTTGATCTTTGTTTGTCTACCGCTGTGCTTCCGGATGTCTTAGAGAGTGCTCTCCTGCACCCTATGAGACAAGGACTGTGTTGAAAACTAGAGGCCGATTTCAGTGCTCACAGTTGTCTCCAAAATACTGGAGAAAATACTTAACAGTAGACTCGTCATATACCTAAAACACAATAATATCATTGCAGAAAAACAATTCTACTTTATGAAGGGTATCAATTGAGGATGCAACTTTTGCTCACAGAAACGGTAGCTAAAAACCTTGATGACAAGTCTAAAGTTATTGGCGGTAGGTTTTCGACACTGTCCCAATATCCCTTTTGTTGAATAAAATGGAATCGCTCGACATTAGTTTAGTTGGGTTGAATATTTTTCGTGATTACCTCTCAAATAGAACCCAGCCCCGTGCTGGCCCTCACAGCGTAGGGGAGCGTCCCCAAGGTGGCGGATAGGGGAATGGTCGGTAGTACAGCCTAGCTACACTAACCGGCTAAGTCCGATGGACTCGCTGACCAACGACGGGTGTGGTCCTCCAGCATTTCGGGGGTTGTGCGGCGGGTTGACACCTCGCCCACGTAAACTAATGTTGCTGGTGAAGCGTATCCCGTTAGCGCTTCACTAGCTTGCACAACATCGTCAAAAAAAAAAATAGAACCCAGTCCCCGCGCTGGCCCTCTCAGCGTAGGGGAGCGTCCCCAAGGTGGCGGATAGGGGAATGGTCGGTAGTACAGCCTAGCTACACTAACCGGCTAAGTCCGATGGACTCGCTGACCAACGACGGGTGTGGTCCTTCAGCATTTCGGGGGTTGTGCGGCGGGTTGACTCCTCGCCCACGTAAAACCAATGTTGCTGGTGAAGCGTATCCCGTTAGCGCTTCACTAGCTTGCACAACATTGTCACAAAAAAAAAAATAGAACCCAGTTCGTTGAAATAAGAAAATTCATGAGATAACAAAGTAGATCTTACCGTCGGAGTGCCACAAGCGGTGCGATGCAAGTGCCACGGCTTGTGTAAAAAACGTCTACCATACTGTCTGTAAATCATCGCTTATGCCGACGACACTGCGCTCATTGTGAATGAAAGAAATTGGACTGGGACTCGGGAGCACACTGAGGTGAAGTGCCTTCGTGAAGTAATGCTGTGGTGTAGTTGTTATTACTAAATCTGAATGTTGATAAAACGAAATACATCAACAAACGAAATACACATACATCTTTATCCTTGTCAACATCATAAAGGGAACCTCTATACAAAATTTCAGCTTTCTAAGTTGAGTGCCTGCGATAAAACAGTTACAGTCCTAATACACCATTTCCCGTGGGAATTTCATAAGACCACATCTTTAATCCTTGTCAACATCATATAGGGAACCTCTATACAAAATTTCAGCTTTCTAGGTTGAGCGCCTGCGATAATACACTTACAATCCTATTACTCCCTTTCCCGTGGGAATTGAAAAAAATCCTGTCTTTGTTATTGTCCACTTCATAAAGGGATCCTCAATACAAAATCTCAGCTTTCTAGGTTGAGCGCTCCCGACATTATACATGTAGTCTTATTTATTATTCGTCCGCGTGAAGTTCCGGACCCATTCCCATGGGAACCACATTGAATTTCGGGAAAAGCTATAGCCTATGTTACTCCCTGATAATGTAGCTTTCTACTAGTGAAAGAATTTTTGAATAGGTCCAGTAGTTTCGGAGCCTATTCGATGCAAACAAACAAACAATCAAATCTTTCCTCTTTTTATTATTAGTATGAAAAACAAATTAGACGGTAAGTAGAATTATTAGAAATTAAAGATATACGATTAAATTGGTATTATATTAGCTAGATGGGTATAATGACAAAATAAGCTATTAGAACTGAATTTTGAAATACAAAATGTTAATATTATTTTTATGGCCACGTGCAGTTTGCTGTTATGTTGTGTGTACTCATAGTATATTTTGATTTTAGTAATACTGCGTGATCACACGATCCTAGTTATTTTTTGAAATTAATAAAAATGCTTTAAAATTAAAACTATTTTCGTTTCATTTGTGAATGTTTCCTGTAATGTCTGAGTTTTAAATTTTTTCCAGTGATTAAAGAGGTTACAGTCATTCGCTAATGAAAGAGATGAGCAGGGCGGTAAATATTGCAATATAGAGCGAGCAAACGAGGATTCGAAAGCGGGCTTCGTCTGATGAACAACGTGTTTCAATTATTTTATTTACAGATATTTCTGATTCTCTGGGTTAGGTCAGGGTACTTAGGGTGAGCTTGTGATCATCAGCGACCGAAGGGAGCGAGGCTCTCTTTATAATGACACATTTCCTAGGAATTGTATACAATGACGGATTACATACATTTCCGGTAACATTTATATCATCCTGTAAGTATTATATATATACTATATCTACTTATTTATTTACATTGATTCATGCTATTCTAAATGTACCTATAGGCACAGGATAGCATTATCAGTGAAATTAGACAGATTAGCTGTATTTAATAGTCCAAACGTGCATTATATGAAAAATAAAACATGTAACACTGAATAAATCGAAAAAAATATTATAAAAAAAGACAATAATGTTGTTATAATGTGTATTTAATTAATAGGAGACGCAAACAAAGAGGTTACATCATTAAGATAATTGAGCGACACATTAAATTTATCTTTGTATGAACTAAATCAAACACTCCGATATGAAGAGAAATTAAAGTGTTACTTTAATTACTTCTAGTTCTAGTTTTTCCGAAATATGTAAAGTAAAAGATCTCAATCTTTGAAGACAGAGTAGTTAAACTGCGGGGGAATGGATTTAATGAACATATTAAATCCAGATTCTCCTGAAAACTGTTTCCAGAGCCACTGCGTCTCTTGAATATTCAGCTTCAAAAGCGACGCCTTGCGTATACCTTCGCCGTTTTTCTTCCTGGCAATCTTCATTACTGACTCTTCGTTAATTCTTTTTAATTGTAGTTTTTTTAAAGCGCACACTAGTGGCCAGTAAGAGAACTGTTGATCAAAGTGCTCTGCTCCTGTCACAGCTGAGAGGTACAACTTACATTTTTTATCATCATTACAATCCCAAGTTAAGCCTAATGTTTTAGCTTCCTCCGATTGCAGTTTCGGCAATTTTCGTCGGTTCTCGTAAGCGTAGGCGGCCACCAAACCAGTAAGACGGTTCTGGGTGAACTCGAAGTCTTTAATGATCACACCAGGGCCGGTTTTCTTAACAATTAATGGCAAACTGGAAAACAACAATGAAAATAAGTAAAGTAACAGCCAGTTTCTGAAATGAGAGAGGTAGGGCACAGCGGATAATCCGCTCAAATCGGAGCAACCCGTCTGGGGAAGGACCTCCACCTTACAGAAGATCGTAGCCAAATAGCCATGATGTGTTCCTACGGTGAGTAAGGTCTCCAGAGCTTCACTTGGGGGGATGGGAGGGTTGGCAACGCGTGAGTGATACACCCGGTATTGCAAGCGTCTATAGGCTACGGTGATGCTTACCACTAGGCGAGCCGTATGCCTGTTTGCCACCTTAGTGGTATTAAAAAAATGCGTTCTTAAAATTAATGGCACATTAAATTAAAGCTGTCACTGTCAGGTCAAAGTAAAGGAGAAAAAGGAAAAAGAGCGGTAAATTGAGACTTAATGTGGAATTAAAATTAAAATAGGTTTTATAACTGGCTGGTAGTATGGTATGGCATAGAATAAATAGACTAAGGGCATTCTTTGACAGGCCGGTGGTGCGAGGTGGTGATCCTACTTTCGGCACCAGGGGGGCAAACATGCGATGGCATTTGTGTTAGTACTCGAATCTGGGTGTTTTCTATATATTATAAGTAAATATTTACAATAATATATCCGTAGTCTGGTACCCATAACACAAGCGGGTCAAGCATAGCTTACTTTTGGGACCTGCGGCCGTACCACGACCTTTTATAACTATCGATAAACGATTGTGTAAACGAGACGTCGCCTTACATCATGTATTGCGCTGTCTCCCTTACGCAGCCGTTCTTGTTTTGTTTTAAGCGGTCATGGTACGGGCCCTGGCGCGTTGTATATTGTGTAAAATTTAGTCTTACTTGTTTGCCAACCACATGCCTTCAATGACAATGGCCTCTCCAGGCAGTTTCGCCTTCAAGGCCTGTCTGAGCTGATAGCCTTGGGACAGAATGCGGTTAATATTATCATCATTCTGCAGGAATTTCGCAGTCTTGTACACGCTGTAGAACGCCACCCCCGTAAACTCGGGCTGCGGTGCCTTTTCAGAAAATTCAAACTTCACAATATTCCGTCTGAAAAAGCAAAAACTTTATTAAAATAATGCATTCGTAGGTTGTTTAAAATTTAATATTTATCTTTTATCACTCAATACTCAATTTTTTATTGCACCAAAGTATATTTTAGTAAATATATTTATAAAAACGACAGATAGAACATTATCTCGATTAAATCCAAAGCAGTTGGTTGCGATGACGTGAGTAGAGACATGGTCATCGCTGTCATGGAAATTACTCTTCCCATCCTTAACCATATCGTTAATTATTCTCTCCTGAGTGGCACTTATCCCCACCTTTGGCGTAAGGCTCTTGTCTTACCTCTTCCTAAAATTTCCACCCCTTTGCAATTAAATAATTATAGACCTATTTCCATTTTACCGTTCCTCTCCAAAGTCCTTGAAGCTGTTGTTCATAAGCAAATGTCCGCTTTTATTTTTTCCAACAACTTACTTTCCCCTTTTCAGTCTGGCTTTCGCCCAGGGCATAGTACTGCCACTGCTCTTCTAAAAGTAACCGAAGACATTCGTGTTGGTATGGAATGTAAGCTGGTCACCATTATCGCTCTCATAGACTTCTCTAATGCTTTCAACATGGTTGACCACGATTTACTTCTTACCATTCTTAAACATCTAAATTTTTCCTCCTCTGCTTTGGATTGGTTTTCTTCTTATCTTCATGGACGTCAGCAGGCAGTGCGAGTTGGTCGTGAATTGTCTGACTGGAATGCTTTGTCTGCAGGCGTTCCGCAGGGTGGCATTTTGTCCCCTCTATTATTTTCCACTTTTATTAATATTTTGTCTTCTTCGCTCAGTTCTCGGCACTGTGATCCCTGAATCGCCTCAGACATTTTCTACCCATTGCTACCAAAGTCACACTTGTTCAAACCCTGATTCTCCCACTTATTGATTATGGTGATGTGTGTTATCCTGATCTCAATGAAGATCTCCTCAACAAGCTAGATCGGCTTATTAACAATGCAATCCGTTTCATTTTCTGTCTGCGCAAATATGATCACATTTCATCCTTTCGATCAAAGCTTGGGTGGCTGCCCATTCGCCAGCGCAGACATCAGAGAATATTAACAACACTCTTTTCTATTTTATTTAATCATAACTCTCCTGAATATCTCAAAGATAAATTCCGATTTCTCTGTGACTCTCATGACCGTCAACTCCGTTCTGATAATTCTTTCAAACTTTACACTCCTCTCTGTCATTCTGCTTTTATGTCTAATTCTTTCACTCTTCATGCTTCACGACTCTGGAATGCGCTACCCGACCCTATTAGATGCACCAAAAATGCTTTTATTTTTAAAAAGAATGTGCGTGCTTATTTTTTGGATTTGATTAAGGTATCGACATCATTTGTTTAATGTATCCGTCACCGTCATCTTTAAACGCGTAATTTTATTATTATTTTTCTCCCCCCTTTAATTGTTTATGTTGCATAGGAATCATCTATATGTATTATATATTTATTATATATGTATGTATGTATATATCTATTGTATCTATTATATTATGTATGTAGGTATATGTGTATATTATATTTATTTAATAATATTTAATTTTAACAAGCCGCTTTCGTGAATTTCTGCACTCCCAAGGGTTGACTGGTAGAGAATGCATTTAGCATTAAGTTCGCCTGTTGTATCAGTACTTTGTGTATTGTGGTCAATAAAGATAATTAAATAAATAAATAAATATTTATTATTTACTAGTGAAACGCGCAACTTCGTTTGCGTCATATTTATGCACAGCAGCGCCATCTAAATCAGATTTTAGACCAAATCGCGTACTTTTGAGGATAAAAAGTATCATATGTGTTAATCTAAGGTATCAGCTACCTACGCTACGTGCCAAATAACATGAAAATTGATCCAGCCATTTGAGCGTGAAGAAGTGACAAGCATACACACAAACTTTCATGTTTCACGACGACGACCTCCGTGGCGTAATGGTTACCACGCCAGACCGCCACCCAGGAGGTCCCGGGTTCGATCCCCGGTAGGGTCATGATGAAAAACGAACTTTTTCTGATTGGCCTCGGGTCTTGGATGTTTATCTATATTTGTATTTGTTATAAAATATAGTATCGTTGAGTTAGTATCCCATAACACAAGTTTCGAACTTACTTTGGGGCTAGCTCAATCTGTGTGAATTGTACCTATATATTTATTTTATTTATAAGTAGGAAGTTGGATAAATATAAATAAATGTGAAATTAACTGTCTCGTCTGTGCTCTTCACGTTAAAACGGCTGAACCAATTGTGATTAAATTTGGTATCATAGATGTAGTTGGAGACCCGAGGAAGGACAGGATAGTTTTTATTCCAGAAATCAACCCTTAAAGGGTTGAAAAGTTTGTTTAATTATAGAAATTAAATTCACTTACCGACTCATAATTTTCTATTACTAATTCACTTTGATACTACAATAATCCCGAAGAATGGCTATGTGCTATGTATGACAAAAATCTTAATATAAAAACAAATCAATCAATCTTTAAAAATAGTTCAAATTAAATTAAAGTTAAATCTGTTTGCATTGACTAAGTACTTTGACTGACAATTGAATAAGTAAGTACTTATTTAGAGTTATCTAACACAGCAATATTAAGATGACTAATAATTACTGACATTTGATATTAATTTGGTTCACAAATAACAAAACAAACGACTCGTTAGCTTGAAAAATAAGGAGCAACTAAGCAATGCAATTAAGTATGCATCAAATGCCTGTTGAGTGAGATCGTTTAACATAAACAATATCAATCATTGTGTGCTTTACTTTGTATAAATACACACTTTAATTACAATGAATTTATTGTTTGAAATATTCATTATTTTTCTATGCCTTATCTTAGTTTAGTCTCATTTATAAGTAACTATCTGTCTTCGCGACTCCGCCATTATGATTTAGAATAGAATATTTTTATTTTAATAATCAATCCAACAAATTTCAACAATTACATTATACCTGTCTGGGGAAGGACCTCCACCTTACCACAGTATAATAAATAGTACCACGTAACGTTACAGAGATGATTATCGGCAACGCGTGAGTGATATCCCCCCGGTTTTTGCAAGCATCTATACGGCTACGGTGATTGCTTGCCATCAGGCGGGCCATATGCTTGTTTGCCACATTAGTAGTATAAAAAAAACTAGTTCAGGCAATCGGCACAAATAAGTTTGTGGTACTGTATAATATTTTTTTTTTTTGACAATGTTATGCAAGCTAGTGAAGCGCTAACGGGATACGCTTCACCAGCAACATAGGTTTTACGTGGGCGAGGTGTCAACCCGCCGCACAACCCCCGAAATGCTGGTACTGTATAATATTAGTACTTCAATAAGCCACGTCGAAGGTTATGTCCGAATTCCACCCTCGCCTGCTAACTCTGTTTATGCAGGGGAACACGGGGAATATCCATCCGTCACAATTACTGTTCGACCGGAATAACTAGCGGCCGAAACAGGGAAATAATGCCACTTGTTATCTGCGCATCTCTTGTTGTGAGACTCATACATTTTCATGAGGCGTTCATTTTATCCACCCATGTTTTGCGAACACGTATACTTTACTTTTACAAATGGGATCGAAACATACTATTATTTTAAACTAATGTACCTACACCTGTAATAATATTAAATACCAATATAATTGGCACAACATTTCCAGTGTTTTTTTAAATGAAAAAAAGTTGATCTGTACAAAGCTTTCTAATTGAATTAGCAAAGCTTTGTACTAAGATGGTACTTAGGATACTAGTTTCAAAAATGTCATGCATAGGTTTTTGAAATGGAAGAGTATTTAATTTTATGAATTCTAGCAGGATCAGTAAGGTGCCACCCTGTCACAGAATATCGGCGGTTCGTTCGGTGACTGAGAGATCCGGAAGCCCAACTCCTTTCTCTTCTCCTTTTTCTTATCCATTCTCTCATTATTATTTTCCTGTAGCAAGCAACGCATTGGTAGCACCTCTAGTATTATTTATGTTTACAGGCGGCGGTAACTACTTTCTGTAAATTTTATTTATGTAACAATGGCACTTAGGACATGAAACAAAATGTTATTTATCCACTTAACCTTTCCCAAAAATAACACTAACTTAACCCTGTAACAGCCACATACGAATGCAATGTTCCGCGCGGGTCAAATGGACCCCATTCAAAACGCCGGCACGCGCCGCCTCGCAATAGAAAATAGAAAGACGTCGTTAAACAAAAGGCCATTGTACGCATCCCAGGCGGGCAGTTATTGTACAAAACAGTACAAATATAGCTGATTCGCGGAATATGGGGAGACGCGCTTAAAATTTGCGGAAAAAATCTGTGCGCTCCGTTGGATACGGGCGATTTTGACGATAGGGTTAGCGACGGTAGTTTAGGGTTGAATGAAATAATATTTTTTTTAACAAACATTATTTTCTGACAATTGTCGTCTAATTATATCTGTACAGAACTTGACTGATTTATCAAAATAATATATTTTACGGTCGTTTTTTACTACTATTGGCACAGTGTTATTTGATTGTGACTCACTAATTATTAATATTGTTAACGTCGTTATAGCTTATAGCTATTATTGTAAATGACAATATAATATTTTATGTCTTGATTGAAAAGCGTTGTATCAGGACCATGTTTGAACTCAAGCCGACTGATAGCCAAAGCACAGAATTCTGACACTTCCGTCCCTATATATGGAGGTGGCATTATTTGTTAAGCGTAATCCTGAGTTATTTCCTAAATTGTCAGACATACTGCAACAAGAAACAGGCGTAACTTTAATAAATAAAATAAATATATTGGGACAAATCAAACAGATAATAATGCTAGCAGGCTTTGTCTCCATCCCTCAAAAACTACTCTAATGCATAAGAGTTTATTATTTGATCTCAAATCAAATCTTTTGACTAAAAATGTTACTATAGTATTAATAATTTCATTCATATTTGTAATTGTTATTTTAATATAATAATCTAATTTTTAATTTGTTAATTAATTAGTTGCTTTTCTTAATATTTTGTATACGCAAATAATATTGCAAAACATGACGGAATCACAAATGTGTAAAATTCACCTACCTATGTACCTACTCATGTTTTATACAAGTAAATTCTTATCTTATCCTATCTTGACAAGCTTAAGAACGAGTATATCTTTCAGATGAACTTATCGAAAATTAATAAAAACGTCGTGTCGTGCGGTTTGGTCAACGTTCCAAATAAATATCCCTCTTGCTTCCTACTCCCTTTTTCACTTTCCTTCATAGGTGGACAACGCATCCAAGATCTTGTGGTTGTGGATGTCCATGGGCAGCGGTGATTGCTTACCACCAGTGGGGCAATTCACGTAACAAGAACCGATTCTAGTTCGATTCAACGACACTCGCAGTCCCGTTCAATTCCTATTTTGTATGAGTGAAACAAGCGAGTGTCGTTGAATCGAAGTAGAATCGGTTCTTGTTACGTGAATTGCCCCACTGGTGACACGCTAGCTCGTTTGACTTCTGTGATAAAAAAAAACAATCACTAAGCAGTAAGTCGTGCGACTCAGTTTGACTCAGTTGTCGTGCGCCCGTGCGTCGTCGACCGTCGTCGGGATCGCGAGGATCGGGATGCTACATTTAAACTAAATATTTTAAAGGCCTCCCTACTCGTGAGTCGGCAGCCCTGGCCGCGGTCGGGAGTTATTAATAACGGTAGCATATTACAATTCAATTTGAGCGGCCGGCGGCGCGGGGCGGGCGGCCTGCGGATTACGCTGTAATCCCACAGCTAAACTGAACACAATTATATTAAAAGCAAACATGAAAATCTCCTATACCGAACAATCGCTATTAAGTCGTCGCTTAATAGCGTTGTCAGCCGTGCCCACCTGTAATAGCGTATTATCTAGATTTGTCGATGTTGTACTTTGAGATTCTTTGTTCGTGAATTTAATGCTAAATGAATCACAAAGATAAGGCTCAGATAAAAAAATAGCATTTCTAAGTTTATGTTTAGATTTAAAAATTACATAGAGAGAGCGAACAATATTATAAAAGGTATTAGAGTAAGAAGTGATATCCCCAAAGCGACTGGTCCCAGGTTTGAATCCCTGCAACGGTAATAATGTAGGTATCGCTAAATTCATGTTATGTTGCTAATGATCACTTACTGGTAAAGGAAACAATTGTAAGAAAGCCCAAGGTTGAGGCACCTACCGGACTACGCTAATCCTAATTTAGACACTCTCGAGAAGTTGAGCGAAGTGAAGTGAAGAAGACAAAGGAAACTTCAAGGACAAATCACACAGATTGAGTTAGCCCCAAAGTAACTTCGAAACTTGTGTTAAGTGATACTAAACTGAACGATACTATATTTTATAACAAAATACATATATATATAGATAAACATACAAGTAGAGATGTGCCGCGGGAAGAAATTCGGGAAGGTTAAAATGGGAAGGAAAGGGAAGGAAGGGAAAAAATTAATAAATTCCCATTTATTCCGGCATATTTTATATATTCCCAGGAAGAAATAAGTATGGTTAAATTTACTACAATAATAATAGTAAAATATCGTTTGGATATAAAATAAAACGATGTTTAATAAAAATTATCTATAAATATAAAATTCTAAGTCCAGACTGACTGACTGACTGACTGACTGACTGTCTTAACTATATATCAACGCACAGCCCAAACCGCTGGGTCTAGAGATTCAAAATTTGGTATGTAGTTTCCTTATAAGGACCGGACCGACCGGACCGAACCGACCGGACCGGAACGGATTGGACCTGATCGGACCGGATGGGACCGTACCGTACCGGGACGTGCCGGACCGGACCGAAGTGGACCGGACCGGAATTTGTTTTTGAAGAAAAATATGCTAATTGTTAGTTAGGCCACACGGGCGAAGCCGCGGGTAGAAGCGTTGTTTACATCTGTTTATACATCGAGAAAAATAAGTAATCAAAACAAGTGTGACAAACAAGTGAGAAGTGCAAGCGACATTGAATTTAGTGCTTGTACAATAAGGTGCAAAATGACTTACACATTGGAAGTTATTTGTTGACCTTGAAGTTGTTTTGATCGAAGTTATTTGTAAACAAGTCACAAAAAAGGCCATAGCCGTCGGCCGGTAGCCGACACAGTCAGTTCATTCTGAACATTCGGTGCGATAAATGCGAAGACTAATCAAGAGTGACTTAACCTGCCACCTTTGCGATACCAACGCACTTCGGACGACTCTGCGATTGGGCGAATACTGTGATTGGACCAACAACTTCGACGATCTACGGACTTCGATTCTTCGTGTGATTTGGCTACATTGATTGTATCTGTGACATGTTCATCGCTCAATAAATTCTTCTAACGAGTCAACGGTGTTTAATCCAAATTCCGATTCCCACGTTGCTAACATTTGGTGTCAGAAGTGGGATTTGCAGCGACTCCGAGGGAAGAAAATGCCGGCGTCAGAACGACGGCACAAGAAGAAGCGGAAGCCATGGCTATTGCCCGATCAGCGGACACGCCTACCGGCTCCATCGACCAAGCCACATCCATCGACTAAGCCACACCTATCCACCAGGACCAGGCGACATCAACCATGCAGGCCCCGTCCACTAGCTCCACCCATCGGACCTTGGCTCCAGCTCAAGAGGCTAGAGCATCTGCATTTGACTTCAATAGATTAATGCAGATAATGGATTGCATGCGCTAGGAAATATGCGAGAAACAGGAAGAAATGCGCCAAGGAAAGGAGGAAATGCGCTTGAAACAAGACGAAATGCGACAGGAAATGAGCTATAAACAGGAGGAAAGGCGACAAGGGCAGGAGGAAGCGCGTCAAGACAATAAGAGCGAGAGACCTTACTGAAGAATGTGGACCAAGTAGAAGAAAGGGTTACTAATCTGGACGACAACGTGCACACCATAAAAAAAGGTTTTGATGGGCTGCAGAAAAAGATGCTGCGAATTGAGACTGCAGGACCCGCCACGTCCAGTGGCTTTGCTCCGTGCAGCCGGGCGCCTCGAGTGGAAGTACCATTGTGCGACGGAATTAAATCCTGCCGGCAGCAGTTCCAGACGGTTGCCAACGCCAACGCTAACGGATGGACGGAGGAACAGAGCTTGACAGCTCTCATAGTGACACTTCGGGGATAGGCTCTTTAATTTATTTCAGTTGTACATACTGTTTCTGAGTAGGCGGTAGATAGATACACGTTAACACGATGGATTTAATACTAATCTATGAGTAAATAAACCAACTGCGAAAAATGGCGCACTGGTACTGACGAGTGAATCCCCCTCCCCGCCCGCCGCCGCCGCCACTCGTAGGTAGTACACAGCACGCTAATGTCATTCTATTTTATCGCGTTTATTTAAAACTACTAGCTTCTGCCCGCGGCTTCCCCCTCGTGGCCTACTAACAATTAGCATATTTTTCTTCAGAACAAAAATTACATATAATAGATTCCGGTGCGGTTCGGTCCGGTTCGGTACGGCCCAGTACGGTATGTCCGGTCCGATCCGTTCCGGTCCGGTCCGGTCGGTCTGGTCTGCTTTATCGCATATAAACTCTCATCCCCAATAGTCAGGATTTTGAATTTTATATATATTATATATTTTATTATATTTTATAGATTACTTTAGTCAAATATTAAATTAAATATAAAAAATGCGCTTGTTAGCACTGAAAATTTTTCAAATTTAACGAATTCAATTTCTTCCGGGAAGTAATTCAAATTGGGTGGGAAGAAATGGGTATAAATGGAAATATTTCCAGAGGTTGGGTTTTTACCGGGAAAGCGCCCATCTACAAGACCCAGGCCAATTAGACAAAGTTCGCTTTTCATCATGATACGACCGGGATTCGAACCCGGGACCGTGGGTGGAGCCAGTAACATATGGCACATGATGTATGGTGTGTGTTTCTTTGATTAAGAAATGTGTATTTGTTCATACGAATTAAATATGGATGCTAAATCATATCTGCCAAATAAAATTTCTGGTCAATCAGTTTAAAATATTTTAAAGTTGCTCTATTTTATTTAATATAAAATTTCACCCGAACAAACATTGCTGGTTAAAAGCTTGTAGAAAGAAGTTATTGGATTCTTCCTACATATTCCGAATAATGAAACAATGGGAAAGATAGCATTCACCAATAAATAAGAAGATATTATGTTCTTTACATTTGGGGACAGGGCGACGTAATCACGCCTGCGGTTGCTTACGGGTTACGGAACTTACGGGCGGGGCCGGCGGAGCGCGAAATGGCATTAGTTAGGATAAACCGATTGTGATGACCAACACAATATCGGGCGTTACCAATGGTTCCAGGGAGCTGTCTGTTGATTAAACAGCGAGTTGCTACAAAATATTTAAAAATTAATGACAAATTAAGTCTCTAGGTACGGTACAGTCAGCTGCAGAGAAAAAACTTAATTCTTACGGCCCAAACGAAGTAAGAATCTCAAAATGTATTTTTTCATAAATTTTTGTTTAAATACAACAATTACATTATAAAACATAATTCTTATTTCGTTTGGATGGTCAGGTTTCTTTGCCTGTACCTCTTGATTATATCTCAATTTGACAATGACAGCGTGACTTGTACCGTGTCATTAACATTAAAATGTGTTTCGGCAATACATTGAAAGACAAAAAAAAGAAGTTAAAATATTTCTTCTTCCGTAATTAGAGTTGCACTCAATCCACCCGTGGAAAGGGAATGTAATATTTTTTGTTTACTTTTACTGATTTATATTTCTATCTTTCGTCAATCACTTTCCTTGTTCTAGGGAACGTAGTAGGAAAAAATGTATTTGTGATAAAGGTTCACAAATAAGTACACCTTATGCAATTACCGCTCTGCTCATGGCCTTTTGCTGTCAGATTCGATTTTCTGTGTGAGACAATCTGTCCCGGTCGATCTAGCGTCTAGCATATTTCCGAGTCACTACCAGTTCATAGCTCTACCACCCTGAAAAACGCCTAATATATATTTTTTCGTGTCTACTACTTTTTGTATCTCTACATGTGAGAAGTACCAGTATCCTCTTGACTTGATAGTATGAAAAAAAAATGTTTTCTTGATAAATGCCAATAACAGAAGATTTAAAAAAATATGTCATTTTAATAATAAATCTATAAAATTAACGTTTTTCTTTCAGCAGTAGGTATCTATATTTTTATTAGAGATGTGTTTAAAAACAAACAAATACGGCTCGGCAGGCTGTATAATTAATTTCTGGTAAAGTTTGGGAGGGCGGCGCGCCCGCGGGGGGCGGCCCGCTTCCCGTTTTAACTTTCCGGTTCGTTGCCGCGCCAGCCCATACCATGAGTATACCAGATAGTATCCTAAAAAAATATATTATGTAGGAGTAGCGAAAGCGCAACGTTTCGTGTATCCCGCTCTCTCGAGGTTTCGGAAGATCCTTTCGGACGTCTACTTACGTCAAACAAAACAGACTTTCCAAGTTTCAGGGGCCCCACCACGACCTTTTAAAACTATCCTTTTGTGTAAACGAGACGTCGCCTTACATCATGTATTGCGCTGTCCCCCTTACTCAGCCGTTCTTGTTTTGTTTTGAGCGGTCATGGTAGGGGTACAGGTCTCTACGATCAGTGGTTTAGGCTGTGCATTGATCTGTCAGTCAGTCAGGACAAAGCATTTTATACAGGATAGGAAGCGAAAATAGAGGTAATCCAAAAGAAACCCAGAAAAAAAATGTTGTATTCCAGATTTTAGAGCAAATTTATATTAACTATTCTATATATATCTCTCTATCGGGTTGGCTAACACTTTTTTTGCTCTTAAAGGTTGGTAGGCGTTCATATTAAAATCTTCGGGGCTACTATGAATGTTTCAAAACGTCAGTCCGTATTTTTTTTAATTTTTTATTTTATGTAACACACACGCATTACTCTTACATGCATAACACACACACGTTTAACACTCATTCATAACACGACCAAGCATAACACACACAAACCAACACTATACACTACACATAAACTATAAATTAAATCTCAAAAATTAAATTAAATTCTATCATTTTTGGCACATTTTGTAACCGTTTTGTAACCATTTTGTAACCTAGTCTAAATAAATAAATTATATTGTAAGAAAACTCAGAAAGAGCGGAGCTACCAATCACAAGCATTTCTTTGCTTAAATGGAGGCTCCTGTCACTTGAAATGTAACTAGTAATTAAGTTAATGAATAAATATTTTTTCATTTTTCATTTTTTTTCATTATGTAAGTGGTTGGCAGACGAGCATGCGGGTCTCCCGATGTTAAGTGACCACCGCCACCCATGGAGCACAGGGACACCGGGGAAGTCCCTGAGCCGCTGCCGGCCTTTTATGTGCATGTATGCTCGCTTCTTGAAGGTAAAAATAGTTTACAAGTAAAAATAGTTTTTAAGGTTCCCAAGTCATAGTCATTTGGAAACACCGCTGGCGGGTGTTGGTGATTTCCTTTCATAGTTGTCCTGCCTATTGTATTTTTGTTTATAAGGGAATGAAACCTCCTTTCATCTTAATATCTTTTCTTAATATTGTTTTCACTCTTCGTATCGAGACGAGACACGAGTCTACATTCTCGAAGTAGACCGAAGTGAAATATTGGTACGATTGAGAGGACAAAGGAAAAAAGACAAAATGGGACAAAGAGGCCTTCAACATACGTTGGGTAATTCAGCGACTGACACCACGAGGGATTGGAACCATGGTGTCAGTCACGGAAGGACTCTTTTTGAATTGACTGATTGACACCATGGTGTCAGTCGAGTAACATATAATTGGGACGTCGTTGATTGACACCATGGTGTCAATCACGGCAGGCGTTTTTTGACTTGCTCGATTGGAACCAAGTACATTTTATTGAAACTAAACAGTTATTTTTAACATTCCTTTTTAAATTACCTATAAGTATCGCAATTTAAAAAGAATTTATTTCTAATGGTGTAAACTCCAAAAAATAAAATATTTTTTTAAAATAAATATATAATTTTTTGAATAATCGGTTAGTGTCAAAGTGCACGCTTTTTTTAATAGTTTTAACTTCTAAAGAAATTATGTATATCCTACTTACGTTTTTAAACCTATGCATATTTTTTTTTGTCCTGAACGACTGACTGACTAAGAATCAACGCACAGCCCAAATCGCTGATCGTAAAAATGGATACTTGAAAGGTGTGTTCTTTGCTATGATACAGGCATCCGATAAGGAAGGATTTTCCGAAATTCTACATCTCGGGAGTAAAAAGGGGGACAAAGTTCGTATGGGACGTGATTTCTTATTTGCATAAAATTCTTTAAGAAGACTGATGAAAGACCTCGGATTTTATTAAAATTCTCGAAAGTAAGGTATTGTGTGGGTAATTTTCTTCAAAGTTGATATCAACACTCCTTGGTGCTTTTGATTTAAATTTTATTTTGACATCTGTCATGTCAAATATATATATTTTTTGAGAATTTTCAAACAAATGATTTCATAATATCGTACTATTCTGTTCGTGATCTCGGAAAAACAGCTAAAATTTGAACTACAAAACGGACTGGACTACGCTATTTCATCGATAATAATAGTTAGTAATTAAATATTGTTATTTGTCAAGTTAAATTGGTGAAAATGGCAATATTGATATTGTTTCTTATTCACTTAAGGGCAACCTCATTACATCTTTCGTCTCAATCTATTTTTTCGTACTGAAATTCCGATATATTTTTTTTTTTAAATGGAAAAGGTTGGAAAACAGGCATACAGCTCACGTAGGTATAACTGTGTAAAAACTACACGAATTATTTCCCCTGATTGACTGTATATGACTTAATTTGTTTGAATAATATTTAATCATTTTAGTAAATATAAATCTCATTCAATTGTACATAATTTAATTATACTAATATTGAGTACCAGTAATTTTGTTTCATTTCAATAAGTATTTTCTATCCGACTGTACAAAAAACCCATTATTTAAAATAAAAAAAATCGTGGTTCCAATCAAGGAAGTCAATAAACGCCTGCCGTGATTGACACCATGGTGTCAATCAACGACGTCCCAATTATATGTTACTCGACTGACACCATGGTGTCAATCAGTCAATTCAAAAAGAGTCCTTCCGCGACTGACACCATGGTTCCAATCCCTCGTGGTGTCAGTCGCTGAATTACCCCATACGTTTTAGCTCAACTTAGAGAGTGTTGAGCAGGCATAGCAAAATCAATATAATATCAAATCACGTTTCGAGAAATATATATCTTGAATTTTAATATATTTTTGGATCATTCCGAGAACCAGTGATAAGGGCGGCTATTCAATTAACTGTAGCCTCGTCGTAGAATGCCTTCACACTTTTAGTTATGTCTGACAACGTTAACGTAAATAGGAATTGTTATTATCATGTTACAGCGAAGTAATAGGTATTGTATATTTTAACCGAAATAGAATAATGACTTTAATCTACGACATTAATATAATAACAGTGCTTGAGAGTTTTTCGACAGACTGGTGGCGTGTTTGTACCTTACTTATAAATAAAATAAATAAATATATAGGGACAAATCACAGAATTGGTCGACAGTACGTAGGCGACGCATGAACAGTGACGAATTCTGTCAAACGTGTTGTTTACCAAAATTCAAATCACACAGATTGAGCTATATAGTCCCAAAGTTCGAAACTTGTGTTGAGGGATACTAACTCAACGATATTTTATTTTATAACAAATACAAATATAGATTGGAAACATCGAAGACCCAATTCAATCAGAAAAAAAATGTTTTTAATCATGACCTCCTGGGTGGCATGCGGCATGGTAACCATTACGCCACGGAGGTCGTCACCTATTGCGATCACTTTTATAGAAACAGGGTTATCGGTGCCGACAAACTTTATGCAAGTTAACCCTGCGCTGATCGGTACCGACCCGCATTTGTCTTGCTGCTCTATGTAAGCACCCTTTGGCACCAGAGGGAGTCACTGACAACACAAGTCTGTTAGAAATGTGGGTATAGTTAGATGTTATACCCAAAATCCACCATAATCACTTTGTCATTAGCCGGTACTGTGCCATAAATATGTTGTCAATATTGTATCTCGTAACTTTTGTTTACTTTTTAATTACTGAAGACTTTTGAGTGGATCAATTACGTCATAGTACTAAAGTACGAACATATTTATGCCGCTGATTGTACACTCAAGTACACTGTAATACTAGAAGAGGGATGGTCCGTTCATTAACTGATATACAATACATATACTTAGTAAGAGGCTTGTCCTAATGTCGCATAGGGACTATTTGATCAGTCAGGTTTACAACCTGTAATGTACAGGTTACGGATAAGTTCCAGTTGGCCTGCTTTCAGAAAATTTGTCTAGAATATCATACTCATACATCATACAATAAATTTTATTGTAAAAAGTTAACATTTTTTGCATTTTATGTTTTAGATTTAATTTTATGTTACGACAAATGAATGGCAATATTTATTGACATTCCGCGTACGTAAAGTTGTATGTAATTATGTAAAAAAAATGTACGATATATTTTTAAATGACAAAAAAGGCCGTAACTGGTTTTCTTTCGCCATTTCTTTTACCAGTGATCATTTTGCTTTTGTTTCCGAAATGGTAGTAGTTTATAGAGTAGATTAATTATACAAATCATTTATGTATGTACTCTGACAAGAGAACGTGTTTGTAAAAACCTTTTCTATGAATAAAAGATTTGAATTTTGAATTTGAATATAATATTACTATCTGTTACCCGCGGCTTCGCCAGCGTATAAATTAGCCTATATTGAGCTCTGTACCCCTAACAATATGTATGCAAATTTTCATAATGATCAGCTGCTTAGTCAATCCGTGACCGTGAAGGAATAACAAACAAACAAACTCACTTTCTCATTTATAATATTAGTATGATTTGTGCCCGCCGTTACAAAGTTACGTTGATGAATTTTGATGAAGTGTTAAATTTAATCTATTAATTAGTCACTACTTTAAGTGTACCCAATAACCTTACTCTTAAAATAAATCATAACGTGAGTCCATCCATGATAAAACACAGCTTAGTAAATATTATGACTAGGTGGTAATGATCAGTGTTCGGTTTTAATTGTAAACCACAACAGCTAAAAAATCAAAAATAGATACAGCCCATTAAATGTAAGTATCTGGAAAAAATCCGCAATTAATTGGTACTTAAGGATCTCAAATGAGGATGAAAAATCTCTTTATTGTTGCTTTATAAAAACGTGATAAAGAAATATATACAAAATCATCACATCTGTTTCATAATTTCACTCAAAAATCATCTTTATATGTTAGTGTTATGGTAGGTTTTTCATGAGGTCTAAATTACTTTTCATAACGTTTTAGAATTGATCATTTGAGACACGTGCAGGTAAAAAGGTAAGTACACGTATTACTGGTAATCTGACAAGTGCGTTTGAATTCATTTGTTTGGAAAACATACTTAATTTTATTTAGTTTATTTATTCAGTTTTTATTCATAACAATTTCTACATTGTGTTGAACATTACTAGCATAAACCATCAATTTAAACATAAATATTACTTTGTTCCAGTTGCTACCTAGGCGAGTTTCATATGCAACGTTTTCATTTGTAGACCAGTTGCTACATAGACGAGTTACAAATGCACCGATATGATACTAACTCCATTTATTTATCTATATAATCTTTGTTTCCGAAATGGTGGCAGTTTATAGAGCAGTACTACTTCTTTGTCGTGCTCTTCATTACTGATGGTCGTGTCCACATTGCTGTATTTCCATCGCAGTTGATGTCAAAACCTTCCATCCATCTCCTATCCTCGGCTTTTCTTAGGGCGTCTGGTACAGGGTTACCGAGCAGCTGTTTGACTTGGTCCACTCAGCGCGTTGATGATCTGCCCCGCGATCGCTTCCCTTCTACTTTGCCAACTATGACCAACTTCTCCAGGTTATTCGGTTCTCTGCGCATATGTAGGTACTACATGAGGAGACAGTGTGCCTGCGAAGGCTTACTCTCTTATTGTTAAGGACGTCTCTAAGTGCCCGCGAGGGCCCACAGATAAAGTATTTTTGACTTATTTAGAGACTGGGCCTTCATAGACAGGTAAACGTAACATGAATCCTTTCTAATACTTATTACAAATGCGAAATTGTGTGAGGATCTATGGATATTTGTTATTCTTTCACGCAAAAAAGCTATCAAGCTTTTTTTAATCTGTCAAGATTTGCTTGACGTTTGGTAAACGGGTGGTTTTAACCTGGATTAACACATAGGTCTTTATCACAAATATCAGTTCGGAACTGGGAACAATTGGCAAAACCGCCAAAAGCCACTTCTAAAAGTGTTTGAATAAGCCTTGAAAAAATAAACATTTTTGGCATTAGGCATAGTCAAAAACTGCCAATTAAACTAGCAAAAATGTCATCAAGATATGAGATCCCTTCATAAACATGCTTTTGAAAATAATCGGCGTCATAATAAACAGGGTCGTCGGAGATTTAACCCTCAATTATAGAATTAAGCCGCGATGAAGGGTTCACATCCCCTGTTGCGTCGGCAAGTGACCGGTTTAGGGATGTGATGATAGATGATACATTTTCTATTTATCGATAACAATTGTAAAGACGCTCAATCTCCATGTTTCCTGTTTCTGCTGCTAAACTTACACATTCATTCATAGTAACGAATGAATGTATGTGTAAGTTTAGTTCTTTGTTATTAAATAAATAATGATAATAATTAGTATCGGCGATCTTCTTCCCCTATCTTTTTCGACTCTTTCCGATCGACCGTTTTTAACTTTCATTCTTTAGACAAAACAGTCTGGTCTATATAGAGTAGGCTTTATTTAATACACAGACAAAAATACAGTAGTAGTTAATGGTTATCTTACCGTATCTTTTTTGCAGTAACTAAAAAAAATAAATATAGGGACAAATAACACAGATTGAGCTAGGCCAAAAGTAAGTTTTAAATTTTATGTTAAAAAAAATTACGATAGGTATAGGTATGACAAAAAAAGCCGTAACTGGTTTTCGTTCGCCATTTCTTTTACCAGTTTTGCTTTTGTTTCCGAAATGGTAGTAGTTTTAGAGTAGATTAATTATTATACAAATCATTTATTACTGTATACTCTGACGAGAGAACGTGTCTTGTGAAAACCTATTCTCTGAATAAGAGCTTTGAATTTTGAATACTAACTCAACAATACTATATTTTAAAACAAATACACATATAGATAAACATCCAAAACCCAGGCCAATCAGAAAAAGTTCTAAGTTGTAACCATTGATTTATTATAACTTACTAGCGTAAGAAGATTGGCAATGCAAAAGAGATAGATCATAGCATACGCGTGTGTTAGAGCGAGATAGATAAACGAGACCATTTTTCCTATACACGCTATGGGCTTGTATCGCCTTAACGTCAGTCATGTTAAAACAAATCCCACTTATTTTTACAAAATTTATGGTATTTAAGTGTAGTTTTGGTGTTAATTCGACGTGATTAAATATGGTTACCTGTGCAGTGCCTGGATGTAACTCAAACTAAAAGGAAAATCCACAAAAATATATATCTTACTTGCACACATGTACATTCCACGCACACTAGTGTATTTTGTTTTTGGTCTCGCTTCAATCAAACAAAGCCGATCTATAGGTACGCTAGTACATACGAAATCTCTGGTTGTAACTAACTCATACATTCAAGCGAAACCTTATAAATATCGATAACTTTTAATATTATTATGTTCCCCATCCCCACACGTGTTGATGTTCAATACTGACATAATGAAGTGTCGTCACGCCGCACACGCCGCGCTCTATTGTGTTGTGTGCGGTGACCCTTATGTTTCGTTAACTGATTGTAGCTTTATAGTCGATTTGATTGCAAAATATTGCTATGATGTTTATAGATATACTTCTTTATTAACAAAATAAGTTTTACACAATTCACAGCGCCACCTGCTAGGTTACTCTGCATAGCAATCGCGATTTTAATTTCAATTCTGTATAATTTCAAATGCAAAATTAACAGCAAATCCTAATTCGTATCATTGAAATTTTATACTTTACTAACTATTTGGTTAGCATACAATCCGATTTCATTTAGTTTAGTATTTAGTTAGCGCTAGTTTAGCTGTAAAGAGTACCTAAAATTAACAATCCAATGGCGATCGTGCGGAATTATTTTCAAGAGTAAGGGGGCTGGTCCCAAAGTAAGCTATGCTTACCCTGCTTGTGTTATGGGTACCAGACAACATATATATTATTGTAAATATATACTTATAATATATAGAAAACACCCAGATTCGAGTACTAACACAAATGTCATCAAAAGGAGCGGGAATCGAACCAGCGCCCTCTGGTGCTAGGACCACTACCAACACATTATCATCGGGCTGTCAATTTGTCTATTTTATTTTGTGACGGAGTTATAAATATAGAACGCTTTGTGAAAGGCTTATCAACTAATAATAAAAAAACATCATTATAAGTTCTTTAAGCTACCTACCACCTTTTATTTTTAGATAGATAGATAGATAGATAGAATATACTTTATTTGCAATACACATCCAACAGCACAAATAAATATTACATTAAAATCTTACATACTAGTGTATTAGCAACAAGGCGGCCTTATTGCTAAAAGCAATCTTTTCAAGGCAACCTTAGGGTAACGAATTTTAGAGTAGATTTATTTATACATATCAATATTATTTGTATAAATTTCGACAAGAGAAATTGTCTGTGACGACCTAGTCTTTGAATAAAATTTTATCTTTTTACTATTTAGGAAACAAAGCACAATGGTTCACAAAAAAAAAGACGGGTTGCACTCCGGGAGTGCCGGCAGCAGTGAAAACTTAAACATCAGCGTTGTGCATTTTTGAATATTTTGGAATGGTTATATCTTACGCTTTTTTGATCAGGCTAAGGATCTGACGCGAGTTTAACATTTTCTACCCATTTAAAAAAAAGTGCCAAGCGCCGCTAAAGAAGTTTTCACTTCAAAAATGGTGAATGAAAATTCAGTTACAGCCGTTTTGCTATATAACATTTAGCATCATCATACTAATATTATAAATGAGAAAGTGAGTTTGTTTGTTATTCCTTCACGGCTTGACTAAGCAGCCGATCATTATGAAAATTTATATACATATTGTCAGGGGTACAGAGCCCAACATAGGCTAATTTTATTTAGGCGAAGCCGCGCGTAACAGCTAGTATTAAAAGTGAAGGAATAACAAACAAACTCACTTTCTCATTTATAATATTTTATAGATTATTTAAGAACCAAATTAGTGATGATTTGCTGTTAAAATAATAATTACCTTTCCTTTTATAAAAAAAATATTTACACACACAAATAATTTATTACTGTATTTACTCTTTGACGAGAGAAAGTTTAATGTCTGTGAAGACATACTCCCTAAATAAACGTTTTAAATCTTTGAATATTTGTAAGTAAAACGGAATGGCGGAACGGAATTACCTACTAATCGCTGACAAAAAAATCAAGCAATGTTGCTGGTGTAAGTGTAAGCGACTCACACACATATGCAGACGGGTAAACACTAGACATATCAGAACCTAGGTATCTCCTACCAAAATAGCCAATAACTCAATTGAAATAACAATAAAAAGCAATAACCCCAGACCGCATAATGGGGCCGTGTTTTAATCGAACGAACCAGGCGCGAACAAATTAATGCCATCATACTTGTAATTTCAATCACAAAATTAATTCACCCGTGCCTCCTTAAATAAGTGCCGGCTTCGTCCAATCGATAACATGAGAAGGGCGAGGGCGGGCGGTTGGAGTAAATAAGGTTTTACGGCTGCTGTGATTGGTGGATTGTGGGTATGATGGGCGGGTTGCGAAAGGCGTGGTTACTATTGGTTGCTGGCGAGTGTACACACAGTATCCCGACAGGCCGTCTCGGCGGCGGCGGTATACCGTGTGTAAGTTTTGCATGTCTGCTGTGACCTTTTTTTCGAGTGAGTTAACAGTGGCAGGTGAGTAACTCTTTTTGTATTTACTTGAGTTTTTTATGTTTATTTTCATTTTAATATATGTAGTATTTTTGGGTTCATAATATCTTTTTTAAAGTCATTAAACAACTTAATATTTAACAGTTGTGAAAAAATTATACTACACTTAACTAATATAAAGAATTAACAAATTAATTTTTTAAAGTGAATTTTGATTTAAAGATATTTGATATTTAACAAAATGATGATTTTATTGTAATTATCGCGATTTAACCTGGAAAATAATAAAGTGGTCTTAAACTTTTTCTAAACTGATACAAAAATAAAATAAAAAATAAACAAATAAGTACTTGTGACTGATGTAAGTTTTTTTATTATTCTGGCATTTAATAAATAACTTATTTAAATTAGTTTCTATACTGATATAGGTATCCATAAACTATAAACAATTAGAAAACATATCTACCTATTTGTTTTAAAATGACCTGATAATACCAGACAGCAGTTTGTATGATATTTTCGATAATTTGACATAATGACAAGGTGTTAAAGCGGCAATATATTTATGCCGCTGACTGTACATTGTAAAATTAATGACAAGTTAAATTAATGGAGAAAAGAGATAGTTTTGTGGGACTCAACCACATTAATCACCCTTTTAGTAAACGAAGATCAACAGAGGTTTACTAAACCATGTTTTTCGCAATTAATTTAATTCTCCACAAGAATGACAGTGACAAAATATAAGCAGGTTTGTGTATATTTATAAAATATTTTTGTGCAAGTCGCTGTAAAACTATTTGAACGCTTTATACATATTGTTTTATTTTAATAATGTGTAAAATATGACAAAAAACGTGTCTGTTTAAATTGAAATTAATTTTAATTTTTGACGTCAATATTTTTTGGGATTCAATGACAATAAATAAAATAAATAAATAAAATCATTTATTTTGCAAGTAGATTTACAAGAAATACTTTTACACGTCAAAAACTTAATTCTCTTGCATTTTAAAAAGTACAATCCAACAGAAATGCGTAGATACATAAAAAATACTTTCTTATTAAGTTTAATATTTTTAACGTTGCAAGTTGAAACTACTTACTTATTATGTAGTTTCAACGTTAAAAATATTAAACTAGCAGCCAGTTTCTGTAACGCCTTTTAATTTTAATACAACATTAAGTGTCAAGCTCTTTGACAGTGACAGTTATAATTTAATGTGTCATTAACTTTAAAAATGATTGAGATCGCCGCCTTGTCAACGAAGGTCGTCAAGATGGCGACCTCGGATCCTCACCGTACATCGTTGCATTTTTAAAGTGTACTCTTTTGTTAAAAAGTGTTCATTTAAATACTCGACATAGGCGAAATTGTCTGTGTCGTTAAGACACGACAGAAACGCCATTAATTAAGGAAGATTAACTTTAAAAATGCGGGTTATATTTCAAGAATCGGCTCATCACAAATCTATTTAATTTAATCTTGACTATAAAAGAGAAAGAACATCCACGCAGAGCCGAGGGTAAAACATAGTAAAATATTCTTCAAAAAACATAATTATGATAATCTAACAAGGTAATGCATAATTTAAGAAACGTATAAAAATGGCGGAGTCCCCACAGCGGAAAAAGAAAATCATTGCATCTGAAAATTAGATAGATAAGAGTAAGATTTAATTTCTGTCCTCTTTAAATATGGATGCGAGTCTTGTTGCGTTGTTTAAACAGCCACCTGGGGGGTCGGGGGTGGTCCCTGGGGACCCCCTAATTGAAAGACAAACAGGGGACGGGCGTTTCGCAGCGAATTCATTATTTCTACATTAAGTTGATACCAGTGACGAACGAATTTCTTATGCGCTATGAATATGTCATAGGATTTAAAATGAGTCTGTTTTATTGGTGGTTACTGTACTCATTTAACTTAGAGTTTAATGAACTTTTAGGCAAATAAATTTTAGTAAAGTAACTGGTAGCTAATTTGAGTACGGACTTTTTGAGCTGATCGAGTACCTACTCGACCTTTTACTTGAAGTAAGTACCTAATCTACTTACAAATATCTAAGTTACATACCTTTGTATAGATGCACTATTTTATCATAGACATAGCTTTACACAATGTGTTATACAGACATCACCCCACAGTGATTTAAACCAGGGACAGATTGTCCATTAATAAGCAGGTTCCTAAAAATAAAGCCATGCCAGAGAACATGTCCCGGGCGGCAAATTCAGACGGCGACTATTTCAAACTTTACAGACGAAAACCTACATAATATTATTGTCCTGTCCTATCTTAATTAAAATATGTATATAAGTTCGACACGTCCAGTCCATGTATATTTAAAGAAAATTGTCTTATCGTTGTATGTCCGTCAGTGGGCGTCTGATGGCTGAAGTGATGATAAGGGTAAAAATATTGGCGGGCGGCGGCATTTTTCAGTTTTTGCCCCACCTCGAAAAAAACCAATCTCCTGGGCTGACATTATAAAGCAGAAATAACAATACTGAGATACTTTCCCATCATGTTCTAAGTACATAGCACATTGCGAGGGAACACTAAATAAGTTAAACCGAGTTCCGAGCAGATTCCGACTTGATATTTAAGTTTTAACGAAATGGCGCCGACCTCGTTCAACTTCCTTTTATGAGTTTTCCTTTGAAAGTAAATTGCGTTCACAGAGCTACTACTTGTTATCAATTGACGTTTTCTCTTTTGATTGCGAATTATTGGTTTGTTGATTCAATAGGTTGGTGTAGATTGGAAATTATTACTTTTGTTTTAGTTGTTCAAGCGGGTTTTGCTTTCTCTCTTCTTTTAAGAACTGCGTTCTTATCGGTGTAGCCACCCACCATTTTCTTCTGTCCTGTGCTCTTTCTTTCATCTCTCCTAAGTCACGACGCCTGCCTTTTCGGTTTTACTTCTTTAAAGGCGCTGCACGCCGTCGATTGTCTGCTAATTTCCTGTGATCATTTTTTAAAGTTTGTAGTCAGGACAATGCATTATTGCATGTCTCGACACTTTGTCGAGACGTCTCGACGCGGTCTGCTCCTATCTTTAACACCGATTTAGCATTTTATATTTTAGATTTAATTTTTATGTTGAGACAAATTAATGGCACTATTTATTGACATTCCGCGTACGTAATGTTGTATGTATGTACCTAGTTTTAAATTCTATGTTGAAAAAGAAAAGAAAAAAGAAAAGTACAATATATTTTTAATGACAAAAAAGGCCGTAACTGGTTTTCTTTCGCCATTTCTTTTTACCAGTGGTCATTTTGCTTTTGTTTCCGAAATGGTAATGGTAGTAGTTTATAGAGTAGATTAATTTATACAAATCATTTATTACTGTATACTCTGACAAGAGAACTTGTTTGTGAAAACCTATTCTCTGAATAAAAGTTTTGAATTTTGAGAAGCGACGAAGATTTGTCGGGCTCTCCTCTCTTAGCCAATAAGGGAATGTCGACAAAAAATTGGATTTGTCTGTCTTCCTTCTCTGTCCTAACAGTAGCGGTCGCGGGATCTGATGATACTGAAAGAGATTACAGATTTCTGTAACATGATAAAAGTGATGCAATTTTTTTCTAATTGTTTAATTCAAAAGTCACTGAAATAATCAATATAGTGTTTATTTTAATATTACATTTTCTTGTTGACGGTACCGAAAATGAAATTTCTTAGCCCATGAACACAGGCAAGCGAGGCGCCCGCGATGTAATTTTCATCAAATCAAATCGGCAGATGTCGTTTGTCGAGACGGCCAATTCAATTACATTTATAAGCAAATTCGGGAACAATTTGCATGTTTATGTGCTCATACCGCACGACGAATCTTACTTTATTTAAACTTTCTATTGATGAGAAAAGTTATAGTGAAAGGTTTTTGATTTATTTGTTTTAACTTTTTAATTATTTCTAAGTAACTTACCAACACCACTTTGTCCAATAATAAGAGTTTATAGTTTTTGATATGAATTAAAAATATTTCTGAATTCAATTTTGAATAAATATACATAAATAGGTAAGTTAGTTTCCAAGTAGATACATAGGTACCTATATACATGCCATTAAACAACAACAAAATTTGGAAATCTGTCTTTTATTAGATTAAAAGATATTATGTAATTCCGTCATATAAGAATATTAAAATTCATATAATATGTTATGTACCTACATACAGTAATAATTTTAAAGCTATTATAGTTTTTATTCAAATATTTTAATTTACACATAGATATTTATTTTAACTAAAGACCTACAATTAAAAGCAATGTTAATAGTAGTTATACTTACTTTACAAACAGCTTAACATAAAAACAAATTGATTCATCGTATTGACAATGGGAGAGGATTAGTTACGAATTCAATTGTGCGAAAAATCCGTGGGTCGAAGCCCACGGGCTACGAGGGGGCACACCAACAATAGATTGAAGACATACAATTTGATTATTAAAATTAATATATTAAAATTCTAAGTTATTTTAGGAGATGATAATATGACTGGAAAATTTTCTAGATTCTAAAATAGTTAGTACCTACCTATAGCAATCTATGATAATAAGATTTTCTTTCATAGAAGAGGTTGGAAAACGAGCATACCTACTTTTCACCCTGATGGTAATTTAAGTAAATGGAAAGACTTATAAAATTACTGCCTCATTTCGAATATTTACTTTGAAATAGATTCCAATATCATACCTTTGGATATATGGATAGAATATTCTTTATTTGCAAGACACATACTACAGAAGAAATAATATACTTATGACATTGATACTTGAAGCTTTCTCATGAATCTTTATTTAATGATAATCCGTTAGTTTTCAAATACCAGCAGACAAACATATTATGATTATAATTTGAACAATTTTTTTTGAATGCATTCAAAATCGTTTTAAAATTTAAAACTGAACACAATGAGTGGAAAGTCACACAAGTGGTCGGGGTGCGCGGCCCGGGGCGTCCTCAGTCCCCGATTAAATATTAATCGACGAATTAACTCCCGTGTCTTCGCCCCGGCTCCAATTAAGCGGACAAAGTACTAAAGTAAATAACAGTGTTCGCGAATTAATTTTGTAGTCAATGGTACAGAATTCGAAACGTAGTTTGTTTAAAGGTATCTCTGGGGGCATTGTCTGTCAGTTAGACTCATTAATACGACAATCCTCTCATATTCCACTTAAATACGTTGTACACATTGCTACATTTTGAAGACGATTTGTTATAGGACGTCAGCAACATAGCGCGCGCAAAAGTGATTAATTTGATATGACAAACGTGCTTTCTAAATATTTGATAATATATAATTTTATTATCGACCGAGGTTATACTCGCGCAACCTCTTAAATTTTTCCTGTTTATAAAAAAACTTGTTTTCCTTATAAGACTTTCTATGTCTTTCAATAAAACAGTTAAAATAAATGCGTTGTCAATGCATTGCTCTCTACAAAAGCGGATTCGGTGAAATAAGGAGTTGGGTTTCCAGAGCTCTCTCACCGAACGAGACGCATTGCTTCTTCACGCTGATATTCTGTGAGAGGGTGCTACTTCCCCGTTCAGAGTAGCATTTCTAAAAAAAATTCTCTCAAAATCTTGTGTAGAGATCATTTATTTATCAGTTAAAAACACAATTATCGGTGATGTAATTTTAATTTATTGAAAATTTAATGTAATTGTTCTAATGTAAGAAATTGTAATACTGAGCCAAATCCTTAAATAAATAAATCGAGCACGTAAAATAAAATGGAACATCCTTATTTTTTTTAAACGAAATTAATTGCTAAGTCTTAAATATTGTCTCCCTTCGTTGTTGAAGTATAACAATTTGTATTGGCCAAATGGTATCTTATAAAGATTAAATAGTATTGTACACAACATGCGTGGTAGATCTCAAAGGAGCACTTTCAATAAAGAACGTGCGCAACGATCGGATTTTAGTAGTGTGCGCATACGATTGGAAATTTATGGATAAGTCTTTTTTTTCAAGTTCGTTTAATGGTTGCACATTAATTTTTTGACGAAAATTATCGGGAAAGTGTAGTTTTCGTTGTATTCTGTATCAAAATTTTCAAAATACCCATTTATATTAATTTACAAGCAGATAACTACAAGGGTTATTAGTTTCGGTTTATAATATTTATAATATCTGTGGTTTCGATAATGAAATAAAATCATAAATGTCAATATTTTTACGCGTTTAATGTGAAAAAGAGAGCCGATATTTTAATACATATATAAAATCGTATCATTTTCTGTCTATTTAGTTAAACTTAAATTTAAATAGATTTCGAAACAGCGACACTGCGACACTTTTATCATAATTATATTTCTGTTTCTGAAAAAAACTTAGAAGCTAAAAATAATAATTCACTTGTATGTATTACCTAACCTAATAGAGATTTACATGAACTCCCTTTTGCAATGAATTACTTACTTATTTTTTAACTAATGAATGACTAAGCGAATATGAATCGCCCGTTCTTACTACTTATCCACTATTTAAATCTTAATATTACTTATTAGTCTCGCAATAGTAAAAAACCACAGTCACCCTACACCACCCCTGGCAGCACTAAGCACTCGACACAAGAGCAGTGTCCCCTTAGTTACGGATTATCCGCAGAAAAGCACAACATGTTGTCAATTCGATCGGTTGCGGTCACATGCCGTTCGTTATGTTGTCGATTTATTTGAGACACACACAATGGTTTTTGCGTGATATGAAACCAAATTGATAAAATTATTTCGTTTATTTTAAACGCTGCTCTACTAATAACTTTTAAACTTTCGCGTTGCATTATTATAAATTAATAATATACCGGGAATTAACGCGATCATACCTTGATATTGCCTGACGTTTCGACCAGGTTGCACCGGCCGTGGTCACAGGCGAACTCAGTTCGCTGCTCTACTAGCCTGTGTGTTTGTTGAGTAGGGTGCTTACATAAAGAAGCAGGTTTCCGGTGCAGAAAAATCAGTACGAGACGGTACCGATCGGTGCGGGTATTATATTAATATGTATTTCAATGCGATTACTTATACTTGTCCGTGCCGGAAACCTGCTGCTTTATGTAAGCACCCTTAAACGAACACGCAAGTCAAGTAACGTCCTATAACCAGTGTTTGGATGGGTTTCGTTGTCTAGCTTCTCCGTGCTACGAACGGCACGTTAAGCCGTCGCACATACGGTTATTTCGCCGATCTACGCGGCTATAAGTCAAATTTTTTAAATGCGAAGGCCGTTAAAAAGAATATCTACCCTTGTCAGAGGACAGTTTAGAGAATACTACCTCGTCTCCTTAACTTTAGTTGGAATTCGATCGTTCAACTTGTTGTTTGTATGGGTTCTCGGCGTTCGTGAAATAACATTAACTTTTCTGTTAAATATTTATTATTATGTTTAGTTTGAAAGTGTTCGTGATGAATCCTGATACAGCAGGTAATAATGCAAAACTTTGATGTATTTTTTTGTTGTTTTATCGTTAAGAAATTAAGTTACCGTACTTTAAAAGTACCTTTTAGAGTGAGATTTTTATAAAATATTTTTTTAAATCGAACTTTTGTTGTACTATCAAGGTAGATCCTGTTATATGTTCGAACTTAAACGACACTTTTAAGCCTTGATTAGCGGATAATTAAAGAGACTGCCCCAGTCGGTTCCGGCTGTTATCGATGGATTACAGTCGAGAAGAGTGGCCTTCAAGCAGCTTAACACTGCCCTCCGTCAATCCGCATAGGAGCAGCGTAGTAAGGTACGCTCTATTCTTTGATTGAAGGGAGACCCGTCTCGACCCGCACTCCTGCAGTAGTGGGATGATTTTGGGTTGATATGATATGATGAAACGCTGTGTTCTTACTCAATCGTACTAGCAGACCAAAGTATACGGAAAGATAGATAAAATTTAAAGTTTTATTTGCAATACTTCTTGTGTCGAACCATTGAACGGTGGAACAAGCTGCCCGACGATGTGTTCCCTGCACCGCACGTGTACGACATGGGGTCCTTCAAGCGGAGCGTGAAGAGGCACCTTTCAGGCCGGCATAGTAGAAGCGACGAGACACCATAAAGGATGTCTCGTCGCTCCTATTCCTGGACCCCAGTGACCAGTGCCCATCTGGCAGGCGCTGAAAATACACAACAAAGTAATACAATAGGTACGTTATACAGGGATGACGTAGGTACAGAGTAGTCTAGCACATTAGTAACAAAGCGCCCTAAACACGTTGCTATAATCTGCCCAACTTTCCTATAACTTTGTCTTCTTATAATTCCAATTAATTGTATACAATTTGCACTCCACTTTCTGCTCATCATAATTCACATTTCACGGTCCGCCTGTCGGCAACTGTCAGGAGGAGTATCTATTGATAAAATTCACTGGTAATTATGAATCTGCAAGCCCATATGGTGTTGATATCGGCATCCTCCCCGGGGAGAGGGGCATGTGCGCCACTTGTAACGGAACTAATCGACTTTTACTTGTTGCAACATAGATTTATATGATAACAGCAGATTTTTTAATACGAGTAGATGAAACTGATTTTTTGTTACCTAGTTTTGGCAAAAGAAACAAACTTTTTCAGTGTTCGCTTCGTTTCTTTGTCTATCACATAAATTGATGAATAACAACAGATAAGACTATTTATTCAACAGATAATTTAATTGTAACTTATCAGCAACCTATTAAGTACCTACATGGCATGAGAGTGATAAACACATTAAGTACAAGCTTTTTATCTGACATTAGAGAGACCAATGCATCGAGATTGGATTTTTATCATATTTTTGTCATTCATCTATTAATAAAAAAGATAAACCAAGAATTAACTTACAATTATATTTGATTCATGATTAGGTCATAAACATTTTAAACATAAAAACTTTCACATAGTAAATGTATAGGTAGAATTCATATTAGGCAATATAATTACTGAAATACACAACATACCATCAAAATTAACTAAACCGTTATCTTTACTAATAAATCCAAGCACATTTTGTCCTATTATCTAAATATCACTAATAAACCCACAGAATAACCGTAAATAATGGAAATTTATTCCAAAAAAGCAACATATGCAATCGTTAATATAATGTAACGTCGTTTAACTTAATCAATTATTTTGCGCTCACCCCTACGCAGGGGTGACACAAATTAACTAATCACACCGTATAATGACTCGGTGGGACAACGAGCGAGCGGTACCAGCGGCAACCCTATGTTGATTTTCGACATTAGGGCTGGTACTGTTTAAATAAGTGATTTATCATTTCGAGAGTGGTGACTTCTTTTGTTACAAACGACAAACACTTTTGTTAAGTGTTATTTTAGAACTGTGTAACTGTTTTTAGTAAACAAGGGCTTTCTTGTTTTCGTTTCAATTAATATTATGTTAGTCTGTTACTGTGTTAGTTCTATATGGATATTTAGTACCTATTTCGGGTTGATGACTGTGGTTTACTTTAATAATTTCATTTCAGATATAAAAAAAATATTTCCACTCCTTTTGAGATTAGAAATACGAATACGTATCCGTAGGAATGAGTTTTAGTCAGATAAAGTGGGATATTTTTTATTTTCCTCTATTTTTATTGAATATAATACAGACCATGATAATGTAGTTCTACAATTAAAAGATTAAAAACATCCATTAATTAGCATTAGAGATAAAAAGATTACTAGTCATCCAAGATACATGGGATGTGAAATAAATAAAAGAACTAGTGTATGTGCGAACAACATTAGAATTTACTTTAAGTATTAGTACTGTTAAGTATTATAATATCTGTGGTATTAGGAAACAAAAAAGTAATGGCGGTATTAGATGGTTCTACAAAACTGATTCACTTTAGTTGAAAGGCGCAGAAAGAAAGTAAAAATAAAAGACATTGTGACATTGAATGATTCACTTTTACGTTCACATTGTTCAATTTGGTTGCTTCATCCAAATTGAAAGGCAGAAGTGAACCAGAAAGTGAACCGTGTAATTCCACCTTAACAACAAGACAAAAAGGAAACAGCAATAAGGTTAATAATGTTGTTTTTATAAAGGTAATAGCAGCTCTGCAGTATATCACAAAATAGGGGCGGCACACCCTACGTAAAATCAATTGACATTCGATACACAAATTCACACGCAAACGATCATTTCATGTAAACGATCCTTGTGCCAATTTATGCAGTGG
Organism: Endotricha flammealis; assembly: GCA_905163395.2. Lineage (NCBI taxonomy): Eukaryota > Metazoa > Arthropoda > Insecta > Lepidoptera > Pyralidae > Endotricha > Endotricha flammealis. The sequence goes on along the minus strand of LR990867.1, from coordinate 13,168,631 downwards.
GCTATTTTATTGCCCGGCAAAATTAAATGAAGCTGTTTTTCTGCGTGTCTTTGTTCACGCGTGCCTTCTTTTATGGTTAATGCATTCCATGTTTAATGGATTTTTGGGTTATTACAACAGAAATGTGTCATAGTTACGCGGTTTTGTTATTTGTTACATAATTTAAGCGGGGGTAGCCATATCTAGCTTTAGCACTTACTACAAAATACTTAAGTGTATGAGTCTCAGGCACTAGGTTTTCTTTTCACTAAGCAGTCACCGTAGTGAATGGATATCGGCACTTGCACTGCCAGGCTATGACTATGCTAAGGACACTTGCAATACCAGGAGATTTACTAATGCGTTGCCGACGCCGACGCTCTGTCTGTAAGAACCTCTTCATACCCTTTAATATGTGTTAAAATGTGAAAAATTTTACATTCTGCGTGCTCAACAGACATAGATAACTTAAAATTCTATTAATACATAGGATTTTTATAAGAAAATATTCAATTATATAAATATTAAATGAGAGTTATAAAAAAATATCCGTCGATGTGCGGGCGAAATTAAAATTCCTTGTGAACAATAAAGATTTCGAAAATTAACAGTAAGTAACATGTTTGTGCAGCATGGAGGCGACGAACTTGGCTCTCTCTCCGCGGGAGTCGCTGAAATCTCGTTCCGAGCACAAAGCCTTGCAGCTCAACTCTAAGCCAAATCAAGTAAGTTTCTTTTACGTTATTTGGTTCATAAGTATTTAATGCATTTTTATTCATTTTGATTATTTTTAACGTAAGAACTATAAATAAAGTCTATACTTTGCAGTAGTATCATGTTCAAAGTACGAGTGACATTCTTTGGCTTTCTCTACTTTTTACATTCGATTCATTGTTCTTATCCCGGCTCTATACTACCCGCAAGGTTCACCGAAGTTAGGCGAAAACTTAAGTTTCTAAAGGCGCTTCGTAGTAACTAAGAAGTTCTCTAAATTTCCATTGTCTTTTAAATTCCGAGCCGGGGTTACATTGTTGATAGTCTTTCTTATTAACATAATTATGTTCTTTATACAGGTGGGAACAGTTCTCCTCTACGGTGTACCAATAGTATCTTTAGTCATAGAAGGTAATGAGCGGTTGTGCCTGGCGCAAATATCGAACACCCTCCTCAAGCAGTTTTCTTACAATGAGATCCACAACCGTCGGGTCGCATTGGGCATTACCTGTGTACAATGTACTCCAGTACAGCTTGAGATCTTGCGGCGTGCTGGTGCTATGCCAGTATCATCGAGACGATGTGGTAGGTTTTTTTTTATTTTTTTTTTATTATACCACACAGGTGGCAAACAAGCATACGGTCGGCCTGATGGTTCAGTTTTTAACGTGTCTTTTTATCGCAATTCGAATACTAAGCCTGTGGTTGCCATATTTCACTTCTTATAAATTTAAGAGCGGCGCTCTAGTTGTATACCCTCCATTTACTCTGTCTAATCTGTCTTGTGCCAGCTCTTTCACCCCTCTATAAGATACGACATGTCTTTTCCTTAGTTAATGATTCATTAGTTGCTAATAAATCCTAGTTATTTGTCAGATAAAAATAATCTTACAAAACTTTTAAAAAGCTGTCAATTTTATCTTATGAACTTGACCATTCCAATGAGAGACAGTGGAGACAGGTCTATTCGTTAAACCACCACAACCACACCACACATTCCCACCGTTGTGTCTCCTGTTAAAGTGTAAGTTTATTGATGTCCCGGGGGAGAAACTACAGCTGGAACTGACAATGAATATAATCAGAGAGAAATTAGATGGAGTATTAAGTATTAAAAGGACAGTCCTTAGATATAGCAATTCCATAAATAAGTGATTTTATATTAAAGGTTTCCATTCATACACAGGTATGATAACCAGGCGAGAAGCAGAACGTCTTTGCAAGTCATTTCTCGGCGACAATGCTCCGCCACGGTTGCCTGACGACTTCGCCTTCGCGGTACACCACGAGTGTGCTTGGGGATGCAGGGGAGCCTTCTTACCGGCCAGGTTGGTTTAAAAATCTACCATTCCACGTCTGACTAACCCGTGTTTTACAAGGCTATATTTATTTTAAATGAAGAAGACAGGCTGGCAGGCATTACGCGTAATTTTCCCGCGGGAGTTGTCCTGCAAAGCTCAGAAGTTCCCTCCTTCCAACCCATTTTACATGTAACTTTTAAGAGTAAATAAAAAAATTACAGCCTATTTAGATGGGGCCAAGTATCTGCCAGACGATACGACTGGGTTAGCTGGTATCAGTGTTTTTTATGTACGGATGAATAGACCTATACTTAAACCATAGAAATATTTTTAAGACTTAAAATTTTATTTTTAATCTCCTATGTACATTATTAGATACGGTTGCGCATTCTAATATACAGAAAAGACCATCGTCTCGCAGGTAAGGAAGACCATGTACACAAATTCTAAACTTTTATTCCATTCTTGTCAATAGATACAACTCATCAAGAGCCAAGTGCATAAAATGCGCGTACTGTGGCCTTTTTTTCTCCCCAAACAAATTCATCTTCCACTCTCATCGAGTGGGTCCTGGTGATAAGTATGTGCAGCCTGATGCTGCGAATTTCAACTCTTGGAGGAGACACATGAAGCTGAGTGGTAGCCCACCGGATGAGGTTGTCCACGCGTGGGAAGATGTCAAGGCTATGTTCAATGGTGGGACCAGAAAGAGAATGCTTTCGGCTGCTAGGTAAGATAAACTGTTTTTTTAATATTAATTTAATAAAGCTGAAGTGTTTGCTGTTTTATAAGAACACGTTTATCAAGAATCAACAATAGATTCTTTCTCTTTGAATGTTTTTTTTTACATTTGACTACATTGAGACTTTAATCAAAGAATAAAATCGTTTATTCAGAGACTGGCCCTTTACAGGAACTTACTCCACAGAGTGAGTAGGTGCCTGTAAACAAAGTAATAGAAAGAACAGAGGACACAGTGACACAGTTTTGTATATTTTATTTATTTATTTTTACTTTATTACACAGATAATAAAAAGTATCTACAATTGTCGGACTTAATGGATAAATACATTCTCTACAATCTACATACATAAACTATATTATATATACAAAACGTAATTGTTCTAGAAAGTTCAGCTTAAAATTGTGCCACAGAAGGGTCCCAATTCGCAGGCCAGAGGTTGAGGCTACGGAAGCTAAGAGGTCCCCGGCGAGTCCTCCCAGCGCACACGCCCCGGTGCCAAGATTAGCGGACTACGTTTGGGGAGCCAGGCTTCCCCTGCCGTATGCTATACCCTGGTTGAAACCAACTCTGTGGACGCCAGGTTGGTTCATGTTTATTTGTTTCTGTGTATGTTGTTTCGCGACGAGGATAGGCTTAGCCGGTGGCTCGTCTGCGTTCATGCGACGGACGCCCCCACTTGCCACCAAACCACTGGTTTGTTCAATGTGTCATATTATGTTAAAGTAGCTCTGTAAGATTAAAAGTACAACCCAAAACTAGCCAATATATAGTCCACTCTTTCATTTGTACCACTATGAAGGAGAACATGGTCCTTCGAACCGGATTTTCCCCGGATCGTCAGTAAACTTCACTGCTAATTAGCAATCGATAGTCGTCGTTTTTAATCCTTGTTAAACGGGACGTGGACCCTGATAATAAAGCTGAAGAGTTTAAAATTAATGAGTTATAAAGGTATGTTATAAAAAAATATAAATATATCTAGGTATTAACAACCTCTCATGTTGTTATAGGAGCCCTGACAGCGCTGAGCGGCGTAAGTGCAATAGAAGAACCGCGCGCCTTCCGCCCAGTTCGCGCGCACCACCTCGAGTCACCCCAACTGTCACCTGTCCTGTCGTCGTCCAGATCACCCAACAGGTGATAAAGTTACTTCTGTTTTAGACGTGCGAAGACTCGCTGAATAGCAATTAATATTTTCTAGAATTATCAACTTAGAAAAAATATCTTTACCCCAGGTCACCTTTAGCGACTTCGCCAAGACAAAGTCGGTCGCCTCATCGCTCTCCGCTTCGTTCACCTCAAAGGTCGCCTCTCCGCTCATCACCAGCTCGGTCTATAAGAAGTGATCGGGATAGCGACGAGAGTGTAGACATTGAGACTACAGAAGAAGACCAAGCTAAAGATTTGGTAAGTTATTTTTATGATTAAAATGAGCGATTTAAATCAGTGTTTGACAACCTGGAACCCGCTGGATGCAGACCAACCGATCATGATGGAGCCGTTTGTACAGACCTATGACCAGCACTTCTTGTGGCTGAAATGATGATGATGACTGATCAAATTTTTTTTCGGAGTACGGGTTCATCTAGAAAATAATGATATTTTTAATACTGCGACTTATTTTGTCGTGTTGTCCATTATCACATAATATGATACCTACTTGTCATGCCGCATAATACAGCAATCAATAGTTAAAGTCTATAAAAACGATATCCACATTGAAGTCAACTAAAGCCTGTTTTTCTTAACTTCACCATTAAACAATCTTAGCACGTCTTTTTAACGAAAATAGGCAATTAAAATTATCATTCACACCCAAATAATAAATCGTTAGAAATGGCATTTAACACAACACTCTGGCGTACACTATCCATGTGGAAAATCGATAATTCTGGCGATTTATCGATTTTACACATGCATAATTTAATAAAAAGAAACGCTAAGATTGTTTACTACATTGGTCAAGTTAAGAAAAACAGGATTTAGTAAAAAATGATAACCATCAACAAACAGTTCTCAATGTCCATCATTCGCTTCAATAGACGGTTCACAACTCCACAGTGAGCCCTTTTATCAGCTCTTCGGGCGTTCAATAATACCAGTTTTCCCAATCCTTTGCTTTTATAACTTACGTAAACGTTTCTCAAATGCAATTTAATACCCAAGTATCGAAATCGCATTATCTACTCGGTACCCCATTCGAGCCAAACCGACCTGGACTTAGATGAATCCAATTTAAAAAGTTCGCGGAGAGAATTTTTCCAATCACCTCAGTTGCGCCCTGGTAATCGGTGCCATTCCTTTTTTTTAATTTATTTCTACAGTTCAAGTTTGTATGTTTAAATAGAATGCTTAGGTAAAAACTCGCGAATTTCTGCACGTTCCAATGTTTTTACCATATTAGTCTTTTTTTGTGTGCGGGTTCTGTGTATTCCCTTCGGTTGAAGGCAGACTCGTATAACTGCAGTAGTAGGATGATTATCAGTGGATATGAACTGAAGATGATGTTATGGATATTTGTACCATATTCTCAGGCGTTCATAATAGTGCTAATTCTGTTGTACATTTAACTAGACTAAAATAATATTGACAGGACCAAAAGTGTACCAAATCTTTAGCCCTTCCTTGGTATACAATTAGTGACAAGGATCACACTTTTAGTCCTGTCAAAATTAGTTTAGTCTATATGTACAACAGAATTAGCACCACTCTGTTAAATTGTTTAAAACGAGAGAGAGAGAGAATATACTTTTTTTTTTGCAATATACAATACATCTTTAAATAATACAACATACGGAAAGCTTATAGACTAGTATGTATGTGTATGTGCAACAAGGCGGCCTTATTGCTAAAAGCAACGAATTTGATATGAAGTTGCTTTAGTTGTTTCTAATTAGACAACTTATTGGACTTACAGTTTATTTATTTTATATTTAACACAAAAGGACAATATGTTGTAAATGGCCTGCAAGGGCCTACAGAATAATGTATTTTTGATTTGATTCGACTGTTTAGAGGATTTACAACCATAAAATCAGAATAATCTGACAAATAAACGTATTGTATAATTAATGCATTGATTAATTCACACGCAAAACTAAAACCACTTGGAGCGGCGTCGTCTGTCCGATTCCCAAGCGACAGAAAACGCCATTTTGGTAAAATGGCCGCCGCGCCGCCGTCGGAAAGCTTTGCACGTCGTAAACTGTGTAATTAATGCCACGAATTCAAATGGACTTCATTTCGATTTTAAATAAGAGAAAATGTTTAATTTAGTACCAATTGAGGGCAGAGGACCAATTAATTGGGGATTTTCGTTTAGTGAACACGGCGGGAAAATCCTGAATGGTTAGTAATTTTTTTTTGTTGATCATGAATGTAAAAGTAGTGATACAATGAATGTAATGCAAAATACGATTTACGTGTTTTTATAAGTAAACTAGCGAAACCCGCGCAACTTCGTTTGCTTGTATCTCGCTTTTCCTGGGGAATCTCTTGAATGTCTTGAATCTCTTTAAAAAAATCACATCGAAATCTGTTGCGTAGTTTTAAAGATTTAATGTTGTGTTACAGATTAACTGACCTTAATTTATGATTTTATGAAAGTTGAGGGGAGTATTTTATTTATTGTATCGCCAGGATGAATATTAAATGTTAACATTTAGTATGGGAAAATCAAGAGAAAATGTTTTCTTTTATTTCATTAATTCGACAATTTTTCGATGATTTTTAAGTTATTCTCCTATTCAGGACGGAGACAAAAACAACAAATCAAAAACCATGAAAATCAGTCCAGCCAGCCCTTCTAGAGTTATTAAGTGTTTTTCTTCAAGAGTTATTTGTGTTTTTGTAAAATGATTGTAGCTACAAGTAAACTGAACACAAGTTAACTACAAAAGACAGATATATCAAGCACCTTGAAATTAAATAAATAAAACCAAATCCCAAATATTACATAATACTTCTATTGATAATGCCAAATAAATACAACTTGAAAGGTTGGAGGCGTTATTTACCAATGTTGAATAGACAATATTGTAAATAAAAGACGCGGCAAAGCCTCTCTAATGACGTAAACGCGAGTAATTAACGCGCGTCGACAGCCCTCGCGTAATCCCTTCAAAGGACAGGGCTGCCATTTGACGGAAACACTTAATAATTTTGTTGTAATGGAATTTGAATGACCGCTGTAGATTAGAGTATAACTTAGGTATGATTAGTGAATGGCGGTGGGTTTGCATGGATTTTTAGTAAAAGTCTAAATAGATCTAGATATTTCGAAGATAAAGGAAAATGTTTAGTGTCTGTGGTTAAATTAATTAATTACATTGTCAGCCATTTTCTGAAATTTATTTTAAGTCCGCAATAAGTCTCAAGTTATAATTTTTAACCGACTTCCAAAAAAGGAGGTTCTCAATTCTACTGCATTTCCTTTTATGCTTTTTACTTGAGAACTTTCGACTGGGTGAACCGATTTCGATGATAATTTTTTATTCGTCTTATTTTGACCACAGCTACGACAGTTATAAACTTTAAAAATGCGTTTCAGAAACTACCTGAATAGTGAAGTAAAACAAAATGGATAATTCGGAATTATAATTTCGAATTATAGATTATGTTTGATTACTCGGATACGGTATCGAATTCAACGTTGCGCTAAATTAATTTCGCAAATTCATCTGGGCGCGATCTAATCGAAACAATCAGAATATAGTCAGCCGAGCAGACAATATCGACTCAGATTAAAATGTAATCGCTAATCGGATTCAGGCAGTTCATAGCGTAGGTATCTATTTCTAGTATCCATAACGAATATAGAGATTGCGGCTTAAAATTTAATTCAATAAAGTGTTTTACAGTGATAGATCTTTCAAATATAAAAAACAAAAGTATCTACAATACACACAAGGGGACAAAATGTTCCCCAACATGACGCGCAACAGTGACGAAATGAGTCCAGCGACATGTCGTGCAACTTTTACTCACTACTATCTACAGTTTTTTAGAGAGGTAGGGCACAGCGGATAATCCGCTCAAATCGGAGCAGCCCGTCTCAGGACCTCCACCTTACAGAAGATCGTAGTCAAATAGCATTGGTCTCGGCCATGTTGTGTTCCTACGGTGAGTAAGGTCTGGCAACGCGTGAGTGATACCCCCGGTATTGCAAGCGTCTATAGGCTACGGTGACGGCTTACCATCAGGCCGACCGTATGCTTGTTTGCCACCTGTGTGGTATAAAAAAAAAAAAAACTAAGATCTTATACTTACTACTATAGTACTTCACAGTACGTCGGCGTGAACCAGCAATGCGTTTCGTTCGGTAAGCGAAAGATTTGGAAACCCTACTCATTTCCATTCATCATATTCTCTACTTATTCTATTTATACTTCGGCCGAAGTATCGGAAGAATTTTAACCATGAATTACAAGGTTTTTCATGGTTATTTTAGTAATTTCTTGAATTCTATCCATGAAATACCTTGCACTTAATGGTTATTTCAATAGTTCGTTGAATTATAACCATGAAATACCTTGTAATCCTTGGTTTAATTTCTTCCAATACTTCGGCCGAAGTATCGGATTTACATTTCGTACCTAGTAGGGCTACCGATACTGTGTTTCGGGTTCTGAATTACTTACTGGTTTTTATAGGCTGCGGTAAAACTATAAAATCCTAATATAAAAACTTAAATTAAAAATTTAAAAAACCCCCGACTCAAAACCTCTAAAAAGTAAATAAATAATAATTATGTACCCCCTATTCGACCTTTTAATTTTATGATATAATATTTATATTAGTTAATATTAGTTAGTCATAATACTTCCAAAGCGTCATCCCGTCGGGGGACCGCTATAGACATAATACTATTATTATGACACTTTGATTTCCATTTATGATATTCTCTGTACCAACGATTCCAGAGATTTCGTACTATTCGTTGGGTTAGTTGCCAACGACACAAGCTATTAATTTGGTGCGATTCGTAATTGCGATCCGGTGGGATCACCAAAGGTTCGACAATCAAAAAACAACCGGGTGTAAGAGGAGTCACATCGTCAGAATCAATGTTACACTGATACAATGGACGCGAATTGAGGCAGGTCTCAATCTGTGCCAGGACAGCGGCCATTTCCTCGTAAGTGAGGGTCGAATCGCCAAAAACACTATGTTTACCCCTATCAGGTAAGTCTGAATTTTCTAATCTACATCTTCTTAATATGCCATTACTATCTAAAGATGTATTTGGCGTTGATAAACTACTTTTTTTACAAACATTTTTATTTTTCAGGAGCAAGTCAACTTTGTCGGAGAACCACCGACGCTTATGCTGCCGAAGACAACAGGTAAGTGAATCCTGGAGTTCGGATGCAGTAAGGTAAGACAAAAATTTTATGCTATGACCATGTAGATCCTTTAATCGTAGAAATCTCCCACAATAAGACACGACTCTGATTAACAGCTTTCGAAGACTAGAGAAACGAGCATGAAGATTCTGCACTTCTTCATCAATTTCAACACAGGTAGTATTTACTTGTAGACTCTCTAAGTCCGTTTTTGTGCATATAGAATGAGGTTTCTCATAGTTTATAACATCCTCGCGTAACCAGTCTGGGCCATGTTTCCACAATTTATTTTCAAGTAACTCAGACGGCGAGATACCACGAGACGCGCAATCTGCAGGATTTTCCTTGGATTTTACATAGGACCACTGTGCAGGATCCAAGAGGGTAAGTATTTTTGAAGTACTGATTTTACTAATAACACTACGTTTTGTTTCAGGACAACAAAAAGAAGAATCGGACGAGAATCTGATACTGTAGTCAAATTCATCAGTCCTGCGATTCCAAGCAATAATACCCACTACTTTAGTAACATTCTCTTCTACTCTTCCCTCTTCTTTAAATTCTTTTTCAGTTTCGGAGTCCTTGCCTTCCAGTAACCCTCTAATATTACTGGCCCACTTTTGTAATTCAAATCCTCCTTTCATTAGCAATTCATTCATTTCCTTATATACAAAAATTGCTTCTTTTTCTGTTTCAGCACCAGATAGAAGGTCGTCCATATAAAAGTCCGATTGAACTCTTCTCGCCACCAGCGGGTAATTATGACCTTCGTCCTTGGCTACTTGCTGTAAAGCTTTAACGGCTAAGTATGGGGCGCTTGATGTACCGAAAGTCACGGTCAAAAGACGGAAGTCTTTAACTTCTTCGTCTTGTCTCCATACTATGCGCTGATAGTCTACATGTTTTTCAGCTATCTTCACTTGCCGATACATCTTGACGATGTCGGCTATAAGGCATATTGGATGCATTCTCCACCGCATTATCGTGTGTCGCAATTCTGGTTGTAGCTTTGGACCCACCATCAAAGTGTCATTAAGCGATAAGCCCTTGGCACTTTTATCCGATGCGTTGAACACCACCCTAGTTTTCGTGGTCGTTCTGTCCATCCGCACTACTGCATGATGCGGAAGCCACAACTTACCTTCCCCCTCCTTTACCTCTTTGGTAACTTCTTGCATGTGTCCAAGAGTATGATATTCTTCAATGACATCAGAGTAATTGCTTTTCAGTTCAGTATTCTTCTCCAAACGTCTCTCCAAACTGAGAAGCCGTTTTACTGCTACTGCTTTTGTATCGCCGTAGTCTCTTGGAACATCGCGGAAAGGTAGCTCTACAATATAATGCCCTGAATCATCTCTGGATGTCGTTTCAGCAAAATGCTCTTCGCAAGCCTGCTCTTCTGGAGTTAAAATCTTTTTTCTAGAACTAGGCTCGGATTCCAACTCCCAAAACTTTTTAATCAAATCGTTCTCGTTTAGAGCGACATGATGATTCACGATGACGTTATGACACATTTGCTTTTTGTTTTTACAGCCATCCACTTGACCCGACAACACCCATCCGAGGTATGTATCCTGCGCTATAATTAAACTAGTAGGGCTTCTCAGAAGACCTTCTTTCAGGATCGCACAATATACCTCAGAACCCAACAAGATATCTATCCTGTTCGGCGCATTATATTGTGGGTCTGCTAAACTAATACGACCTAATTCCAACCAATTAGGCAGAAGGAACTTTCGTTCCGGCAATAACGATGTAACATTACTAATTACATGAGCTTTCACTTGAAGGTTGAAGGTAGAATCATGGAGTGACCGAATATTTGCCATAACCATATTTTTCGAGGTTAGGCCACCCTGATTACCTCCTAAACCTGTAATAGAGCATTTCGTTGCTATCTTATTCAACCGCAATAACTGTACGGCTGCTTCAGATATGAAAGATGCTTGAGACACTTGGTCAAGCAGAGCTCTCAATATCTGAGGATTCCCATTTTTCGATTCAACCTTTACGAGGGCTGTTGCTAATAAGGTCTGATTAGAAACCTTTCCTGTCGCAAAATGGGTAGCAATGTTTATGGTCTCATTCGTCTCAGTGGACGGTTCCGGTTGGTCTACATTCCCTGGCGATTCTGTTGCTACTGCAACGGTATGTGAAGCGGCATTATTATGTAACAGTGTGTGGTGTCTGTATTTACAAATTCGACATTTGGTGAAGACTCGACAATCCCTACCAGAGTGGCCGCTGCCGAGGCAATTAAAACAAAGTCTTAGAGACTTCACTATATTCTGACGACTGACGACGTCTTCTTCGGCAAACTTACCACAGGAGTATAGTCTATGACTATCGTTACAGTAAGGACAGGTGACATTTGCAGTAGTAGTGTGCATAGCTTTTGTGTTTTGTGTTTGATTAGGACTTACCTTTGGCTTTACCTTTGGAGGTTCATAAAACTCTAATGCTTTATAACGCCCTTCTAAAAATGCTTTGAAATCGTTAAAAGTTGGCAAATCAGAAGAAGAACAATTGGTAATATGTAATTCCCAAGCTTTACGTGATTCAGGGTCCAACTTCTGACTAATTACAAAAATTATCAAAATATCCCACGATATTATGATAGTACATAATTATTATTTATTTACTTTTTAGAGGTTTTGAGTCGGGGGTTTTTTAAATTTTTAATTTAAGTTTTATTTGGCGTTTTTTATAGTTTCGTTCCTATTTTATTCTAATCCCTATCCGTTTAATTTGTATTTTAGATATGTATGAGAGGTATTGCGAAATATGTATGAGGGTATTGTGAAATATGTATGAATGGTATTGCGAAATATGTATGAGAGGTATTGCCAAATATGTATGAATGTTATTGCGTGAAATATGTATGAAGAGTATTGAGAAATATGTATGAGTGGTATTGCGAAATATGTACGAGAGGTATTGCGAAATATATATAAGAGGTATTGTGAAATATGTATGAATGGTATTACGAAATATGTATGAGAGGTATTGCGAAATATGTATGAGAGGTATTTAAAGTACTCGTCAAGACTTATCAAACGAGCTCAAACTCGATGGGGTTATGTCTTTTAATCACTGAGTTCCTACCCATGACCATCTTCCAGCTCCATCATCAGATCAGCTCCATAGCTGTTTTAACAAATGTGTGTGACCAAGAGTAGGTCGAGCTTCGATCGCTTCGCTCGCTCGGTTTTTGATGGTCACAAGCCAAACCCAGCAACGGCGGAATATCATAGATAGTCATCCAGCTTCATCATCAAATCCAGGTTACCATCCTGCATCAACGTACTCGTCAATAAAGATCAAACGAGCCCAAACTCGATGGGGTTATGTTATGTCGTGTAATTACTAAGTTCCTATGGCCACCTTCCAGCTCCATTATGAGACCCTGGTTACCATCTGGCACCAAAGTACTCGTCAAGACGGATCAAACGTGCCCAAACTCGATGGGGTTATATCGTTTAATTACCGAGTTCCTTATGGCCACCTTCCAGCTCCATCTTCAGACCCTGGTTACCATGTAGCACCAAAATACTCATCAAGACGGATCAAACGAGCCCAAACTCGATGGGGTTATGTCGTTTAATTACTGAGTTCCTATGGCAACCACCCAGCTCCATCATCAGACCCTGGTTACCTCTAGCACCAAAGTATACAGATACACACGTCAAACTTATAACACCCCTATTTTTGGGTCGGAGATAAAAACACAGCGCGATAGCAAAGCAATAAACATTAAGTATGACGAGCGAAGCCGCAAGCCCAGCTAGTGAATTATACCTAAAAAATGAACTATTCAATGAGACCATTCCAATGAACCCAAACACGATACATCTGCTGTAATTTGACGAGGAGTTGAGTATACTGCAGGTTCCAGATGATGCTGCAGCATCAGATCAAGTTTACCATATTCTTGCAATATCATGACAGTAACGGTATACCAAATTTCAAATCGATCTAACCAGTGGAAGTTGCTCATTTCCCTTCATCAAATAGAAAAAAGCTGGTGATCTTCAAACGGCTGAACAGATTTTCATGAATCATAGCTAAGAACACTCCCGCACAGGTCACCTTTCAAACAAAAAAAACTGCATCAAAATCGGATCATCCGTTTGGTTGCTACGATGCCACAGACAGATCCACAGATACACAAGTACACAAATACACAAATACACACGTCAAACTTATAACACCCCTCTTTTTGCGTCGGGGGTTAAAAATAACTTTTTTGTACTTTAAACTCAGTAAGAAATAAAAGGCTTTTTTTTTATTTTTATTATATGTATAGTCTCAAGTAATCACAAAATATAAACTCCAATTCAATGATAGAGAAATACGTCATCAATAGAAAACAAAAGTGTATTATGAGTTAACTTGTACCCCATTATTAGAGTACACGGGCGTGTACAAACATCGGCCACAATTCATCAAACGATTATTTGACAGGCCTTCAATTAAATTAAACGTGGTATCGTATGACCGGAGATGTAAATGGGATTCAGTTAATTTCATATACCGTTTACCTATAATATAATTATATTAAGTACCATTCCGTTTGAATGTTTTTATTGTTAAGTCTTATTGGAAAGTAAAAAGCGAAAATATAATTTTATAATTTTCAGACTATCCACGATTTTTTAGGATTTCGTAGTATATAAGGGTGATTCCTGAGAATGGGATTATTCGGTTGATTCCACTGGCTAGTTTTTATTTTCAAAATATAATGAAACCTGATACTACACATAAAAATAGGCTAAAACTGAAGTATAAATTTCGAATAGGCACTCATTTTGAACCTATAATTCCCAAGATATTAGACATTAAAAATATCATGACCAGGGGAATCAATTAATAGTTACAGGGGAATCAAAAATCATCAACTCTGTACTTTTTAAAGAAATTGTAAGTTTTTACATATCAAAAATTACAAAATTAAACATTAGAATATATAATCTCAGTATACATATCTAAATAAAATTAACAAATGTGAACATGTATTCTTCAATTTTCAGATATTATTATCTACTTTTGTAAACAATCGTCTGACATAGGTACATAAATATCTAATAATCTATTGGTGTCGTAATCACATTCGTATTCCTTGAGAGCACCCCATTTGTACAACATTATTGTCATATTCCTGCAATAAAAAAAGGAAAATTGCGAAATTTTAGAAATGTTTTACAAAAATAAAGTTTTAAAAAATGTTACTTAATCCAGCTTAAGAACAACAAGGCGCCAGGCGAGGACGGAATCACAGCAGAGCTTCTGATAACGGGTGGTACACCGGCGCTTAAAGTACTGCAGAAGCTCTTTAATTCCGTGTTGGTCGAGGGCAAAACACTTGAGGCGTGGAACAGAAGCGTGGTGGTTCTGTTCTTTAAAAAGGGCGATAAAACCTTCTTTGCCTGGTCCTTTTCCCAATTTATTTGGGGTCGGCCCTCCGTACCATGCGTCTCCAGGCAGCTCGGTCCTGGGTCGTCTCTTTGCTGACTTGGATTTCCTTGAGGTTCTTATTTACTACGGATATCCATGTGATTCGGGGTCTTCCTCGTCCTCGGGGTTTGGTTTCTACATCCATACACTGCCGCAGATTGTATAGAAGACCGAAGAGTACAATCTGCTATTATGCTTAGCGTTTGTGGACTATGAGAAAGCCTTCGATTCGATCGAGACATGGGCCGTGTTACAGTCTCTCCAGCGATGCTGCATAGACTGCAGGTATATCGAACCTTTGACGTACTTATACAAAAACGCCCTCATGTCAGTCCGAGTACAGGAACAAAACACGAAGGCAATCTCATTACACAGAGGCGTGAGACTGGGAGATGTCATATCTCTGAAACTGTTCACGACCGCTCTAGAAGATGCCTTCAACTTTTGGACGAGAAACGATGCGGCATCAACGTCAACGGCGAGTATATAGCTCACCTTCGATTTGCCGATGACATCGTGGTCGCTGGAGGACCTCAGCACCATGCTCGAAGGCCTCAATCGAGTTTCCCAACAGGTGGGTCTAAAAATGATCATGGTCAAGACGAAAATCATGTCGAATGTCCATGTCGCACCCGCTCCGGTCTCAGTTTGGAGCTCGATCCTCAAAGTTGTTGACGAGTACGTATACCTTGGACAAACCATCCAATTAGGTAGGTCCATCTTCGAGAAAGAGGTCAATCGACGAATCCGACTTGGCTGGGCAGCTTTCGGGAAATTACGGTATATCTTCTCGTCCAAAATTCCTCAGTGCTTGAAACGAAGAACCTTCGAGCAATGTGTGTTGTCTATGGATCCGAAACGTGGTCGCTCACTATGAGCCTCATAAGAAGGCTATGGGTCACTCAGCGAGCCATGGAAAAAGCTATGCTCGGGGAGATCGAATCAGAAATGAGGAGATCCGTAGCAGAACCAAAATAACCGACATAGCCAAACACTGAAGTGACAGTGGGTAGATCACATAGCGCGCAGAACCGAAGACCGATGGGGCAAAAGGGTTCTGGAATGGCGACCACGTACCGGAAAGCGCAGCGTAGGACACTCGCCTACAAGGTGGTCAGACGACCTAAGGAAAGTCGCAGGAAGCCGCTGGATGCAGGCCGCTGCCAGCAGGTCGCACTGGAGACGTTTGGGGGAGGCCTAGTTGACTTCTTGTGGCTGAGATGACGATGATGAAATAATTTTTCAGTCAAAAACTATATCACATTTTGATTTCACTGACCTTAGAAACAGAGTAATCAATGGCAGGGAAATCAAAAAATGTAGCAAAATTATCGATTGTCGCTAAATGACTGTATCTAGTACAATGACCTTTACACCCTAGGTAGTCATTAGAGTGGCGATAGTGCATAATTTTTTTTAGTCGTCTAATAAAATTAATTGATGGTAAAATTGAGGTCAAAGTAATCAACGATGTACCAAACCAAACCCAGTGGAATCAGATACTTACCTTTATATTTCTGGAATGCAGCAAGCAGCCGCGCATCTCTTCCCTCGACACTCTAAACATGACTGACGGTTAACGCTCGGGGGGTACACATTGCTTCCAAATTGTGTCACTAAGGACGTACGCACATTTTAGTGATGTACCAGTGGAATCACTGCTAAGGCCCGGACAACATTTAAAAAAATCATATAATTAAATGTACTAAAAATACGTGGTTCATCTATTTTATTTATTAATCCTTATCAATTTGGGATCTAATTTAAAATATTGAAATATCTATGAACTGAATGGAAAAAATGATATGGATGATATTGTGTACAAATTTGGAGTACGGACACGCCAGTGGAATCAATTTTTAACACTTCAGATTTTTTTTTTACTTACTTGGTTTTATATTTTTCTTAATTATCGTAGTGACCCAGTTAGATTACAGTTTAAATTTTAATAAAAAAAATACTTCATACGTTTATTTCAATTATACGTACACTTTTTACTTCCGGACAACGAAAATCCAGGTTCTCAAGAAACACCCATAACTAGTTTATAACTAGTTTCGCTAAATCCGTCTGTCTGCGGTCTCGCTCCAAGGCGTTTCAGATAGCTGTAATTTGGCATGTACGGACATAATAACTATGATAATAACGTGGTAGAACAAAATCATAAAAAAAATTTAAGACTACGTAAATTGGAAATGATTTTTCATCATAAAATCATCTTATCCCACAATTAGTAAGATTTGAACCTGCGTCACCTGTGTTATGACTAGAGAATCACATGACAATTAAAATGTACTCTGGTCCGTATTACCGCAACACAAGTAATTCAAAAATTCCAATTTTATTCAAATACCTTGCCTTACTTATTGAAAAGACGATTCGATACAAGGTCTATTAAATAAATAAATAAATATTCTTGGACGGATCACACAACGCCATCTAGTCCCAAACTAAGCAACTAAGCTTGTACTATGGGTAGTAGATTGCTGATAAATATACTTAAATCCTTTTTTTTGTAAATAGATACTTATTATACATAGAAAACACCCAGACCAAGGCAAACAGATATGTTCATGCACACAAATGTTTGCTTTGCGCAGGATATTGAATAGTTTTTATAATAAATTAACATTATCAATTCTATTGTCTGTTTTAACCTTCATAAATACTAAACTTAACTTACGATGAACGTTCATTTCAATTCCCAGAGAAATAAAAAAAAGGTATAACCCACGAACCGTAACAGAATTGGTAAAGTTACAAAGGAGACGCGACGTAAATACTTTTTACATCGTTACAAATACGTTCCAAGGTACATTTAAGAATCCCGTCACGTAGCTAATAGATACTTTAGGCGGATTGCACAAACGATTCAATTGTTACACTGGATGTTCGTATAAATCACTCGAGTCGCGCGTTCTCAAGATGCGCTCGCGGTGCGGTCACGTACTACATTTGCTTTGGGGCGCGGTCACATACTCATAGCCAACTATGATGTATAAATTCACAAACCTCCGTGGCGTAATGGTTACCACGGCAGACCGCCACCCAGGAGGTACCGGGTTCGATCCCCGGTCATGATGAAAAACGATTTTTTTCTGATTGGCCTCGGGTCTTGGATGTTTATCTATGTATTAATATGAAATATAATATCGTTGAGTTAGTATCCCATAACACAAGTTTCGGACTTACTTTGGGGCTAGCTCAATCTGTATGAATTGTTCCTATATATTTATTTATTTTTATTAATCTAAGGCACTGACCGAAGTTAGCACTAAGAAGACAAAAGTAAAGACGAAGTAGGTAGAGCCACGACTTCGTTTTCATTTCACTGAACTCACGAGAGTGTAGAGCTACCATAATTTTTTAATTAAAATCTTTTAATCTACTATTGATGATTGTTTGATGAAAAACCATAAAAACAATCGGGCAAGTGCATGTCGGGCCATGGACAGTGTACGGCTCCGTATTTGTTACGCTAGTCACGAACTATATTCGAAAATAATCCAAATTGTAATAAACAAAATTAACGAGAGATGGTGATAAGACGTTTGTTGGCTACGAAATGCAATCAAATGGCATAATTCCTTGACAAGCTCGACTCCAAGCCAAGTTGGTAGAATTGTGACGTCACGAGAAGGAATTTACATTTTTTCGGCATATATTATATGCCTATGACCAGTAATTATAAATGAACTCCAGAAAAAATTATTTTAATCAGTTTCATTTTTTTAACTGGAACAATATTTCTAGAACTCATTAGTATAGAGGCTAATTTAGAAATAGTATTTTTACTTCGACGACTTATTTTATGATATTATTATTCCTTTAAAAAACACTGCAAAAATTTAAACTCCATAATCCCAAGTGTAACAATGCTATGTCTAGTAATTGTATAGGAATAAGTAATTCATTTGTAAATAGGACGGGACAATACCTCCCCGGGGCCCGTCCCCGGAGGCGACGCAGTTGATTACACGCTTCGCACCGACAGACAGACAATGAAATCATTTTATATATAAATGTCGGCTGTATCATGCATTTATGACTTTCTTTATAGTATTAACTACATAAATGTATGATTGACATACTCGTAAAGACTCACTATGTTTAGTATTACTTGTTGAGAACTTGAGATCATACAAAATGTACTGTAGTTTTCACACTTAAAAAAAACACATTCAAAACAAAATTTCGTCTTGCAACACTTAAATCCAAAATATGAATTTTACTTATATCATTTATTCTATACGTGCAGAATATAGGCCATGGGGGATAAAAAAAGTGAGAACGAAGTAGGACGAAGAGCCCATCCACACTGTCGTGTTTGCTCAACTTTCCGAATGCGTAAAACTTGAATAAAAACTTTATTTGAACTGAAAAAAATTAAAGGGCTTACTACACTACGCGGTATTCAAACAGTCTTAGTAAGACAGCAAGCAAGCACGTAAGCACGGCCGAACCCATTTGGTCCGTCTTATTAAATAAATATATAGGGACAATTCATACAGATTGAGCTAGCCCCAAAGTAAGTTCGAAACTTGTGTTATGGGATATTAACTCAACGATATTATATTTTATAACAAATACATATATAGATAAACATCCAAGACCCGAGGTCAATCAGAAAAAGATCGTTTTTCATCATGACCCGACCGGGGATCGAAAACGGGACCTCCTGGGTGGCGGTCTAGCGTGGTAACCATTACGCCACGGAGGTCGTCAATTAGACAGGCTAACTTGCTAACTCTTATTACAATATGCTAATTCTTAGTAAGACTGTCTGAAATAGTCTAATACCGTGTAGTGTAATAAGCCCTTAACGAGACGAGAGTTTTGTAAGACATGAAAGATTTGCTACGTCGTAGCTACTAATGTCTTCGTAGCAGGCGTCGTAGCCTGTAGCAACTTTTCTACAGGCTACAGCTACATACGTAGGTCATTATAGTCACAATAGTCAAGGTTACGTCGTAGCAATATCACTTTTCGTAGATCTATTTTATTATAATTTACTTAAACTAGATGTCGCTATCTTTCTTTTTAAGTAGTTTAGTAAAATAAAATTGCCATGCCATGAATAATTAAAAAAATCGGAAACTAAACTATCATAAAAAATTAAAATACAATCATCCTAATATTATAAATGAGAAAGTGAGTGTGTTGGTTTGTTTGTTATTCCTTCACGGCTTGACTAAGTAGCCGATCACTATTTCAAATTTGCATACATATTGTTAGGGGTACAGAGCCCAACAAAGGTTAATTTTTATGCGGGCGAAGCCGCGGGTAACAGCTAGTAAAACAATTTTTTTATTGATAAATATCTATACCAATATTTTTATTTAACAACTTAGTGTATGTAGTGCAGTAATATGCTGCCAGCTTGCCATATGGCGCGCTGTTCTCATTTTTGGCTTTTTAAATATTACACAATGGACTTATAAATGTCCACGGCGGCCTTTGTTCAGTGGCCTAGTTTTGAAAAACTTTTACTTTGTGTATACAAAAACTAAACAATTCAAACTTCAAATTAGATTGTGTTTTTATTTGACAATTAATTATATAGTTATAAGAAAAAATATTATTCATGTTTACCTCTTCCAATCCGCATTGGAGCGGCGGCGTGGCAGAGTACGCTCTAATCCCCTTCGATTAAAGGGAGGCGTATCTCTGCAGTTAATGATATTATGGGTTGATATGGTGATTTGACGTCACTCCAAAAAAAAATCCGTTTGTTTTTTATTTATTTATCATATCACGGATCTCGATTTGGATTAACCGGGAAATGGCAGTCTATCTAATACCAAAATCAAATATTTGTATTCAAATTGACCTATTACATTGGCTTTTTAATCGTTCATTGTGTTATAAAGAATCTATGCCTAAAAATATATGAATTAAATAGATGACATAATTAAAATAATGTCAAACACTAAATATTTTTATATAACAAGTACATGTATACTAGTTATATGTAGAAATATTTTTTTTAGGCCTTGTCTTTTTAATTCTTAATATTTAGTTTTGTTTAACTTTTATTTTTAATGTTTTTAAAGAACGTTCTTGTCTCATATGTCATATAATAATATAAAACTAAACATTGTGAACGGTAAAAACAGATTTATAATATCCACATCTATTGTTCGCGAACAATAGGTCATGGGCACACTTGCGACTCGACAAAATTAATGCTCCGCACACGCGTCGCCGATAAAAATGTGCCAAATGCCAATTCCCAAATGAGGTAAATAAAAATGGCGTAAATGCCACCGCGACATTTAAGAAATAATACTGTGGGGAACGCAAATGCAACTACAGTAATAATCAACCTACACCGACATTAAAAATAAGTGTTGCAAGCAGTAAAAATTATGTATAATGTTGCCATGTTGCGATTACACTAGCTGTTGGCTGTTACCCGCGGCTTTGCCCGCGTCGATCTGACAAATAATAATAAACTTTTCATTTTCCCGTGGGAATAAAAGTTTTGTCAGGATAAAAAGACTATCCCACATAAAAATCATGTCAATCCGTTCGTTGCTTTCGACGTGAAAGGACAAACACACTTTAGCATTTATAAATATTACTAGCTGCCCGGCCCGGCTTCGCCCGGGTACTGTTTCGTTTTTTTTTCAATCTTTCTGAGAGATTGTCTTAATATTTTTTTCCGTAAGAACCTTGTACAGAGTATTAGAAAACTACAAAAAAAATCAGCCAAATCGGTCAAGCCGTTTTCATGTTATGTCGTGACAACGGAAAACGGGTTTCATTTTTATATATATAGATTAGTTGGATGTTGCCATTAAAATTTCACAGCCCAGTGTGGTGCGTTGGTGTGATACTACCTTCGACAGTAGAGGCCACAGGTTCGATTCCCGTTCAGTTTGATCCTCGGTTCGGAGCAAACATTTAATGGGGCATTTGTGTTTGATCTCAAGTCTAGTTGATTTTTATGTATTACTAGCTTTTCCCCGCGGCATCGCTCGCGTTAATTTTATGACATAGATTTCGTTTGACAACAAACCAACCCATAGCGCGACTTGTGGCGCCATCTGTTGGCCGATACAGCGGCGCCCTCTATAGTAGAAAAAATATTTTCCCATTGGAATGACATACTTTCACGGGATGAAAATATAGTAGCCTATGCTCTCTCTCTAGGCTCTGTACCCCTGACAATATTATATACAAATTTTCATAATGATCGGCTGATTAGTTAAGCCAATGAGATTTTATATATTCTACTAAGACAAGAGAAGTAACGCCATACAAAGCATTCGTAAAAAGCCGCAACCACTTCAGAGTGTTAGCTTTGAAACCGATACATATTCCGAGCATATGCCAAAGTAAAATATGTTTGTCTCTTTTTTTCTAGAGTCAAACTAATTATGTCAAAATGAGACAAAAGCATTACTCCCAGAAAAATGGTCAGAGTTGCCAGCTCATGAATAATTTTCCCATTGAATGAATGTTATACGAGTCTTTTTTTAAAAAAAAAAAAAGTTTTTATACCATATTATTGTTTCTTAGGTGACAGAAGAATTAAAGATAGGAAGAAATAAATATATAGATGCGTAAATATTGGTACATACATATTATATTTCAAGAATGAATCATGGCGGAATGGAGAAGTTTCCATTTTTTAGTCATTGATGAATCTAACCGATGCAGACCTACTACTATTATCTATTCTGTGCTACTACTAACTTTTAGCAGAGATTTTTTTTTGTTTTCTTCACCCATTCTGGGTAGGCAAAGGGAACTATGCCCATACAGCCAAGTCTTCAGTAGATTTTTTTTATTGTTAAGAAATGAAAATTAAATTTAAATAAAATAAAATAATAAATTTAAATAATTTGAATAAAATACAACATAAAACAAAAAAACTATTGTACTCAATCGAACATTTGATAATTGCAGAAACAATTTAAATTAAACACCGTTACCACAATGAAAAAGATGAAATTGTTACTTCACTGTCATAGTAATAATATCATTATGTCAAATGTCAGTTAAAAGCCATATCAAAAAGAGGAAAATGATTTGTTTTTTCTTGTCTTGACGTGCGTAGCACTAGCGATTGATTTTAGTATCAATCAATTCTAAGTAAATAATTAATTCTAGTTTGAGCCTGGTTGTAGGTTTACTTCTACTGTGTTACTAATGATACATAAAGGCGTATGAGTTCGTCATTGACTAAACTCCCAACATTTGGGAAACTTAAAATCGTTTTTACTGGCAACACTGTTGGCAAAAACAATGCGTAATATATTAATTTCGATTTTAATACTATTTTGGTATAATTTTAACATAATTAAGCATTCTTATTTGTGAAAAGTGATACCACTTGCTTTGTTATTAGTTTGGGATCACGACATACATGTTTTAACAGTGCATTTAACCATTTTTGTGATATTATTGTGAGATACGCATTCACTGAACGTCAAACTACGACTAAGTCGGAAGAAATTCAACTAAGACTGTGGCCTCAGTCGACGTGGCAGCGGGTATGTGTCAAACATTACGAATCTATAGTAAATAACAAATCACTGAGTTAAGCCATGAAGGACGTACTTTTCAGGATAAAAAGTACCATAAGTGTTAATCCAATGTATCAGCTACCTACATACCAGTGGCGAAGGGTGAAATTTTACTCAGGGGAAGCCGGAGCAAAAAAAAAAAATACAGTGTTATCTTACCACAGGGATGGAGAATTCCGAATACCATATTACCATTACCATACATAAAAGCACCGATAGGTATAATATGGAAAACCAAAACAACTACCTACCTGTGAGCCACGAATACTTTTCGTACAAATTACGGGTGATTCTTGGAAATGCGATTATTCGGTTGATTCCACTGGCTAGTTTTTTTTTTCAAAATATAATGAAACCTGGTACTACACGTAAAAATAGGCTAAACCTGAAGTATAAATTTCGAATAGGCACTCATTTTGAACCTATAAATTCCAAGATATTAGACATTAAAAAAATCATGACCAGGGGAATCAATTAATAGTTACAGGGGAATCAAAAATCAATAACTCTGTACTTTTTTTAAAGAAATTGTAAGTTTTTACATATCAAAAATTACAAAATTAATTCTCAGTTATACATATCTAAATAAAATTAACAAATGTGAACATGTATTCTTCAATTTTCAGATATTATTATCTACTTTTGTAAACAATCGTCTGACATAGGTACATAAATATCTAATAATCTATTGGTGTCGTAATCACATTCGTGTTCCTTGAGAGCACCCCATTTGTACAACATTATTGTCATATTCCTGCAATAAAAAAAGGAATAAGGAATTATTATTAGGAATTACTTATTAGGAAAATTGCGAAATTTTAGAAATGTTTTACAAAAATAAAGTTTAAAAAAATGTTACTTAATCCAGCTTAAGAACAACAAGGCGCCAGGCGAGGACGGAATCACAGCAGAGCTTCTGATAACGGGTGGTACACCGGTGCTTAAAGTCCTGCAGAAGCTCTTTAATTCCGTGTTGGTCGAGGGGCGCTTGAGGCGTGGAACAGAAGCGTGGTGGTTCTGTTCTTTAAAAAGGGCGATAAAACCATCTTAAAGAATTATACCACATCCATACGCTGCGGCAGATTGTACAGAAGACCGAAGAGTACAATCTGCTATTATGCTTAGCGTTTGTGGACTATGAGAAAGCCTTCGATTCGATCGAGACATGGGCCGTGCTACAGTCTCTCCAGCGATGCCGCATAGACTGCAGGTATATCGAACCTTTGACGTACTTATACAAAAACGCCATCATGTCAGTCCAAGTACAGGAACAGAACACGAAAGCAATCTCATTACACAGAGGCGTGAGACAGGGAGATGTCATATCTCTGAAACTGTTCACGACCGCTCTGGAAGATGCCTTCAACTTTTGGACGAGAAAGGATGCGGCATCAACGTCAACGGCGAGTATATAACTCACCTTCGATTTGCCGATGACATCGTGGTCGCTGGAGGACCTCAGCACCATGCCCGAAGGCCTCAATCGAGTTTCCCAACAGGTGGGTCTAAAAATGATCATGGTCAAGACGAAAATCATGTCGAATGTCCATGTCGCATCCGCTCCGGTCTCAGTTGGGAGCTCGATCCTCGAAGTTGTTGACGAGTACGTATACCTTGGACAAACCATCCAATTAGGTAGGTCCATCTTCGAGAAAGAGGTCAATCGACGAATCCGACTTGGCTGGGCAGCTTTTGGGAAATTACGGCATATCTTCTCGTCCAAAATTCCTCAGTGCTTGAAACGAAGAACCTTCGAGCAATGTGTGTTGTCTATGGATCCGAAACGTGGTCGCTCACTATGAGCCTCATAAGAAGGCTATGGGTCACTCAGCGAGCCATGGAAAAAGCTATGCTCGGGGAGATCGAATCAGAAATGAGGAGATCCGTAGCAGAACCAAAATAACCGACATAGCCAAACACTGAAGTGACAGTGGGTAGATCACATAGCGCGCAGAACCGAAGACCGATGGGGCAAAAGGGTTCTGGAATGGCGACCACGTACCGGAAAGCGCAGCGTAGGACACCCGCCTACAAGGTGGTCAGACGACCTAAGGAAAGTCGCAGGAAGCCGCTGGATGCAGGCCGCTGCCAGCAGGACGCACTGGAGACGTTTGGGGAGGCCTAGTTGACTTCTTGTGGCTGAGATGATGATGATGAAATAATTTTTCAGTCAAAAACTATATCACATTTTGATTTCACTGACCTTAGAAACAGAGTAATCAATGTCAGGGAAATCAAAAAATGTAGCAAAATTATCGATTGTCGCCAAATGACTGTATCTAGTACAATGACCTTTACACCCTAGGTAGTCATTAGAGTGGCGATAGTGCATAATTTTTTTTAGTCGTCTAATAAAATTAATTGATAGTAAAATTGAAGTCAAAGTAATCAACGATGTACCAAACCAAACCCAGTGGAATCAGATACTTACCTTTATATTTCTGGAATGCAGCAAGCAGCCGCGCATCTCTTCCCTCGACACTCAAAACATGACTGACGGTTAACGCTCCGGGGGTACACATTGCTTCCAAATTGTGTCACTAAGGACGTACGCACATTTCAGTGATGTACCAGTGGAATCACTGCTAAGGCCCGGACAACATTTAAAAAATTCATATAATTAAATGTACTAAAAATACGTGGTTCATCTATTTTATTTATTAATCCTTATCAATTTGGGATCTAATATAAAATATTGAAATTTCTATGAACTGAATGGAAAAAATGATATGGATGATATTGTGTACAAATTTGGAGTACGGACACGCCAGTGGAATCAATTTTTAACACTTCAGATTTTTTTTTTACTTACTTTGTTTTATATTTTTCTTAATTATCGTAGTGACCCAGTTAGATTACAGTTTAAATTTTAATAAAAAAAATACTTCATACGCTTATTTCAATTATACGTACACTTTTTACTTCCGGACAACGAAAATCCAGGTTCTCAAGAAACACCCTTACAATGTAAATGTTTAGTAAAGCCATCTTTCCGTTTATAATCTATTTTCATAGAAGGAAAAGCACGGGCGCGCTGTATAATATGTTTTTTATTTTCAAAACTGTATGTTTGAAAATTATTATCTAATAAAAAGTCTGTGAGACAACAACCCACGTCTAAAATTGCAGCCATTACGAATGTAAACAAAACAGACTAAACCAAAATAAACAATTAACTACTTACAACTGAAACCGATAAATTCTATAACTATAACACAATTCACACCGAGCCCTGTCCAACATTTAACCACGAAGTCACTCTAATCTATTCAAATTTACTAAATTAACAACAAACATATAAAAAAAACTAACAACAGTACGAGCGAAAGCACAGGCGAAAGTGAATTGAAAAAATGTCATAATTTTGACAATAACAACGCGACAAAATTATAGTTGTTTTATTATTCAAGCACTAAACACATAATTAACTATATTTTTTACTTCTCAGGTTAATACCTCTGTTTATCTTTGTCGCACTAACGTAATCTGTTACATGCCATCCTTGTCGTAACTCGGCGACTACCGGCTTAATATGTTCATATGATCGGCGTGAGAAAGAGACCGCGCTAGGAACAAAAGGTACGCGTAAGAAAGAGACAGCCGCTCCTAAAACTGTATGCAGCTACAACTCGGGAATTACCGGCTTTCGACGCACAGGCTAAGCGACGAATAAATAGCAATATCACAATATTGCTATTTATTATTGTATAGGCGTTTGGGTATCATTATTATGTATGAAGCGAAATCATGTTATTAGCAGAGTCGATGCTGTTAGATAATTCACTATTTTTAAAAGGGAAGCCGACAGGAATCGTGTTATTAGGACCCCTCGCCACTGCTACATACCAAATATCATGAATATTGGCCCAGCCAATTGAGCGTGAAGAAGTAACAAACGTACCTACACATAACTTACGCATCTAAAATAATTAAAAACATAACTTTAATATTCATAGAATTGTATTTTGTAGAACGCACATTTTGTAAAATATATTGATCGAGAGAAAAAACAAAAGAATAGCGCCGAACGCCGAACAGTTTTAAAAAGTGAAGTTACAATAGCAAGGAGTTTCGTTGATATTATCAAATAACATTATTTAATTAAACAATTATATTAGTAGAATATCTATATATTTACAATAATATGTCCGTTGTCTGGTGGTACCCATAACACAAGCCCAGCAAGTAAAGCCCAGCTTACTTTGGTACTGTCGCGCTGTGTAAATTGACTTTATTTTATTTGTTTTACAAAATATTAACATTTTCGCGCTCTTTACGTAATCCCTCCATTTATAATTTACTGGAAACATGCCATTGCGTTTTGAATTTAATTCTATTTAAATATCAACGCGTTTAGTGAAATGTCATGTTGCATTTCATTATAATGTAGGTATTGAAACTGTTTTTAAATCATACTTATAATTTTATTTTTTGCCTCAGGGTTTCAAGTAGTAATTATGAAAATAAATGTCCATGATTACAGCACATATTTTAGTGTTGACAAAATTAATTTCATCAGCTAAGAGAAACGTTAAATTGAATGTCTAAGCTACTATACGATGTATTGCTAAGTACTATTTATTATTCTGTGGTATTACACAAAATTACAATTACTTTATGTATTTAAACATTCTCAATAATAATTACTACTTATTAGCTGGGCCAGGGACTTCATTCGCGCGGGCGGTCGTTGATGAATAACTTATTATTTCAATAAATTTTTGAACTGAAAACTTCTTTAGCGGCGCTTGGCACTTTTGTTAGATGGGTAAAAAAATGTTTAACTCGATTCAAATCCGTAGCCTGATCGAAAAAGCGTAAGATTCCTTAACCATTCCAAAATATTAAAAAATGCACAACGTTGATGTTTAAGTTTTTACTTCCGCCGGCACTCCAGGAGTGCAACCCGTCCTTTTTTATTGGAACTGATTGGTAACTAAATGTATCGTAAGCGCCAGTTTCATCACTTTTCTCATCTCCGTCCTTCCTTAGGTAATACCGATCCCGAACCGAAACTTAGGTAAGGAGACATAGGAAAAAAGGAACCTCTCTGGGGGTTTTCTGATGAGCCTGTTGGCAGACACTCTTCTGTATATTCGCGGACCTCGCCAAACAACAAATGTGATGAAACCATGGGTTAGGATCATCATCATCATCATATCATCCCACTGCAGGGATTGGGTCTCCTTTCAATCGAAGGTGATGGATTAGGATATTGTTAATCCATGGTTCCATCCAAATTGTAAATCTTTTTCAAAGTCTGGAACCTGAAATGAAATTCTTTATCCAGAGAGTAGTATTATGTAATTTAGCCTTCAGCCTTCAGAGGCACGTTCTCTTGTCTTGGCCTTTACAACCTCTTGCTCTAAAGTTTGGAGGCAATGGATATCGATCCCGGTACCTTACGCATTCTAAGCGTAAGTACTCTACCATCTAAACTACTCCCCCTAAATACCAGTCTGGATCCTGCATAAAGCGGCAGGACATTTTTGAATATATTAACTACCTCCAAATACAAAAGCGTCCTAACTAAATACAATAACATTTAATATTGTCAGATAACCATCACTCACTAATGTCCTTCCTTCTGATTGTTATTTGTACGACTTACGATGAATAAATTATGATTTTCGTGTTGTAATAATTGCTTTTTGTTTTAATAAAAGTGAATGGTTGGTTTGTTTTTAATTTCATATTGGTTTTACATTAGATTTTATCTTTACACTCGATTCTATATACGTTGATAGTTAAATATTCATGACTATACTTACCATGGCTCTCTTTATCAACAACCTTACTAATATTATAAACGTGTTTGTAAGTATGGTGCTGGATGTTTTTTTCTCCTTCACTCAAAGACAGCTGTTCAGATTTGCTTAAAATTATTATGTAAGTCAAAGTCTAATATTTTCATTCAAATAGACCTAACTCTTTCGAATAGTCTCATTTTTTCCTACCACCAGTTCCGGCAGATTTTGTTGAGAAGAACTGGCAATAAACTATGCACAGTCAATTTGGTGGTCAGGCTCGATGGCCGAGTGGCTAGCTGTGGCACTTTGTCCCAAGGGCCGCGGGTTCGAATCCTGCGCAAGTCAAACAGGTTGTGTTCATGAACATGTCTGTTTGTCTTGGTCTGGTTGTTTTCTATGTATAATAAGTATTTATTTACAAAAAAAAGTATCGATGTATATTTATCAGCAATCTTGTATCCATAGTCCGAGTTTTGCTTAGTTTGGAACTAGATGACGTTGTGTGATTTGTCCAAGAATATTTATTTATTTTTATAGTTTATAACACGGCATAGGATAGTTTTTATTCAGTATATAATTATAATCATTCCGGAAACGTTAACTGTGGGATTTACCCTGGAACAGAGTGTTGCTAGCCACTCGACCACCGGATTCTGTTTAAAGGATTAAATTAATTAAATTACAATATTTTATTAAATCACGATTGAAAGCGTCATTGCCGGTCAACATCCCATAATAATTGCCAGACCTAATTACTATATATAAGCCCTGTTTGCAAGCTGAATAGTATAAAAATGTTTCACACGCAAACCTAGATATTAAATTAATCGGTCATTGAGTCGCGCCGATTTATAATCAAATATTAACTGTGGAGTAACCATTACGCGACAATCGCGTTACTTTCATAATTATACGGAACCCGCTATGAATTGTTTATGACTTATAGAGCTCCAAATCTGAAGAAGTGGCAGACTTCAATATCCTAATGCTTTGTGGCGGAATTATAGTCTTGGTCGACCTAGGCCGTGAAAGCAAGAGCAGGTCGACCTTTACAATTGGAGTTTGTACCGTTCTTAAGTACTATAACATAAGAGCCAAAATTGTACTGCAGTCTGCAAGTGTAAAGCTCGACGTGCACCTGACTGTACCAGCCGCCGCTTTCTCAGCCCTACATATAAAATTTTCCCATTTCCACCAGTTCGGCAAAAAGACACGCGTCGAAATAGATATACAATATCCAACTCTATGTAAATAAAGGCACGAAATGAGTAGACAAAGTGGGACGAGGCCTTCAACACTATCGTTTTCGATCAACTTCGAGAGAGTGTAGAGCCGGCAAAACTAATATGAATGTGAAAGTGAGTCATTATTTGGCTATTATTCCTTCACCCCTCACTGTGCGAAGACTGATTAATCGAGTAGTTTGTCCAAATATCTTTCACGAGAACGAGCAAATCACTGAATTTTATAAAGCTCGCTTTAAAAACGAGTGTTTCTGTATCTCTCAAACACGGAATGAAACGCATTTCTGCTTCAGGCCGATATTCTTTGAGAGTACTTCCCAAATAACAATCGATCATACACGAAAAAAAATGTAAATATGTCCAACAGTTCCATAATTACTTAAATCTACTTTAGTATTAATTGTCAACAATAATTATTGTAAGCATTGTTTTTCCACTATCTGCGTGAACAAACACTACGACCACAGAGTAAAATACAGCGGCAATCAAAATGTGCACTTTGGTTTTGTATTTTCGATAATTTGTCACAATAAAAGTAATAGTACCTACTACGTACATAAGGTCTTATTCAGACTAGCTTCTTTTAATCGCGTCGATCGTCATTTTTTAGCGATTCGAATTACTTCCTTAATTTTTTTATACCAGTAAGATACGCGCGTATGTAAGAATGCGTATGTTGGCAAACAAGCACATACGTCCCGCCTGATGGTAAGCACTCAGCGTAACCTATAGACCGTTGCAACACCTGGGATTTTTATTAACGGGTTATCAACATAGTCAAAATTTAGTCTTAATTAATCTGAAACGCTCTCTCAATTGTTAATAAATTAATATATAGGGAATTAGGGACAAATCACACAGATAGAGCTAGTCCCAAAGTAGTTCGAAACTTGTGTTATGGGATACTAACTCAACGATACTATATTTTATAACAAATACATATATCGCACATAAGATGCTACATAGACGTAACTTCAAAAATCACGAAAATGACCTAAGAGCGCCATTATATTTTTAAAGTGCGACATTTTAAGAGGAAACAAAGACGCATAATCAATTCCTTCATTTTGCGGAAGATGGCGCGAGTTGTCTCCGTTCCGTAGCATTACCGTGAA
Source organism: Endotricha flammealis (assembly GCA_905163395.2). Taxonomy (NCBI): domain Eukaryota; kingdom Metazoa; phylum Arthropoda; class Insecta; order Lepidoptera; family Pyralidae; genus Endotricha; species Endotricha flammealis. The sequence goes on along the minus strand of LR990867.1, from coordinate 13,137,451 downwards.
TTTGTACTATAATTGGTGCGACGGTGTCTGATCTGTCAGTTGCGCCGGGGGCCCCGTTAAGTTTGGACGTCGCTTGGACATAGTTCGTCGTAACTGTAAGTTATGCCATTGTTGTATTTGTTTATTGGAGAAACAATAACGTAACTGTATGTTGAGTTATTGTTGTTCTTCCTGTGTTTTTTTGAGATTGTAAGTGAACTATAAGTCTCACAGACTTTTTTTGGGCTCAAATAAAAGCTAAATAAACGTACTACAGAATATTTAGTGACCTTTCTTCATAGGGCAAGTAGATTTGCAAATATTTTGAGAAATACGTAAGTAAAACCTAAAATTGCAGTTTTCGAGAAAAATGGGTCACCTTCTAAGTTCTATAGCTTGGCTCCTATGAGGTCAATAGAGCTGCGATTGGGCTCAAATTGTCTCTAATTATGTATTCTTTAAATATGTCATAGATGACTTTTCCGTAGAAAGCATTTTTAGAAGTTGTAACGCGGGTGCGTCTCGGGAATCGGACCCGGGACGGCCCGTTGGTTAACAATGGAGGTGAGGGAGGTCAATCTTGGGCGGAGGAATCGAACCTCCTGGCCGAGGATACCTTTCACCTCCTTAGATCCCCCTGAAGTCTCCAGTGAGGCGACAGGAGGGGTGTGTGAGTGCCTATGTGAGACTGGGGTGATTGAGAGGGTTGTAAATGAAATCCGTGATACCAACAGAGAAATACAAAGATTTATTCGCTTATCCTAGGACTTAAGTTTATTCTACAATGGATGTACTTATTATCTACTCCCGGGTGGGCCCGCTGGCCCTTACAAAATGGATATGACGGTCGGACGGTAGTTGTGTTATTAATCTACCGGCGGGGGCTTATTCGATACGGAGGCAGGCGGCGTGCGGTTAATATCATTCATCAATCAGGGTTATCGAATTAGGACTGTACTTCGATCTCGAGGCTGCGTGGATAAACGTTACAGGATTCTAAGACAGGATTAGGGTCAGGACGGAGTGTCCGCGAGTACGGAGTCGAGCCTACGGGAGATAACTATACTGTGACAATCACAGGGCGGGTCAGAATCGAATCCAGTCCGCGCCACAGAAGTGTCCTGTGTGTCTATTTACCTATGACGCCTACGCTATTCAGAGGGTTATTTCAAGGGAGCCCTAACTCACCTACATGAACTATCAGAACTATGTGAGCGCGGGGCGTATTCAGAATCAAATCCAGTCCGCGCCCCCGAAGGGTCCCGTCTCACGGATTTACCTATCGAACCTAGGCTAATCGCGGGAGTTATCCTGGGCAGGACGAGGCGGGTCAGAATCGAATCCAGTCCGCGCCACAGAAGTGTCTCGTCGCGCCAATTTACCTATGGTGCCTAAACGAGTTAGAACGGGAGCCAGGAAGGGTAAGTGGGATACCACGCAGGTCGAGGTAGAAGCCACGGGAATCTACACACGGGGTACCTTCGAAAGGTCCAACGATAAAGTGGAATTTACGAGGAGATAGCAAAGTAATAACCACGAGGCACGTGGCCGGGGTTCTCACAATATGAATTAAACTAATGGCAATATAACAAGGCCCGGCGGGGGTCTGACTCTCGGACGGTATTCGGGCAGCGTGACGACGTATAGCAAGAGTCCGACTATGGGACTAGATTCGGGCAGCGTAACGGGGTATAACAAGAGTCCGACTATGGGACTAGATTCGGGCAGCGTAACGGGGTAGGAAGAGAGGAGCTTACTAGAGAGATGTACGCGCGCGCGGGCTCATAACCGAATGGCCACCGAGACGCTTGTTCGCAGGGCTTTTATAGTGGCCTGGTAGGAGCGGTGGCGGTGAGGGCGCGGTGAAGCGCGGCGAGGGGCAGCGCATGCTGCTGTCCGGTCCGCCTGCCTCGCGAGCCGCGCGTATGTGTGCGTTGGAATGCAACGTCACATTCTCCTCCCCCTCCGGAAGATTTTACCTGCAGGGGAAAATCACCTGAGTAACACACTTTAAATTATACATATGACCCTCCTGGGGTCCCACTTATATATCTAAGGAGGCCAAACAACAACTAAATCTTTTCATTGACTATTATGTCTGTTTATAGAGGTGAAACACCAATCAACCATGTTTCTCACTTATCATACTATTTATATAAATAAGCAACACAACACTGAGTTGTCTTTATGTACTCTCATAATATCTGTGTAAAGGGGCAAAACCAAAATCAATTGCATCTATTAACTGGTCGCCCTTCTTTGGGCGCGGCTTGTTTGTTCCTGCGTGGAACAAAAGCACATTATTTGTACATCTGTAGTGACTGTTTGTTACTCGGCTATTTATCATTAAACAACATAATCATAATCTCACTTTAACTATCGGGGTTCACCTCTTCACAATGTCTGTTAACTATGTTTCGGCTTATTCTGTAAACAACATTTGTGTTTATTGATATTCCTATTCACTTATTGTATACTTGGCTCTATAAACGACTTGGATATATACTATCTTAATCTTAATCTCACTGTTTTATTACTTAAATTAGATATCTAATGTTTTTTCTATCATAGCAAACTTAACAAAACATTAACCTAACCTTCAAGTGTCATTTTGACAGGCAAACTTATTGTTGCGATCACAGCATAGACCACAGACTATAGCATCTAACGTTAAATGTCACTTTGACATCTGAACATCTCCAATGTTACTTTGACATGAACAAAAAAATTATGACTCAACATAATATGTCCTTCTGACTAAAATTTAAACTCAATTGTCCTTTTGACATCAACATAAAAAAATTAAATATTGTCAACAAATTGTTGACCGGTAAACACACTGAGAGAAAAAAACTTCTAATATAAATTAATTCAGCCTAGGGACTTAGCTTTTTCTCTTCGTGGGCGCGTACATCGGGCCGCGGACCAAGCGGGACTGGCGGCGGTGGCGACGGCGGTGGACAGAGGCGCCTTTGCCCGGGCTGGACACGAGCCTGCGGGCGCGGTGGCGCACCTGCGGGCACTTGGTGCGTCGGTGTTCTCGGCGCTGGCGTCAGTGGCGATACGCTGGGGAGCGCGCTGTTGGCGGTCTCGGCGCTGGCACTGGGTGACGCTGCGGCGGTGTGATTCTAAAATATAGGCAAATTTATTTTGACATTTATTGTCATACTTGATACCTCCTTCGGTTTTCGTTATGGAGTCTTGTGCTCTAACGATTGAGGAGGAACCCCTTTCCTCCCCACGGTTGGGAAAAACGGGCAAAAGCCCCTTCTGCTTCTTGAGGACCTTGTCCTTATTCTGTTTCTCGTTATTACTTTTCTCTGACAGTTTGCGGGTTTGATCCTTCTTTTCATGTGGGTTCTTAGTTTTCCGGCATACTACGCACTGTTTTACATACTTTGCTACGTCGCGGAACATGCCTGGCCAATAATATCTTTGTGCTATTCTGCTTAGGGTTTTTGATGTTCCCAGGTGTCCTGCTGTTGGGGTATCGTGATTTTCCGATATCAACCCTTGTATTTCCTTTTTTTGCACGCATAGTTTCCAATCGGAACCGTCCCTTAGCGTGACTCCGTATGCGGGGTTTGTAATCTTTTTATATAACTTCCCGTTTGTTATTCGGTAGTCGTCGCTCTCGATTTCGTTACTCCTGAACATTCTTTCTTTTCTCGCGTACCAGTCCTCGTTCTCTTTCATTATGGTGCTTATCGGGCTTCTGGATAATTCGTCTGCTAGTATATTTTGTTTCACTGGTTCGTTATGTCTTAATTTGATCTTGTGTGTAGTCCCGGAATTCCCCTTCGGGGCTCTTTCGCATATCTCGAGCTCCCTCTGTACCACCTCTTCTATTGTTTCTTGTTTGTTTGTTGATCGGCTGTTTATATTTTGTGACGTTGTGTTTTCTATTTCCTTTTTACTCCAGAGCAACATCATTCCGCACCGTTGTAATACGTCCATTCCCACTATCATATGCTCCGCTGTAGGCAAGTACATTATTTCGTGTGTAAATTCTTTCCCATTAATTTCCAATTTTATCCCTGTGCTCCCTTCAATTTCTATCTCCGTTCCGTCTGCCAGGATCGCTTTCTGTCTGTTCCCTGTGGTGGTTTTTATGCTCTTTCCGCACTCTTGCAATATCCTGTCGTTGATGTATGTCCCTACCGAGCCTGTGTCTACCAGTCCGTCATATTCTCGTCCTTCCACCTTTACTTTTATAAATGGTCTGATATCCTTTTCTATATTTCCGCTAAGTGTGCTTGTTTTTGTCTTCCTGCAACAGTTTCTACTTAGTACTCCCGTTGTTCCACAGCTGCTGCAGAATATCCGTCTTTGGTTTCTGCATTGTCTTGCGCTGTGATTGGCCTCTCCGCAATTCCAGCAGTGCGTTGCTTGGTTGTAGTTCCCTCTTATTTTTGTTCCCTGCCGTGATGTTGTAGGTTGGTCCCTTCTTCTGTTGTCTGGTATGTTGCCCCTGGGATATCTGTCTTGGAAATTGCTCCTCCTTATTTCCTCGTGCTGTATACTTTCGAAATCTCCCGCCATTGCTATTAGATCTCTCAGAGTCCCGCAGTCCTGTCTCTTTATGTAGTACTTGTAGTTAGGTTTCATATTATTGTACACCATGTCTATTGTTTCCGTTTTGTCCATCTTACCGTACCTCCTTATAAGTGTTTGCATCTGCGTGATGTAGTCTATGAATCTCTCGTCCGGGTATTGCTTCCGGGCCGCAATGCGGAACAGTAGGTTCCCCTCGTAATTCTGTGGGAAATAGAACAGTTTGAAGTCCTTTTCGAAGTCTTCCCACCTTTGCCAGTTGTGGTGGTTATTCCTGTGCCATAATAGTGCTTTTCCTTGTGGCAGTCTGGGGATGAATTGGAGGAGGTCATCTTTGTTTCTCGTTATAGTATATGTCAGTTCTTCTATCCTTTCGAAAAATTCCACGGCATCGCCTGTTGTGTCGAATGTTACGTTCCACCTCGTCAGTGTTTTCTCTAGGCCTCTAAGTTCTCTGGAGTCTTCCATGGTTGTGTCCTGAAATTTTTCCTCTTCTTGTGATTCTTCTGCCTGTTCTTGGCTGTTTTCTTCCGGGGGTTCCTTTTCCTTAATAAATTGTACCAGTCGCTTTCTCAAGTCATCGACTGTACCGGTGGACTGTATTCCCTCTTCTTCCAGCTTAAGTACTAATTGTTCCTTTGTCAGTTTATAGAGCCAAGATGTCGCCATCTACAATTGTGGCTTTTGTGTATAACTTCGGTTATAAACTATGAACCAATACCTTGTTCGGAAATGTGTACTTTTACTAAAGAACAGAATAATAAATCCTGTCTGCCTCCTCCGAGTTAAAAAAATCAATAATTTATTTTCTCTGTTCGTTTACGTTATAATCCGCGTGAGTGTAGCTTTATCTACCAAATGGGAGACGACAAAAAGAATTTATCCTGTTTGCCTCCTTTGATTACGAAAAAAAACTTCTACTAGATTATGTTTGTTTCAATTTACTCCGTTTGTAAATTGTGAAACAACTAAGGAACGAAACGAAATAAAGAAAAAGGACTGTTTGCCTCCTTTGGTTATACAAAAAAAATATCTATATTCTTTATGTCTACTTATTTATCTTAGGTTATTGTGAAACTTGGAAGACCCCGGTCAAAAAAAACTTCTTGTTTGCCTCCTCCAAAAAAAAAATTCCTTATTTATCTAATTTAAATACCTCTTAACTTCGGATATTTTAAGTTTTACAAAAAAAAATGTCTTGTTTGCCTCTTCCAAAAAAAAAATCTCCTTATTTATCTAATTTAAATACCTCTTAACTTCGGATATTTTAAGTTTTACAAAAAAAAATGTCTTGTTTGCCTCCTCCAAAAAAAAAATCTCCTTATTTATCTAATTTAAATACCTATTAATGTCTGATACTTTACGTTTTACAAAAGAAAAAAAAATGTCTTGTTTGCCTGCTCCGGTTACCAAAAAAAATCGCTCCGTTTATCTACTTTAATTTAGTTTTATCCAAAAACCAATTTGTTTGCCTACTCCCGAAACAACAAAAAGAATTATTTACGCGTTTTATGGTTTTTATCTCTGTTTAAACGTTTTATTTTTTTCGTTCAATGTTTACTTAACTTTTATTCCTACTTGGTCCGCCCGATCGGCGACCTTTGGTCGTTTATTTTTTTTCTACCTCCTTTTATTTTCACAATTACCTACTTTTTATTTTTCTTTATCTACACTATCGATTATTTTTACCGAGTTGTTTCTTATATTTAATTTATCCTACTTTAACTTTTAAATTTACTTCTATCTACTTCTTATTTATTTATTGGGCCGTTCGGATATGTCTATTTACTTCTTATCGGGGTTTTAACTTTAGGTGATTACTCTCTTGACAGATTATTGACAATATTTCTTTCGCGAACGCGAACGTCTCTCTAGATTATTTTACTTCTTATTCCTTATTTACTCTGTCTTTCGGGTTTATATTTTATTTTATCGGCGGGTTTTATTTTTGTCTATTATAACACGGATTTAGCTTCTATATTATTGTTTATACGGAACTTTAAGTACGGGCTATGATATGCTATGATTAATTACGGGATCTGTACGGGATATTTTGCTCTCTCTCTTCCTGTTTTACGCGACTTACAAAGTTTCTTATTCCTAGCTTCTATTCCCTCTTTCACCGGTCTCAAATAGGCACAAAAATTCGTTGACCGTTGCTATAATTTAAGCTGAACGTGTACGAAAGATTTCGCTGGGCACCTGTGGGACGTAGGGACCCAAGGGGTGCAAACGCGAAGGGGTAAGTACGTTGGGCGCCAGTGTAACGCGGGTGCGTCTCGGGAATCGGACCCGGGACGGCCCGTTGGTTAACAATGGAGGTGAGGGAGGTCAATCTTGGGCGGAGGAATCGAACCTCCTGGCCGAGGATACCTTTCACCTCCTTAGATCCCCCTGAAGTCTCCAGTGAGGCGACAGGAGGGGTGTGTGAGTGCCTATGTGAGACTGGGGTGATTGAGAGGGTTGTAAATGAAATCCGTGATACCAACAGAGAAATACAAAGATTTATTCGCTTATCCTAGGACTTAAGTTTATTCTACAATGGATGTACTTATTATCTACTCCCGGGTGGGCCCGCTGGCCCTTACAAAATGGATATGACGGTCGGACGGTAGTTGTGTTATTAATCTACCGGCGGGGGCTTATTCGATACGGAGGCAGGCGGCGTGCGGTTAATATCATTCATCAATCAGGGTTATCGAATTAGGACTGTACTTCGATCTCGAGGCTGCGTGGATAAACGTTACAGGATTCTAAGACAGGATTAGGGTCAGGACGGAGTGTCCGCGAGTACGGAGTCGAGCCTACGGGAGATAACTATACTGTGACAATCACAGGGCGGGTCAGAATCGAATCCAGTCCGCGCCACAGAAGTGTCCTGTGTGTCTATTTACCTATGACGCCTACGCTATTCAGAGGGTTATTTCAAGGGAGCCCTAACTCACCTACATGAACTATCAGAACTATGTGAGCGCGGGGCGTATTCAGAATCAAATCCAGTCCGCGCCCCCGAAGGGTCCCGTCTCACGGATTTACCTATCGAACCTAGGCTAATCGCGGGAGTTATCCTGGGCAGGACGAGGCGGGTCAGAATCGAATCCAGTCCGCGCCACAGAAGTGTCTCGTCGCGCCAATTTACCTATGGTGCCTAAACGAGTTAGAACGGGAGCCAGGAAGGGTAAGTGGGATACCACGCAGGTCGAGGTAGAAGCCACGGGAATCTACACACGGGGTACCTTCGAAAGGTCCAACGATAAAGTGGAATTTACGAGGAGATAGCAAACTAATAACCACGAGGCACGTGGCCGGGGTTCTCACAATATGAATTAAACTAATGGCAATATAACAAGGCCCGGCGGGGGTCTGACTCTCGGACGGTATTCGGGCAGCGTGACGACGTATAGCAAGAGTCCGACTATGGGACTAGATTCGGGCAGCGTAACGGGGTATAACAAGAGTCCGACTATGGGACTAGATTCGGGCAGCGTAACGGGGTAGGAAGAGAGGAGCTTACTAGAGAGATGTACGCGCGCGCGGGCTCATAACCGAATGGCCACCGAGACGCTTGTTCGCAGGGCTTTTATAGTGGCCTGGTAGGAGCGGTGGCGGTGAGGGCGCGGTGAAGCGCGGCGAGGGGCAGCGCATGCTGCTGTCCGGTCCGCCTGCCTCGCGAGCCGCGCGTATGTGTGCGTTGGAATGCAACGTCACAAAGTTATAAGCAAAAAAGTCGAGGTTTTTCGAGCACCACAAAGTTAGCACAGTGGGACAATTCACGTAACAAGAACCGACTCCACTTCGACTCAACGACACTCGCTGTCTCACTCATACAAAACAGGAATTGAACGGGACAGCGAGTGTCGTTGAATCGAACTAGAATCGGTTCTCGTTACGTGAATTGCCCCATTGGTCTTTCGGGGTTGCAAACTTGTTTGTAGACTATTGGTATCTATCCTAACAACATGCCAAAAAATCAGAACCTTGCAATTATTTGCGACCTTAAATGCTTAGATGACTGGCCTACAAGGATTTATGCTATAAACTTGTGATCATCGCAGGCTAGCAAGTTATTTTTACTTGCGACTGTTATACGGATTAAGTGCAAAAATACGCATTATCCATGCTACAAAGACACATCTGGTGGCAACTCTGAAGTTTGATAAGTTTCTGTTAAATTTTTTCATGCTTTTGTCTTTTGTAGACGAGTACTTTGAAATAAAAACAATAAAAGATAAGAATTGTTTCATTATAATAATTTGAACTCAATTAAAAATATGTATTATTTTCAAGTGTGCTACTTCCCTTTGAAGAAACAGTGACGCAACTGGTGGAGTCTTTAAAAAAAAAACGCTTTTTAGTGAGTGTGACTAATTTTTTTTTCTGTGATTTTTGTTTGTTTTAAAAGGATATAATTGAGCTATATAAACCAATTGATCGGAACGTTTTAGCCCTTTTAGTTTCCAGCCAATGACTGCAAACGTGTAAAAAAAATCTTAAATTTCATTTTCTGCAAAATGATAAAATGTAAGTTACGTCTATGTAGTATCTTATGTGCGATATGTATAAATAAACATCCAAGACCCGAGGCCAAACAGAAAAAGTTCGTTTTTCATCATGACCCGACCTGGATTCGAACCCGGGACCTCCTGGGTTACGGAGGTCGTCCTCTTGTGTTTTTATGAGCAATATTTAATAGCGCTTGATATTTTTAAGAGCCAGATAGCGCATCATGTAGCCCGCTTGCTTGTTTGCCTGCGGCATACCGTAAAATAAGTGTTTTAGTAATTTTATTAACATAGAAACTTTGACAAATAAAATCATAGTTATTGAATTATTGTAGTTAAGTAATAGTCTGTAGTGTGGCGTGCCGCCCGTAGCATCTGATAGCGAGCACGGGACTCTCGTGCCGGTAATCGGGACACGATTCTATCGAGAACGGTAAATGTTCCAACAATAATTATATTTTAACCATTACGTTGTAGATAAGTTTTGTTACTTATTACTTGCATACAGTGCCCGGCAGTAAATCAAATCAATAATCCAAACTCTTAACTAAATTATGGTGCGGCTTGGCTACTTCACAATTTATTCTATTTTTGGCATGGATGTAGTAATCAATTACATCAATCAGTTTGTTTACTACATCCATGGTTTTTGGTGACATTTACATTGACAATCAGAATTTGAATTGAGACTAAACAATAAAGTGAAACACGAAAGAGTAATAAAAAAAGTCATGCTTTGTTGATGATTCGGCGCGGCTTCCCGCACACGCCTGGTAGGGTTGATATGATGATGAGTTTCCCGAGGCTTTCCCCAAGCCGGCGAGAATGAAATGGGCCACCAGATAGCAATAGCTATCGAAAATGATGATGATGATGCACTAGCGGTTCCTCCGCTCAGCGCCTGTTGCAGTCCGTCGCCCGCCCTAGGCGCAGAGCTGCTGACGTGGTGATGAAGTGATGAATAAATCAAAGCCTCTATTCTGCTTGATATGTGTAATTTCTGATTACATCAATATGATGGTTACTGACCGCGCAACTCACTGATTACAATACTTTATGAACTATGTATAATGACCATGTGGGTTTTATTACACACTAAATGCCCTTGCGTAACAGAAAGCACGTCCGCCCTGACCGCGGTCTCGGACACAAGCGAGAAGTCTGACCATAAGGTGAATGCTGAACGATTAGAACAAAGGACTGACTAATCTATGAATTGAGGCATTATTGCCAGTATAAAAATTGCATGACGATATCAACATTCACTTCGTTCGACCTCGAATGACATCCAGCTAGTTGGACGCATGATTATGATTATTTCTACCGTTATCAAGAAAACATGTTCATTTTGCGTGAACATTCCTGCCCGGGGCGAGGAAAGGATGAGCTGATTCCTTGAAGCCCTTATCAATTTGAAACCCATTGAAAAGTGATAATAATCCAGCCAGCTGAATGTTTACATGATAATTGGAACCTATGATAATTAGTACTTATGACTAACTTAACTACTCACAATCTATCGGTAACTTGCAGAGCTTGACAACCGGTCTAACAAGCTCACCGGAGTGTGTTCTTAACTTAACTGACCTCACTACACTATCTGAACCCTTATAAACTTCAATGACTCTACCCCGTCTCCAATGTAAGGGTGGAGAGCATTCATCTATGATTAAAACTAAATCATTTAATTCTATATTATTTACATGAGTAAACCATTTGTTACGTGCCTGCAACGTGTTGAGATATTCAAGGTGCCAACGTGACCAAATTGACTGAGACATTTTTTGAATTGTTTGAAACCGTGATAATCGTGACATCTTAGTGTCATTCCATTGACGTTCTGGTAAAGCAGTTAAAGGTTGACCTATGATAAAATGACCTGGGGTGAGTACGTCCACATCACACGGGTCCTCTGACATCGGAGTCAAAGGTCGTGAGTTGAGAACTGATTCGATCTTAGCAAGTATTGTGGTAAATTCTTCGAAGGTAAGAATACTATCTCCTATCTCTCGTTTCAAAAGGTTTTTAGCACTCTTAACAGCAGCCTCGACTAAACCTGACATATGGGGTGCTGCGGGGGGATTGAACTGCCAGTGAACGTTCTGTTTACGGAACTCATCCTGGAGGACAATCTTGTTACTCGCCAAGAATCGATAGACATCCTTAAGATACGTTGAACAACCAATAAAATTCGTACCTCGGTCCGATCTAATTAGTGAAGGCAGCCCTCTTCGGCTGACAAACCTGGTGAGCGCCGCTGTGAAAGCCTCGGTGCTCAGCGATGACACTGCTTCCAGATGAACCGCCTTGGTACCTAAACACACAAAGACACATAAATAGGCCTTCTGTGACTTAGCGTTCCGAAGCAAACTGCTTTTGATCATGAATGGGCCCGCGAAATCCGTCGCGACGCCTGAGAAAGGTCTCGCAGCTGTGACTCTATCAGCTGGGAGATCGCCCATGAATGGGGGTTGTGTTGACGCCTTGAATCTGAAACAAGATAAACAGTGACCAATGACCCTAGACACTTGACGTTTGATTGAAGGTATCCAATACTCTCTTCTGAGTATGGATATAAGTGCGTTTGTTGACGCATGACAATGAACCTTGTGATAATGCTGTATGAGCAACTGAGTCCACCTATGATCCTTAGGAATGAGATATGGATGCTTCGTTCCATATGATAGCGCTGCATTGCGCAGTCGTCCCCCGACTCGGATGAATTCTTCTTCATCTATGAAAACACTGAGCTTCTGCAGTGATTTACAAACCAATTTTCCTTTTTTGACTAGTATGGCTTCGTCTCTGTACGAATCCATTTGAACTTTCTGAATCCAATGTCTCGTCGCCCGACGAGTTTCGTTCAATGATAATGTCTGACTGAGATTCCGTTGACCCTTCGGCAATCTAATATTCCTACAAAACCTTAGTATGTATGAGGTGACATTGATGAGTTTGGTGAATGAGCTTACGCGCGACAGTAGTAAGTCTTCCCATGACTGCACTGGTGCGATAGTACTGATTAATTTCCTGAATCCCGGTAAATCTTGAGGCGTAGCGACTGGTAAACTCGGCCAGTCTGCTTCCCGCCGTAACAACCAATCTGGTGACCACCACAGATTGTACTTGATTAAGTCTCTGGCAGACATTCCCCTTGATGCTACATCTGCCGGATTCAATTCTGATTTTATATGACGCCACGTCATAATTCGCTTTGATCGTTGAATGTCCTGCACCCTGTTACATTCAAATGTTTGAAGCATGTGTGGTTTCGTATTTAGCCACGACAAAACAATGGTACTATCTGACCACGCGTTGATGCTATCCAACTGAATGGAGCCCTCGTATGATTCTGCCACGTGATTCAGTAGTTTGAAGACTAAATGAGCAGCGCTCAACTCCAATTTGGGTATCGTTTGCTTGACCCTTTTCGGTGCAACCTTTGATTTAGCAATGACTAACTGTACCTTCACATTTCCCATAGTATCCTCCGTCCTGAGGTATATGCTCGCAGCGTATCCCAGCTCCGATGCATCTCCAAATCCATGGAGTGCGTATGACACGTTCCCTGGCAGCGTCACACATCTTGGAATCTGTAACTGTGATAAATAGTTTAGATCCTGTATGAGTTCTTCCCACTGAACACATTGAGTCTGACCAATAGGCTCGTCCCAATTGAGTCCATCAGAAAACAATGATTGAAGAAATACCTTGAATCGGAAAACGATGGGCGCGCAGTACCCACAAGGATCGTACAGTCGTGCTATTGTGCTGAGCACATTCCGTTTTGAAGTTGCCTTGCCTTCCGGCACATTGATTTGATATGACATTGAATCTGACACAGGATCCCACTGAATACCCAAAACCTTTATGAAACTTTTGTCATCCGTGTCGAACTGATGAGGTATCTCGCAATGCTCCTCTGGAAGATCTTGTAATATCTCTCGGCAATTAGAAGACCACTTCCGAGGCTCGCATCCCGCACTCTTCATAAGTTGAATGAGCTCGGACTTCAATTGTTGAGCTTCCTCGATTGAGTCGGCGCCCGTGAGAATGTCATCAACGAAGACATCATTGCGTATAACCTCCGACGCGTGTGAGTTAGGGTGTGCTTGATCCCAGTCGTCCGCAACACGTAACAGTGTTCGGATCGCAATAAATGGACTTGACCGCAGTCCGTAGGTATTAGTATTCAATTCAAATACCTTAATTTCCTCTGAGGGGTCCTCCCTCCATATGATGAGTTGATACTTCCTGTCCTCAGGATGAATCCATGTCTGCCTGAACATCATCTTGACGTCTGTCGTGAAAACGATTTGATGTCTCCTGAAATTGATTAATATTTTTGTAATATCTGTTTGAAGTGGTTGTCCAGTATGAAGACACTGATTGAGTGATACCCCTGTCGTGGTTCTAACTGACCCGTCGAACACGACTCTTAATTTTTCGGTTCCCCTTTTGAATACACCATGATGAGGTATGATGAAATGTTCTGCATCGAACGGAAAGCGTGACTGTGACATATGACCTAGTTCCTCGTACTCACGCATGAAGGCCTTGTATTTTTCTGCAAATACAGGATTTTTTGCCATCTTTGCCTCCAAAGATCGCAATCGTTGTACGGCTATTGCCTTCGATTCGCCTAAGGCTGGCCTGTTTGACAACAATGGTAATCGAACCATGTATCTGCCATCTGACATTCGTTGAGTATTAGAAACATACAACCTTTCGCACTCCAAGTGATCCGGGTGTATAGCTGGCTCTGAAGGTGGCTCCTCCGCCTTCCAGAACTTCTCCAATACGTCTTCCAGTCGAGTGGCTAGCACCCCGTAGTCCTCCACTGAAGTTGCCGGCGTTGATGACGGCAGTTGATTGACCTCTCCCATGATGACATGTCCAAAACATGTTCCGTAGGCTGATAGACCTGAAACGTTTGTTACAAGCTTTGAACCATCCATAACATAATTGAGTACATCTGTACCTAAGATAATATCCACATCGTTAGGCTTATCAAATTCACTATCCGCTAGCGTTATATTAGACAACCTCAAGTCCCCCTTGATGTTGATATGCTGTGAAGGAATACTCCCTGTTAATGAGTACATTACAGCAGCATGAGTACTGATTATGGGTACAGGTTGATCTGCGGGTTTGATGATTAATTTGACCACAGTACCTGGAATATTGACATGATTGTTCCCGACTCCATAAATTTTATTTCTATTTGACTGTTGGTGCAAGTTGAGTTTTTCAACTAATGATTTTTTGATAACTGATACACCCGCACCAGTATCCAATAATGACCGAACCTTGACATATGATCCATCACCTGACTTGACCATGATGATGGCTGTGGGACAAAGCGTGATTGGCAATTGCCCCGTGACTGCACCAACAGTGGCCTCCCTTCATAGCTCCGGGTCAGACTCCACAATGGATCCGAAGCGTAAGGTGTGGAAGACTTCCTGGGCCCTCCTTGCGCGGTCTCCTACCCTAGGACGCGGCTGGTACCCTGACGATGGATGCAGGGGTAGGGATTGACTACCACCTGGCTGCACCACAGTAGTTGACTGTCCACTGACCTGACCCTGTGACGTGGATGGTATAGGTGACCTACTTGGTGGGCTCGTGATCGCCCCGCGCCCTGCAGGTGACGTTGACGTAGCGGGTGCTTGAGCAACCTGCTTGACCTGAGTTCCCTGATGTTCCAAACATATAAGGGAATTGTGCTCCTTTGACCGGCAGTTTGAGCACCAGTTCTTGTGCGTGCATTCTTTTGCAAAATGCTTCCTCAGGCACTTGAAACAGTGACCTGACCTTTTCGCCCAAGACTTTCTCTCGACCGGGGTCCTTTGGAGAAAACTATTACACCTATATAAGGTGTGGGCTGAACCCTGACAAAAAGAACAATGAGACATCACCTGGTTGTTGTCTTGTTGAATACTTGAAGGTGCCGGTTGAACCGCCAGCACTCGTCTAGTGGTTGGTGAGCGCACTGCAGGAGCCCTTCCTTGCAGCGGCAGTGGTGATTGTTTGAACTTCGTTGACAGCTCCGAAACTGGTTGGGTGGCCTGGTGCACCCTGCACTGGTCATCCAACAGCTCCAGCAGCTGGTAAATGGTTGGGAGGCATTGAGGATCCTTCCCATACCTCTCCTCAAAGATCGCCCTGATTCGCATGGGGAGTTTCTGTAAAACTAAAAATACAATTATATATGACCATACATCAACGGGATGACCCTGCTTTTGCAACGCCTGAATGGTCTCACGCAGCGGGTCATAAAATTCAGACCTCAGTGATGCCGTCCCCGTTATTGCTGGCAGACACTGAATGCGGCTGAGGTAGGTATCCAACACTCGTCGACTATCCTGATACCTATGTTGAAGTGCTTCGAGCGCCACAGAGTAGTTCGCCTCGTCCATCGGAAGCTGCTTGACCAACGCTAGGGCCTCCCCGCCCAGTGAAGCACGCAGATAATAGTGCTTTGCAGCATCTGAGATATCCCGATCATGCACCAATGAAGTGAATAAATCGTAGAAAGGCAGCCACTCTGTCTCCTCACCTGTAAATTTGGGCAACTCTATTGCCGGCAGCTTAACTGATGTAGACTGCGTCGGCACCCTTGAACACGAAGATCGGCTCCCTGCCGCTTCCTCAGTTGCCTCGTCTATCTGAACCAACAGCCGATTAATTTCACTGAACTGCTGGTGATATGTCGACATTTCGTCCTCAGAAACGTCTGTGTCATTGGCCCCCAGCAACACCTCATATGCAGTCACAAATTGACTATAAAATGTTTGAAAATGCTTATTCGCTACTGATGCAGTGATTGTGCCTTTAGTTTCGCGTATAGTACCGGCAAAGTCCAGTAACATGCGATATTTTGACTTGAATTGTACCTTTGCGCCTCGCACGGTCGACATGTTGAGATATATCAACACGCAGGCAATGAAAAATTGATTATAAATTATTAAATGATCTCAATTGATACTGAAAACTTCTTAACACACTTACACTTCACTTCACTTCACTTCACTTCCCTCCCCACGCCCCGTGACGTGAGGTCGGTTTGATTTGAGCTCCGTGCTATTATTCGATTTTAATTTATTTAATTGAATTTTTAGTGCAGTGAGTGGTTACATTTCATTTGTCTGTGTTTTCTAACTGTGAATAAATAATTTTTATCATTGTATTGTGCGTAAATATCGTTTAATAAAGCAATTAATATTTCGTGTCGGTTAACGAATACGGGCGGGTAGTGAAATAGTGACTTTTAACAGCTGACCCGCGCTGCGCTGCGCGGCCGCCGCCGGCCGCCGAGTTCTCCGTACGTAAATAATAAAAGAGGTTTGTTTACCTCATCAAAGGTACGTTCGTAGGTTTATTTTATTATAAGCGTAACGTATTTAGGGTATTAGTATGTCGTCAAATGCGCATGACCCCGGTGGAGGCAATCCCTTCGAACCATTGCGACAGTTTTTATCGCCTATAAATTCGCCGTTACCTGCAAATAATAAGCGCACTTTAGGCGATATAACTCCAACCAATTTATCGCCTTGTGAGAAAAGGTTGCTACGGTCAACTAGCGACGACACGGCAGTTGAACTGAGCGTTGATGGGTCGCAGGGCGCGCCCTCCGACTATGTTGAATGTGTCCAGCAGGCTTCGGAGTATCTTTCGCGCATTAACGAAATAGTGCAGGATCAGTCGTCACGAATTAATATCGCAAACAAGTCGGCAATAATGGATATGACTCAGAAGGTAACGGCTATTGTGTCACTTTTAGCAATAAAATCTTCTACCGCCGAAACAAAGCTGGCAATTGCTGAGCGCGATCTTTTAGCCGTTAAATCCTCAATTACGACGTCCGAGCCAGTACAAAGCGTAAATAACAGTAATAATAATGCGTCTTATGCCGACCGTCTAAAATTGCGGCTGCCTAAGCAGATGAAACCGGTGCAAACACGTCCACCTATGCCTTGCGTCGTTGCCTATCCAACTGAGGAGCGTTCCTCTGAGCTTACCTCGTCTGCAGCGACTAAAGAGGCCCTTATGAAAGTCATCAAACCGTCCGACGATGGCTTCCAAATTGTCGGTGTTAAAAAAACAACCAAATCCGGAGTTGTACTGCGCGTCTCTAATGAAGCCCAAATTAAAAAATTACAATCCGTTCAAGGAATTAAATCGGCCGGTCTTAAGCTAGAAAAACCGAAAGGGCGCCGACCGCGTATCATTATAAAAGACATTCCCGGCAATATGGACGACACCAAATTTTTATCGGCTTTGTATAACCAAAATATTAAAGATGAGATGAGCATTAGTGCGTCGGACTTTACGAAGGAAGTCAAAATAGTGCGTCGTCGTTCAGCAGCTTATGGCAGAAAATGGATAGGTATGGAGTTATCCGCGGAAATTCGGAAACATTTAATTTCAACCAAGGATAAAATTTTCATTGATTTTGCAACTTGTAGATTCATCGACGATATTGAAGTAGTCCGTTGCTTAAAATGCCAGCAATACGGCCACGTGCATAAATATTGTTCTGAAGACAAGCCTACTTGTTCACACTGTGCCGGAACACACGACTCGCGCGAGTGTAAAAAAAAATCCGAAAAAGACTTTAAGCCAACATGCGCAACGTGCCGCCGTCTAAAGAAAGCGGCCGACCATCAGACCGGGTCTGAGATTTGCCCTACGTACGCAGCTAAGTTAGAATACCTAATTTTAAACACCACGTATGGATAAAGTTGTAATTTCACAATTAAATCTCCATAACGATAGGATTGCGACATCTGAGTTAGATAAGCTTGTTGCGGATTATAAGCTTGATCTCGTTCTAGTCCAAGAGCAATACCAGCGGGCTCATTTAAATAGTAAATTTGTACAGATCAATAATAAAGCACGCGCCGGTATCTATGTGCCAAAGAGCGATTTAACCGTAACCGCTATTACAAACTTGATGTCCACTCACTGTGTGGTCGCCGAAGTAACGTCTCCTCGTTTTAAAGTTTTTGTTGTGAGCTGTTATTTTCAATACTCCGACCCTGTCGGTCCCCATATACACCATTTGCGTACCGTGTTGCAAGCGCTCGTAGGATGTAAAGTAATTGTTGGAGCGGATGTTAATGCTTCGTCTCCTTTATGGTACGGTAAACTTAGATCGACAGACGTCGATAGACGAACTTCTGTCGAGGATTTCATTGCAGAGATGAACCTTATTATTCATAACACCCCTGAAGCACCACCTACTTTTAGTGGCCCAATGGGCGAGTCTTCTATTGACGTCACACTTTCTAGTGCAGACGTCCATATACTTAATTGGCGCGTACTTCCAGATGCTTCTTGCAGTGATCACCGTCTAATTGTTTGTGAGTTCTCTCCTGTTGTAAATGATTTATACACATTTAAACAAATCAACTTTCAATATAAAACCAGAAACGCAAACTGGGAATTTTTTTAGATCCATGTTTTCTGCTCATGTCAAGGATTTCATTCGCGCTCAGTTGACGGTCGCGGAAAGTGCGGAACTTCTGTCGGACACCTTCACATATTGCGCTGACGTCACACTTGGCCGTAAAGCGGTGGTAGATCGACGACGTTGCGACTGGTGGAACGATTCCTTGTCGCGGTTGCGTAGGGCTTTTCGTAGTGCTCGACGTAAGACTGCTAAATTAAAGAAACGAAAAATAGAGGGAGTAATTTATCAAACGGCTTTAACAGAATTACGTATTGCAAGATCTCACTATCGGGCCGCTGTTCAAAAATCCAAAGGCGACCTATTACGACGCGTTGTAGATAAACTAAATGATGAGGGTCCGTGGTCTCCACTATACCACGAGTTTAAGGCAAATAGGCGCATTGACCAAGCCTATGTAACTAATATTAAACTCAATAACACGCATACTCTTGGTGTAGAGGAGACTGCTGATGCCTTATTAAACGTTTTGATACCGGACGATAACATAAGTAAGGATAGCGAATATCATCGTGACGTTCGAGATTCGGCCACGCAATGCCCTCTAACTCCAAAATCCGATCTTCCGTCACTAGACGAGTTTCTATCGGTAGTTAAGGCTTTGCCAACTAATAAGGCTTCTGGTGACGATAAAATAACTAATAGGATGATTCAAGAAGCATGCAAAGTAGCCGCTGATTCCATCTTAATGGTTTACAATCGTTGCATCGACGAAGGTTATTTTCCTGCCGTCTGGCGACAAGGCTTCATTAGATTAATACCTAAAGGCGGTGATAAACAGCCTGACGATCCTAAAACCTATCGTCCTATTACCCTTCTACCATCATTGGGTAAGGTTCTCGAACGTCTCATAGTTCCGCGTTTGCTACCAGGTGACCCCAAATTTCACGAAAGACAGTTTGGTTTCACCGTCGGGAAATCTACCGTCGATGCAGCTCTTACCGTCCGTAAAGCAGTTGAGCATTCTGAAAGTAAATATGTGATAGGCGTGTTTTTAGATATCTCGGGTGCTTTTGATAATGCTTGGTGGCCAATGTTATTACTTAAACTTAAGACCAGAGGATGTTATAGTAATATTTACTCTCTTATTATGACGTACTTTGAAAATGGTATATCTAAATTAAAACTCGGACACTATGCTGCGTCAAAGGTGCTTACATTAGGCTGCCCACAAGGCTCAGTATTGGGTCCCTACCTGTGGAATATCGGATTTGACGACTTTTTCAGCCTCCCCTTACCGGATGGATGCTCCTTGACGGGTTATGCTGATGACGGTCTTTTATTAATTAATGCCAGTTCGCGGGCATCTTTAGAAAAATTTGCTGAAACGAGTCTTGACATTATCTCGGAATGGGGAAATCGTAACCGTCTCGAATTTGCACCTCATAAAACGTATCAACTTATGCTTAAGGGAAATTTAAAAGTCCCTCCGCGCTTTCGCTTTGATGGAGTTTCAGTTTCAAATAAAATCTCAGTCTGCTACTTAGGTTTACTTTTAGACAAAAACTTTAATTTCATTGAACATATGAAGCAGGTAGGAGAAAAAGCCAAAAATAATTTTTATGCCTTAACTCGAGTATCTGCGGCAACCTGGGGTTTAACCTTTAGAACGTTAAAAATGGTTTATACTGCGACGTACCTGGGTTGTATAACATATGGTTCAGCGGTTTTCGCGGATCGTGTAACAATTGGGGCCGCGCGAAGAAAATTATTGCAAAGTCAGCGTCTTGCCTTGATATTTTTGTGTAAGTCTTACAGAACTGTCAGCACGGAGGCACTCCCTGTGCTGGCTGGCGTAATACCCGTCGATTTGGAGATACAGCGTCGCGCGTCGATGTACTATAGATCAAAAGAAATGACCCCCGCGTTCCTTAAGACACGTGATCGTGACAAAATAAATAGACTATTTAATCCGTTAGATGACGTATTACAGACTCTTCTATCGGAATGGCAGGAAAGGTGGGAGACTTCCGTAAAAGGCCGTCATCTGTATCTGTTCTTTCCCTCTGTGAGAGACAGATTAAAGAAAACCTGGCTAGAGGTCGACCATCAAGTAGCTCAATTTTTAACGGGACACGGAAACTTTAAGGCCAAGTTATTTTATTTCAAGGTTGTACCTTCTCCTTTCTGTGAGTGTTCTACCGCAAATACCAGAGTAGAACAAACAGCTCATCACGTTCTGTGGGAGTGTGAGCTTTGGCATGACGAACGCGTAATCATGTTGAATTCTTTACATGTCACTTCGGGCGTAGTTTATTATTCTGATCTCGTAGCAAGCAGAGAGAATTATCAGGCATTTAGAAGGTTTTGCAATACATATTATTGGAATCAAAATAGTAAACAACAGCTCATAGCATTAGGTCCCAATAGTAATGTAACAATAGACCGTGGTGCTCGGCAATCGAGCCTCACTTGATTTGCCATCTCTCTAGGGTATAATGCCTTTTGCTTCAAATTGCTGTTTCTCACGTAGTTGTTAAGGAGGGAAGTCCTTTCAATACTTCCTACTCCGACTATCTTCTTTCTGATTAAATTCGTTGTGAGTTCCAAGACAGCTGTAGTTTATTCCCCGGGACGTCAATAAGCTTCATTGCTTATTGTCTATCTGAGGTCGCCGTTGTTGATCCTGGCTACACAGGAGACACAGTGGTGGGAATGTGTGGTGGGCTTGTCCCGATATAAATAACACACTTAAATTTCTAATTTCTAAGTGAATATAATTATATTGTTGAAATAATTGACCTTATTATTGACCGGATAAATAAGTCACTTTGACACCTGTCTCCCTGACAGTGAGTGACGTCTTCTTCTTGTAGAAGTGAGTGAATGAATGAATTGAATGAAGTTGAGTATTCGTAAAATTTAAACAGGATGTCCTGTCTAGTCGTAGACAGAGAAAACTATAGACTGCTGGATGTTTTTTATTTCACTTACAATAGAAAAGGATGGTCATATACGCATGGCTGATAAAAAAAAGAGATAAAGAGAATATTTTTTTGTCCCTCACTGCGTGGCCGGTTTTATCAAGGCCAGCAACTTTAATTGCTAAACAAACTTTGACGTTTGCTGCAGGTGATAACTAATTTTAAAGTTTTTGTTTTGTTTATTCAATTACGAATAACTGTTTTGTGTTAATTAAGTTCCTGGAGGTGATTGCATCTGTAGAAAATGGTGCGGTGCAGTATAATGGGATGTAAAAGTGATAGTGAGAGAAAAATTAGTGGGTTGTCGTTTCATTCGTAAATAGACATTATTCCCGACTATTTTACTATTTATCATAGTTAAATATATTAATTTTGGTTTATTTTCGACGAATGATATCAAGTCTCATCATGATTTTGAAAAATGCGTGAGATTTTTAACATTTTTGTTAACATAACCTTTCAAGTCAGTGTTGCTATTTTTTTTGGTGAAAATTTTCCCTAAAATAGGAAATTTTCTGTCAGAGTCGCGTTAGGGGCAAGGAAGTAGAGTTGGAGTATAGGCATAGGGGCACTATGAGACGCCAAGAAAACATGAAAAAAAAGTTTTTGAGAAATTTTTTTTTTTAACATAAATTTAAGTTTTTTTTTATTTCCTTTTTTTTGGGTTCCATTGAGAGTGGAGTGGGGAGGGGGGGGCACTTGCAAACACTTTTAGCCCTTTGCACCAACCCCGTGCGCTACCGTTCTCGAGATATACGCAATTGGAAAAAAAGCGGATTTTCAAAACTGCAAATTTCTCAGGGGCACGGGGTTGGTACAAAGGACCAAAAGTGTTCGTAAGCGCCCCCCCCCCTAGATAAGATGAGACCAAAAGAAGGGGAGATTTCTAAAAAAAAAAATGCTGCCCCCTATCATATAGATATCCTTATCTTGTTTTGTCATTTTTAGATTTCCTTGTGATCCTGAGCTGCGTAGTTTGTGGATTGCGGCTACCAGAAGAACAGATTGGATCCCAAAACTTAGCTTAAAAATATGTAAAAAAAATTACACCGAAAGAAATAATCCGTAATGTTCACACGAAAT
This sequence comes from Endotricha flammealis, assembly GCA_905163395.2. NCBI lineage: Eukaryota > Metazoa > Arthropoda > Insecta > Lepidoptera > Pyralidae > Endotricha > Endotricha flammealis. Next base: position 13,114,934 of record LR990867.1, on the reverse strand, counting down.
TAGTACTTTTCCAAGGCCATAAGATGAGAACTTTAGTTGTTATTAAAAACTAATTAAAAAAAAAAACCCCGACTGCATGAAATTACCACTCAAAAGGGAAAAACAAACTCCATGATTTAGTGTAAAGTGTATGCACCGTGTATTATGTTTTATTTGATACCTACTCCAATACTTTATATGTTTCAAATCACAGAAGTTTTTATATTTTTATGTACTCAATGGTATTAAGACGAATTAGTGAATATAATAAAAATAAAATATCCTATTATGTTTTAGATTGTTTTCATTTTATTTCCTACAAATTACTTTAATAAACGGGCAGTTTTCAAGAGACAGTCTTCACATAATTTTTTTACATATAATTCATGAGTGAGAATTTGAAAAATGCCTGTTATCTTGAAGTGTACATACATATAATATAATACCTACCTACCAATACTTATCTAAAGATTTAATTATTGGCTTCCGCACCGCACGCATTCATTTTTATGATTTGTCCCCGATGTTTTGAAACTAATAGGTAAGTATTTGTTAGTTCTATTAATGGATTAAAAACTTTAAAAAGTACTAAGTATCAGCATGTCAATTTTATACATACAAAAAGGAAATCGAGAGTTTGGGGTAAATTTATCCTTACCTGGCAACTCTAAATCTAGTATGTACTTTTTTTTCTGTCCCTTTCAGCGGCACGCTTAGTAGCTGTCTATAGTTTTCTCTGTCTACGTGTCTAGTGAATGAAGCTAAATTGAATGACAGATTGACAGAATGAAATAGTGAATACCAACTTACAGAAAAATGACCGGTCGCGTCCGCTCCGCGTGGAATAAATGCAACTATGCAATTATGGCCGCCATTGAACAATAACAAACCTTTTACTCACAACTAAACTATTCTAACACTAATTGTCACTAACCTAAGCTACAGCTTTTCGAACGCGCCCTACACTCGACACTGAGTTTAATTAAGTTAATTTAACACTAATTGATGATCGCGCGCAGCTGACGTCCCGACGCCGATGCTCGCCCGATGCCCGCCGACGGCCGCCGTCTCCCCGACGCGGCGACGTCGTTCGCTCCTCGTTGATCTTCTGATCGTGCTGGTTCTCAGCGGCCGCTCCTCGGTCGCTGTCTGATCGCCTCATGGGCCGCCAAAAATGTTGATGATTCGGCGCGGCTTCCCGCACACGCCTGGTAGGGTTGATATGATGATGAGTTTCCCGCGGCTTTCCCCAAGCCGGCGAGAATGAAATGGGCCACCAGATAGCAATAGCTATCGAAAATGATGATGATGATGCACTAGCGGTTCCTCCGCTCAGCGCCTGTTGCAGTCCGTCGCCCGCCCTAGGCGCAGAGCTGCTGACGTGGTGATGAAGTGATGAATAAATCAAAGCCTCTATTCTGCTTGATATGTGTAATTTCTGATTACATCAATATGATGGTTACTGACCGCGCAACTCACTGATTACAATACTTTATGAACTATGTATAATGACCATGTGGGTTTTATTACACACTAAATGCCCTTGCGTAACAGAAAGCACGTCCGCCCTGACCGCGGTCTCGGACACAAGCGAGAAGTCTGACCATAAGGTGAATGCTGAACGATTAGAACAAAGGACTGACTAATCTATGAATTGAGGCATTATTGCCAGTATAAAAATTTCATGACGATATCAACATTCACTTCGTTCGACCTCGAATGACATCCAGCTAGTTGGACGCATGATTATGATTATTTCTACCGTTATCAAGAAAACATGTTCATTTTGCGTGAACATGCTTAGTCTGTTTGTAGTAAAAAATTACTCTGAAACATCTAGGGCGTTTTTGATAGCAGTTAGTGTTAAAATCACCCGAGAGATAGGTACCATGATTGGTAGTAGTAGGTGGGTGTGTACTTTTGAATTCTATTTACAAAATATGAGAAATGTTACGATAAATAATTTAAATTCAAATTAAAAATATTTTTATTCAAATAGGGGTAATATATGCTCTTTCGAATCGTCACAATTTTTTCCTACCACCAGTTATAACAACTAACAGGCAGTTATATAAATAGCTTTGTTTTAAAATTGGTATAAGTACCTTTGTACCTACTTAACAAGCGTAACGTGCATATAAGGGTATAAAATATTGTGTAATTTTAAAAACAGTGTGTTAGAGTTAGAACCCTTACGTAAATAATCGGAAAAAAAATACCAGCACCCTGCTTACTTCACGTGGGTGGACCTCAGGCATTTTATCTTGAGAATGATCCACCTTTCTAATGTTTTTAATTGGTAAAAGGTAACCAAAAACAAAGTTATTACGAAAAAAACGTCGGAATCAGATGCCATGTGTTGATTTTTTAATTTCAACATTTATTCACAATCTACCTACTTCTTATAGGCTTGCACATGGCCATGTCGCAGCGCCCCAACTCCGCGTCCCGACGACTGCTGGCCAGGCCTGGTGCCGAAGGTGGAGAGAGAGGAGGACGCCAGGGAGCCATGGCGACTGCCTGATCTTCGACCTTCGCTACATTATATGCACGAAAGAGGTGAGTACAAAGCTATACGATGCCAATTTAAGAAAACCTTGTACTGACTGTCTATGTCTGTCTCTTTATATGGGCGCACGGTAGTGCCCCCACCAAGTCGAGCAAAATAGCGGCACGGCCGATTTTCGATCACCTATAACTTCGTTGTGGATAAAACTAGAGGTTTGAATTTATTATTTAGTTCAACAGTGACAACAATAATGTGTCATTTATTAAAATAAAATGGTTTTGTAAAACTTACCAAAAAAAACTAGGTAGGGTGAATTTGGTTTGGTGACAAAAATGTAGATTAATTTATGTTCGTCGTCAACCTATATCAGTCCACTTGACTGTCTCTTATGTAAAACGCCAACCAGCCCGATCTTGTTTTTGGGTTTACCATGTTAGGATGGCCGTTCAATTTGGCCCGTTCGAACTAAAAACTAGGTGGGGTTGCCCATAGTCACCACGAAGGGCAGGCGGGTTGGTGACTGCAGGTTATCATTTTTTGACGCGAAGCGGGCAGGTTTCATCTCCTTCCTTTACTTCGCTTAACACCGAAAGAGAACAACAGCGTGGACAGACACTTCGTCCTACTTTGACTTCAGTTTTCCTTTGTATTTTTAACTCCATGCCTAACTTCACTTCACTTCAGTTTCTTCCTGCGTGTAGAGCTAGCATAAAAGGTGTACAATAGTACAGACAGGATTAGAGTGTGGAAATTAAGGCCCATCAACTTAGACGACTGGCATTCATATAAATAGGTATTAGCTACATAGAACAAAGCAGGTTCCTAGTTTTTACCATTTTTAACGTGAACCCTGAACCCACAATTTATGCTTTACACTATGCAATAGTTCAGTAATAAACAGTCTATGTTTAGTAATCCCTAGAAAGCATAGTTATTATGAAAATGTTTAATTATTACAACGTATTTAATGGTGCGATACGCTAATTGGCTGTGAGCTTCAATTAAATTGGGATTAGATGCCGCGCGGCGCCCGGTCGATAGTATCTCTATATGAACGTACATTTACAAAATACTCACTCTATTGTATAGTAAGTTAGGTATGTTATTTTAAGATATTTGTAATGATAACGGCGGCGGCGACATATCGGTTAGTTGTAGGTTTGCTTGTTTTGTTTGCCACCTTAGTAGCATAAAATAGATAGAATCATGCTTTATTTGCAATACACACAAACAAAAAAGGTAAATAGACATGAACTACAGGCTAGTGTTTATGGAACAAGGCGGCTTTATTAAAAGCTTGCTGAAAGCAATATTTTCAAAACATCTTTAGGTTAACGAATTTTTGTATGGAGAAAAATTGTCTAATTAAAATAAATATATAGGGACAATTCATACAGATTGAGCTAGCCCCAAAGTAAGTTCGAAACTTGTGTTATGGGATACTAACTCCACGTTATTATATTTTATAACAAATACATATATTGATACACATCCAAGACCCGAAGCCAATCAGAAAAAGTTCGTTTTTCATCATAACCCGACCGGGATTCGAACCCGGGACCTCCTGGGTAACGGGCCGGCATGGTAACCATTACGCCACAGAAGTCGTCGAATTACTGACATTGGATTAGTTTTTTTTACTTAACGTTTATTTAACCAACAATAATTTTACACAAACATAAAGAGTTGTTTTGTACAGATAGGCTGTGAAATCTCTTTGCATTTCTATTGTAATGTGTGATTACTCTTTAAATTAATATCTTCTAGTTTCAGAAAGAGACGGCTGTGCAGCTTGCGTAGCACCGCTGCCACTCCTCCCACCAGCACCGACATCTCATTAACAATATTATAATTAACTTAGTAGGTACCTACGTAATATAAATTATTGGATTTATCTTAAAACTCAAGTGATCCAGCTGGAATTTTATTTATTTCGAAATTGAAATCCATTTTATGAATTTTACAATGTAAATAATAGAGCACAATATCAGTTCAAGACAAACCGACGCGAGACGACATTGTAAGTAATATCTATGCCATTATTTTGTTATCCTTTATCACATTCAGTGCTACCGACACAACAGACGAGTCGACACGAATTATATTCTAGTGACCCATCCCGACTCGCCTGGTGTGTCAAAAGTCCATTGTGAAATAGAAACATCATAAAAACGTGTTAGACATCGCTAAAAATAGGGCATTTGAGGATAGGACTTTGTAGATAGCTTCCACATAAACACAATTAGAATAAATACCTTATAAAATTAAGATCAAAGTTTACATGAAGCAATCTATGAATTTAATTCATAAAAATTCAATTTAATAATACCTAGACATTTATTTAGCCCAGTCAATTTGTAATCTAGTCTGTTCTAGTCATTATTGTGTAAAAAATATTTTGTTTGTAAATATAATTAGATTAAATAAACAAAATTATTTTAATTGTAAGCAATATGTAATATATCAAAAACTTTTCCCAAAACGGGGGCTACTGTAATTTTATATTTAGATGGACTTCACACAAAGCGGAGACGAGACGAAAGGCATGTTGTATGTAGCGAAATGTAGAGGACATAATTTGGCGGGCGATTGGACAAACCTGGTTACAACGGCAGCCGACCAATTGCCGTTCCGTCTGAATGACAGATTTAAATCGTCGACGGCAGCTATTATCCGAGCACTCAACGCCCTCGCACACTCGCAAGGCTAGCCAGCACACATCTCTGCTACACAGTACGCATTTCCGCAGCTTCGTTGCGATTCACCCGAGCTGAAAAACATCTCTTCTCGCACAGCAAGCACACATCTCCGCTTTGGAGTCTCAGCCTTAGGCGGGCGTTACAAATGATATTTTTCCGTTTTACTTTAATTTTATTGTATTTAGTCTGGTAGACATTTGAGAAGTCAAACTCATATTTTAGTCTGGAAATAACTTTCAATACATATCAGTATTTAGGTATTACTAAATTCTTGTAATTATGTATACTATTTAATAAGTGTATGTATGTAGTTATAGTCAAACAAATAAAAGTTATGAAATAACGTCTGTACTTTCGAGGTTCCCACTTATATTAGATAAAATGAAACGAAACAAATTGTGGTAAGTCATTTATTAACCCTTACATCTACTCCCTCATCATCTTCTCCTTCTGGCGTGCAAGCTTCTTCTTGGACAGTTTTTTCTTGGCGGGCGCGTCGTCGGCGGGTGCGGCGCGTGCTACGGCGTCCTCGCGTTCGCTCAAACATACCTCGATGTGGCAGGGCGATGACATGTATGGGTTGATACGACCGTGCGCACGGTATGTGCGTCTGCGGAGGCAGGGGGCGCGGTTTACCTGAAATAGTTGGAATAATACAGTAGGTACATAATATAGATGGATAGATTTACATTTTTAAGTCCTCCAATTATTATTTTTAAATTTCTCAGTTGATAAAATATCAATTGGGTTTAAAAAAAAATGGGTAATATCGCAAGAGTATTCTCTGTTATAGCTTTCAACAACTGAATTATGCACACTTGAACCTTCTATTTAGATCTGTATCTCAGTCACATTTTGATAGAAAAATTAAATAGTTCTGTTTAAAAACAGTTCTAAACTACATCAAATTGTCACTAATTTCAAAATAAAATATAAATGTAAGCAACATAACATAATAAAGAAAAATATATACTTTTCTTCACACAAATGCTATAAGTTCTACCACTGTTTGCCTTTTGAAAACAGTCCGTACACTGATGCACTACACTGTCAAGCAAAAAAAGGCATATCCATATAATAGCAGACATACAGTCAGTTCCTGAAACGAATTTTAATTCCACATTAAATCATCTTTTTTATTTTAAAGTTAGAAAGTGGGAGGTATATTTCAATGTGTAACTTTAAAAATGTGTTTCAGAAACTTGCTGGTAATTTATAAAAAAAAAAAATATACATACTATTGAATATATTGAAAGAAAAAGGATAGTGGCGAGCTGAAATTTTTCTTTCGAAATAAGAATGGCTAGTTGCTTAACAACTATAAAAACATTCAAAATACTACTGCTACACGACAATAAACTACTATTTCAAACCACTACAGAGGCTCATTGAAATTAAGAACATAATGGGTTTCATGATGGACATGCACATGAGTTTGGTTGATAGATCCCAAAATGTCAGTGTTTTGGCTTATGCAGCTAATCTCAAATAGTGAAAATGTAAATCTTAGTTGCAACTTTCATGCAATCTCACACAATGGTCAGTAAATTTGAAATGTAAATTTTACAATGTATTTGTTTACTTAAACGACTAACGAGCTTGCATTTCTTTATTTTACTGAAAAAAGATTTTCCTGCCAAATGCCAAAAACACAGTTTATACAACATTTTATTTAAATGCAGAACTAACCACTATTCAGAATTTTCACTATTTGGCAATTCACAAACCTCAAACCTATATTTTTTTTGATGAATAAACTATTTCAAGAGTGAAACCACCTATGGGTTGCTAATACACACATAAGCAGAATTTCTGTTTTGATGTTTAATGCATACCAACAAACAAACAATGTTGACCTACTTATATTAGAAATCACTCTCCCAAGTGTTTACAAACTAACAAAGGAAAGGGTTGTAGATTCATCACAAGGTAAATTCGTCACAGAATTTTACACCCATGAAAATTTGTGACGAAATTAGGAAATGAATTTTTTTATTCAGAGAGTTAAGGCTTCATAGGCATGTTCTACATAATATATTATAAGTATAGAGTGTACAATAATGACGAATTAACTTTGTGACAACTGTACAACAATCCAAAGAAAATATAAACTCACTTGAATATGGTCAATGACTAGCCTGTCGACATCAAGACCTTTGTAATCGGCGTTAGATTCAGCGTTCCTCAGCAGTTGTAACAGAAATTCTGCTGATTTCTTTGGCCAGCGACCTTGTGTGGTGCCAAACTGCTTGGCTTGCGCGCAACGGCCAACTCCACCGTTGAAACGGCGGAACGGAATGCACTCTTTCTTGTCTACCACGTTTTTTAGGTAGCGGACAGCACGACGCAGGGGGAATTTCCTGATCGCCATTGCCGTTTCATAAGTGTTCTGAAAATTCATATTAGTAAGTTTTATTTTGTATCTTCGACAAACAGATCAAAAATAAAATGTCTCCAGTTATTTTTGGATGACAGTTGTTTAGCCATGTTGGTGGTATTTAGGTGGTTTGAAAATACTGGCCTCTGCCAATCTGTATTAGCGTAGTCTGGCAGAGTATGCTGTAATCCACCTAGATTAAAGGGAGACCCGTATCCTTGCAGTGGAGCGATTATGGGTTGACATAATGATGTAGTTATTTTTTACATTTTTGATTCCTTTAATCATGGTTGACTCATATGAGCCTACACGGGCACATATTCAATTCATTTAATCGTGAACATAGGTATTAGGGATGTTTAACAAACAATAGGGGGGTGCTCTATGTATGTATTATATTGGACAGAGTTGTCTTAGGGTTTTAGCATTGATAAATAATTTATAAGATTAAGTATTTAAAATTAAATAGTACTCATTGTTTTAACATTTAAGAATGTCAGAATGGAGAATAGGATCCTCCTGACTCTAGTTAGGGGCACTTTCTTAGGTTATGCCAAATGACTGTATCAAAACAATTTTAATAAAATATGCATGCCAAGATTTGTGATTATACTATTTTCTAGTTGAAGCTGTACTACAAACAATTAATATCTACTTAGTTAATACAGAAAAACAGGTTATCAATACCATATTTACTATAATTTCCCACGGTAAAGAAAGAAATGCCGTAGTGGTTTCTACCGTAAACAAAACGTGGAATTTTAAAATAAATACCTTAAAATGAACACGAAGGTTTGAGCCACGGGCTTTGCATGACTTCGCTGGGTTATCCGGTTCCCGAGAGTAACGTCCCATTTTTATTTCTGAAACAGAGCGGCTTGTTTCAATCACCATACAAGAGGTTATAATTTCACATTCAACTTATTTTCACATAATCATGGAAATAAACTCGTATATATTTAGTACACATCATGATAAAATCCAACATTATTGGACATAGATCAATATTAGATGATTTATTGGATTAAAACAGATTTTTAAAAACACGAAACCAACCTCTCAGGAGACAAATTTACAGAAAAGGAATAGACAACAGTGTTTGACAGTTTTATGACATTGACATTTATGCAGTGTTGCCATAAAACAAAATGTTCCTCTAAAAATTTATTTTTTTGTTGTATTGGGTTGCACTAGACATAGGCGACCAACTTATACAGCCAATTTTTTTAAAAATTACATACGAGCAACTTTGACGATGGTTGTGTGTGAACATGTCTGTGGTGTGAACACAGAGTACTTTGTAATATGTTGTGAACAATGGTAGGGGAGCAGACGATGCTAAATTTGCAGTCATTCAAGCGCTCTGGAAACCCATAAAATTTCGAAGATTAGGTGAAGACCAAAAAATGTTATAAAATATGATGTAGGTACCTGTTATCAGTGGGGTGAGCATCGACAGGCTTTCAAACATAAAAAAAAGTCCTTGAACTATTTACGTGGAAATAAAAAAGCCAAGGTGTTTGTTTTTGCATATTACTAGACTAGGTACCCCCACTACATAACTTAAGTCACATTAAATTTTTTACACATTACAGTCATGTAAATTAACTTACGTTATAGCTTAATCTGACGCGCTCGAGTATTACAAGATATCGTATTTTTTAACTACCTACCCATTTGAAGATTTGAAAATATGGTGTTGATACTCATCAGAGTGCCAGATAGCTCTCTATCTCGGTAGGTCACATTTGTTCTATGGAACATGACGTAATAGAACAATTGAAAAAAATATTGTCCCTATTTGTACTGTAGAACAGTTTGTACTTTTTGTCTCTTGTTCTATAGAACAAACTAAGTAGGTATATAAACTGGCCACTCGAGAATGATTTGCTACATTGACATTGATGATTAGATGGTTACTCACCGACAGAAATTATAATGCCATTTAGTTCTGTGCATTCAAACAAAAACAGGAGCAAAAGCTAGTATGTAGTTCTATAGTACAAATAGGGACAACATTTTCCAAAATTGTTCTATTACGTCATGTTCCATAGAACAAATGGGACCTACCGCTTTATCTCAGTCTGACGCGCTCGAATACAGCAAAAATCACCAGTCTTCGGATCCACTATTATTAGCAATACAAGGGGGCGTTACCAATACGGGTGCATCCCAGTAGTAGGTACCCCATACCTGTAGTTCTATAGAACTGTTGAGGGCTCATATTAGTGTGAATAGCATGATGAATATTCCTACAGTTCTGAACTACAGGTATGGGGTACCTACGACTGGGATGTACCCACCAATGCGTTGCTCGCAATAAGGATGGGAGAAAAGGAATAGGAAAAAGAGTTTGACTTTTCGAATCAAAGGTAACGCGATGCATTGTTGCTTGAAGTCAATATTTTGTAAGAGGGTGACTCCCGGTCGAGATAGCCGTTTTCATATTTTTTTCATTCAATTTATAAAATCGCTACAGGTTTTGGGTTTTAGGTTGTAGGAGGAACTCAGGGAAAATATAATTATTTCAGTCTAAGTCCACCGGTAATGTCAGCTAATATTGTCTATGGGAAAACTAGGATAAAATAAAAATAAACATATAAGTCACCGATTATTTATTGTAATTAAACCATGGTGGTTGAAAATAATCACAACACATATAGATAGAATCAGAATAAATCTTACCCAAGTGTAAGGAAGAATTTTAATTATTAACTTACAACTAATCAAATCTTCTATGCAGCATCCGAAGAATAAAACAGCGCTGAAATAAAAATAAATTGAACATAAAAGTCAACATTAAATTTAAGAAACATGTAGATGTCATAGAAAAATCTGTAACAAAAATATTTAAAATGTTTCAACAAAATGACCAGAAAATATGGTGCATGGAACCACAGCACTTATTTCAGGGTATCTAAAATAATACCGTGTCAAGGCTCAGGTATCAAATAAACGTAAAGTTGGCAACACATAACATTCACATTCGTGGAGAAATGTTGCTAGTAGCCGGAATAAAAACACACACGTTTTTTTTATTCGTTCGTACAGCAGAAATCGTCGTCATTCTGGTACAACAATTTCTAGAAAAGAAAAGACAACAAAGACAAGCAAAGTTGGACTATGCCCAATAAGTATTGTCTTGAAAAATAGCCAAAATAACATAACCTTGACTGGTATACCAGCCCTTCTTTTATAAACCGTAAAGGTTTTTTAAAAATCATTTCAAGGTAAACATAATACACAACAAATAAACAGGGTGGCACTGCTCATGCCGCGCAGGGCTTATCTGAGTGACAGTGAGAGTGTTCAACATTCCCACAGAAAAGCGAAACACGCAAACGAAGTTGCGCGAGTTTCGCTAGTGAAATATAACCCATTGAAGAAAATATAAAAGAAATACAACGATAGAAAATTTAATTACCTATTTCGGCTTTTCTCTACACTGAAAAATCCAATAAAAGGAAGATGTTTAAAAACAGTCACTGAAACATACAATTGTCTTTTCCAGAGACCAGATAGTTTTCAATGCAAAAACAAAATCGGGTTTTACAATTTTTGACAATAACAGAACGATTAAAACTGGTAGGCAAACTGTGCATCACTCGAAGTAAATCTGTTTTTTTTTTGTAAAAAAAAAACATCATTTGACTGTAAAACAAAGTAGGATCGTTAATTAGAGGCACCATGTCAGAGAAACGATGAGACATTGGACTAAACGTCATTTTGCATATCTTATATGCTCGCCAAAAAGAATCCTTAAATATATTATTCTTTGTAACATAGCATTCCGTTTTGAAATGCCACTACAAACAAAAATTACGTAGTATCCTATATCTCCCTTCCACGCGTGAAGTAGCATGTGTTGGCCTTTTCTGTAATTTGGGAATGTCCGGGTTACCAGATTTGAAAAACTCTGCAAAAATAAATTATGAATGCCAAAAAATACTTCAGATTTTCAAAGAGACGAAAAAAGAGACCAGTTAAATTGGGTAGTTTGAATAGTATCTCATTAAGTTTAGTCATAATCAAGAAGAAATTGTGTGCATTAACCATTCTGTTTTGCAAGAAATGGCGAAAATCGCACTGTAAGTGCGTTATTGCACTGTACTGTACAAAAAGACACAACAATACAGATTACAAAAACAATCAAAACAAACATTCATCATGGCTTCTCCACATAAAATCATATATTATCATCTGCTTTACAACAATCAATGTAAAGCGAAATATTATTATTCGTTCCTTTTACGTAGTTTCGAGCTACAGGGATACGCATAAAATAGGCGACAGCTTCTTTCGCCAAGTTATGTGTTTCCGGACCATCATTTTGACAAAAATGTAACCCATTTTTGACTCTATGGAACTGCAAGTCTGAAATAAGAATGTACTAGAATTATTACGTCATTGGTGTCGATGCTTACCACTCTCAGAAAAATCTTACGAATATTGTCTGTCCATCAACCTTCGACCTGTCAAATAGTTCTGTGTAACGTTGAGGAAAATATACAAACAGATAACTGTATAAACTGCGCATTCTCATATTTTCATTTCATCATTATTATTATTGCTTTTACTAACACTATTTAGTAATTTGTGATTTTATATATACTCTGTTTCTTAATAAATAGTATTCTATAATATTCTTGGACAAATCACACAACGCCATCTAGTCCCAAACTAAGCAACTAAGCTTGTACTGTAAGTACTAGATTACTGATAAATATACTTAAATACTTTTTTTTTGGAAATAAATACATAATTATACATAGAACTTTCATTTTCTCATTTATAATATTTGTTAGAATACACATACAACAGCATAAAGAAAAATTACATTGATATCCTACATACTAGTGTACTATATATCCTACATACTATAAGCAACAAGGCGGCCTTATTGCTAAAAGCAATCTTTTCAAGGCAACCCGTCGTTACCCTGAGTTACGAATTATTCAAAGAAAGACACGGGCAGGGTAAGCAAAATGGATTTTGACGGGGTTATATTTTTTTTATACCGCAAAGTTGGCAAGTTGGCAAAACAAGCATACGGCCCGCCTGATGGTAAGCATCACCGTAGCCTATAGACGCTGTATGATTCACGCGTTGCCAACCCTCCAAACCCCTCAAGTGGAGCTCTGGAGACCTTACTCACCGTAGGAACACGACATGGCCGAGACCAATGCCATTTGGCTACGATCCTGTAAGGTAATAAGGTAATTTGATTGAAAAGGATACTTATACACTGTTCAGCGTCATGCGTGTCGCAGAAACGCACGATGGCGCGCCCTTGGCCCGTGATCTCGGCGAACCTCACCGCCCCCACTTCACGCATCTTGGTGATAAGCGCTTTCTCTGTCACGCTCGCAGGCAGCTGTAATGTTAAAATGTGTTACAAAAGTTAGTATTACTAGTGTGAAACTCTTTTTTATACCACAAAGGTGGCAAAAAAGCATACGGTCGGCCTAATGATAAGCCGTCACCGTAGCCTATAGACGCTTACAATACCGGGGTATCACTTACGCGTTGCCAACTCTCCCAACCCCCCAAGTAAAGCTGGAGACCTTACTCACCGTAGGAACACAACATGGCCGAGACCAATGCTATTTGGCTACGATCTTCTGTAAGGTGGAGGTCCTTCCCCAAACGGGCTGTGCCCTACCTCTCTCAAAGAAACTGTGTTTGTTTGTTAAATTTTAAGGAAATTAAGGAACCAATGATCATCATCATCATCTCAGCCACAAGAAGTCCACTGCTGGACATAGGCGTCCCCCAAACGCCTCCAATGTGACCTGGCAGCGGCCTACATCCAGCGGCTTCCTGTGACTTTCTTTAGGTCGTCTGACCACCTTGTAGGTCGTCCTACGCTGCGCTTTCCGGTACGTGGTCGCCATTCCAGAACCCTCTTGCCCCACCGGCCGTCGGTTCTGCGCGAAGGAAATAACGAAGGTGAGTGATATACTCGCCGTTGACGTTGATGCCAAATCCTTTCCATTCCAGAAGCTTGAAGGCATCTTCCAGAGCGGTCGTGAACAGTTTCGGAGATATGACGTCTCCCTGTCTCACGCCTTTGTGCAATGAGATTGCCTTCGTGTTCTGTTCCTGTACTCGGACATAGTGCCGTTTTGGTATAAGCACTTCAACGCTTCGATATACCTGTGGTCTATGTGGCACCGCTGGAGAGACTGTAGCACGGCCCATGTCTCGATCGAATCGAAGGCTTTCTCATAGTCCTCAAACGCTAAGCATAGTGGCAGATTGTACTCCTCGTTCTTCTGTACAATCTGCCGCAGCGTATGGATGTGGTCTATGGTACCTTTTCGGCCTGTAGCCTTTTCGGAATCCGGCTTGCTCGGGAGGCTGAAAGTCATCGAACTTGCGAGCGAGACGATTCGTGATAGCCCTTGAGAACAGCTTGTCCTAATCTCGTACAAGCTGATGTCCGGGATGTCTTCGGTGTAGTGTCGGGTTAGCGTGGCTCTTGGGTGCCTCGCAGTGCTGCTGACGGGTTTGGTTACTGAGGCATAAAGCTGCCCATAGAACCTCTCGACTTCCCTCAACACCTCTGCCGTTGTTGACGCCACGCTACCATCATCCGTCTTAAGCTTAGTCAGCCAGCTCTGCCCAATAGATATGTCTATAGACCATCGAAGCGATTGGACAGATCGAGTTGAAACTTCTCAGCATCCTGGATATGGGCACGTGTGGGTCGAGTAGACTTCATCAGACGAGACCTCTCAAGTGTGAGATTTAAATTCAGTGTACCATTCGGTGATCGCTTCCGGATTTAATCCTATTGATCACGGAGACATCACTGAATATTTGTCTCTTTGTTGTCATGATGAAGTATCTAGTTCCTGGTGGAACCATCGGGGCTCATCCAGGTCCATTTCCTGTGGGGTGCTTTGTTGAAGAAAGAGTTCATCGCGAAGAGTCCCTCTTTCTCCAAAGTCTGCCAGCCGCTGTCCCCTTTGGTTCTGCCGCCCATACCCAAACTGCCCCAGTCTCAACTCCCCATCGCTTCGTTGGCCGAGTTTCGCGTTGAAGTCCCCCATAACAACATTAAAGTAGGTATTCGAGGAGTGTATAGCCTGACTAATGTCTTCGTACAACTCCTCTACCTCTTCATCTGAGTGTGCCGAGGTCGGCGCATACACTTGGATGACCTTCAACGATTATCTTTTAGATATTCTGAGTATCAAGTACATTACCTTGTTCGACACACTTTCGATAGTAACGATGTTGTTTATGAGGGACTTGTGGACGAGGAACCCGACACCACCTTGGGACTGTTGGACGCCCTCCCGGTAATAGAGCAGGTTACCAGACCTGAGGGTTATCGTGTCCTCCCCCTGTCTTCGGACTTCTGACAACCCTATAATGTCCCATCGTAACCTGCCTATTTCTTCTTTCAGCTCGACAATCTTCTCGTCAGTCCTCAGAGTGCGAATGTTGTGTTACCAGGGCCAGTCGTCGTCGTTGGGGGTGGTAGCCGGATCTCTTCCGGAGATTCTTAGCACCCCCTGCCCCGCCGTTACCTTGACCGCTACCGGAGCCAGGAATCCACCGCTAGTGAGCCACCACACGGCAACAACCAATGATAATTTAAGCCTATTATAGGGTGTGATATGGCTACTTTATATTCCAGAAAAACGATTTTATTCCCAGAGGGAAAAAAATAAAGAAATAAACAAATAGTACTCACATTTTTGAATACCAACATATCAGACGATGTCATGACGTTTGTCTCTTCAGATTTAATAATAATATCTTCATTATCATTACGTGTATTCATATCTGAAACTAATTACTCTAAGAATCATTATATTATAACCAGTGTCGATGGCATCGCTGTATGTCGCACGTTAAATCGAACAAGTTAAGCAACTTCGACCCTAGCCAGTGTTCGGATGGGTTTCGTTATCTCGAGCTTCTCCGTGTTTCGGAATGCACGTTAAGCCGTAGGTCCCGACTGTCAATTTACTCAATCATTTATCGCGTCTCATGTGTTTACATAGCATGTACATATGGTGTAGGATTTACATTAAGTTCAGACATGAACCCTGCTAGGGCACAGCAAAATATAAAATGTAAGTTTAATTAAATTAATTTATAGGAAGTTGTCGATGAATGAGTTGTGGATTTCGGGCGGTTTGAAAACACGCTGTTTGTTTATGTAATTAATGTAAATATATATAAAAGAAAGTCGTGTTAGTTACACCATTTATAACTCAAGAACGGCTGAAGCGTTTTGGGTGAAAATTGGTGGAGAGGTAGCTTAGAGCCAGGAGAAGGATGTGGCAGTATGGGCCACTATAATGGAATATTCAGTTAAACCAGTATTTTGTTTCACATGATTTACTAATACGATCTGACAATGATTAATAACTTACAATAGTATTTAGTATTTACAAGGCATATCTTATCTAATAATCACCGAACGTGCTATGCTGACTAGGCAATATTATTTCCGTCAACCTAGCACGTCTGCACGTAAAGGTGGTTAACACTATGATTATACTATGATCCTATAAAGGACATAGGATACTTTTTATCCCATTAGGGTAGGAGTAGGGTAGAGATAGGGGTAGGGGTAGGGGTAGGGTAGGGGTAGGGTAGGGTAGTGCCTCTAAGGCGGACCAAAGTTCGCCGGTTCAGCTTGTGATATAAAACATAATTAAACCATACCTTTGTACTTTGGAGTATTGTAACTACCGTTACCATCATGACTATTTTTATTAGATTGTTCTCTAGATGTATCTTTTTGCTGTGTGTAATATTGACTCCAGTCACTCGGTGCTGTTGTCCAAGAATTTAAATCTCCATACTGATTTTGTGACATATTGTACGGGTTGGCTAACTGACTTGTGTTAGACTGTGTGTTTATATTGTACGGGTTGGCTAACTGACTTGCGGGCAACTGACTTTTGGCCAACTGATTAAACTGTGTATTCATATTATTGACATATGGATTCGCTACCATCTGTGGTACTGGGGCCATAATATCATTTTGTACTCCCATAATATTCGCAGTCATATTTGTCATTGGTGTTTGAAAATCTGTCATTGTTGACGGGAATAATGGCCTGTTCTGTGGTACATTTTGGTACATTTGCATATTTGGCGCTTGACCGAGTATTCCCACTCCTAACATCGGCTGAAATCATACTAATATTATAAATGAAAGAAATTGAGTTTGTTTGTTTGTTATTCCTTCACGGCTTGACTAACCAGCCGATCATTATGAAAATTTTTATATATATTGTCAGGGGTACAGAGCCCAACATGGGCTTTTTATCCCTTGAAAGTAATTCATTTCAATGGGAAAATATTTTTTCTACTATAGAGGGCGCTGTATGGGATGGGCTATCGGCCAACAGATGGCACCACAAGTTGCGATGATATAAAATTAACGAAAAGGAAAATCTAGTCCTAACTTCCTAACTAATATTATAAATGAGAAAGTGAGTTTGTTTGTTTGTTATTCCTTCACGGCTTAACTAATCATCCGATCGTTATGAAAATTTGTTTATATATTGTCAGGGGTACAGAGCCCAACATAGGCTACTTTTTATCCCGTGAAAGTATGTCATTCCAATGGGAAAATATTTTTTCTACTATAGAGGGCGCTGCATCGGCCAACAGATGGCGCCACAAGTCGCGCCATGGGTTTTGTTGTCAAAAGAGATATCTATGTTATAAAATTAACGGAAAAGCTAGTTAATTTTTAATTATTGAGGTTGAGCCTGTCTATATTATTGTGATACTAGTTGCTGCCCGCGGTGCTACCCGCGTTTTATTATATCTATACACATTCATCGACGACCTCCGTGGCGTAATGGTTACCACGCCAGACCGCCACCCAGGAGGTCCCGGGTTCGATCCCCGGTCGGGTCATGATGAAAAACTAACTTTTTCTGATTGGCCTCGGGTCTTGGATGTTTCTCTTTATGTATATGTATTTGTTATAAAATATAATATCGTTGAGTTAGTATCCCATAACACAAATTTCGAACTTACTTTGGGGCTAGCTCAATCTGTATGAATTGTCCCTATATATTTATTTATTTATGTACATTTGCCATACGTTTTTAATGTTATGCATAGCAGCGCGTGTAGCTATTGGTTACGTTCCGATTGTAAGTGTTGTTATTGGTTGGACCCATCTCACTCTGTCAATATCGGAAATGTGCAAGGGACATCATACTCGCCTGTTTTTAACATAAAATAAACAAATATATAGGGACAATTCACACAGATTGAGCCCTAAAGTAAGTTCGAAACTTGTGTTATGGAATACTAACTCAACGATACTATATTTTTATAACAAATACATATAGAAACACATCCAAAACCCGAGGCCAATCAGAAAAAGTTCGATTTTCATAATGACTCGATCGGGATTCGAACCCGGGACCTCCTGGGCGGCGGTCTGGCGTGCTAACCATTACGCCACGAAGGTCGTCACAATATAAAAAGATTATATTGTCGAAGGAAGAAGGGAAGGCTTTTGGCCAGCGGTGGGACATTTATGACAATAAAAAATATATAAATACCTGACTTATAGAACCACTATATGCATTACTCATTGCATTCATCTGCATATTATGTAACATCAAATCCATTGACATATCTGCACTTTGATTATTCGTATTTCCATCATTCTCTGTCTTGGACACTTGTATTTTGACCAGTTCCTGCATCATTTCTTTTATGGGCTCCATCTCCAAGAGATTACGGATTCCTCTCAAGGGTTCCCCGTTCGGTCCCAGGCCTGGACCTATTTTTGTAATACCTTGGGGTAAGGGTTGCTTCAAATGTGCCTGGTCGTCCATTTGCACAAGCATTTTTTTCCCAAAAAGCTCTTGATCATTAAACATGGATATTGCCTGAAATTTATGTTCCTAAATTATTTTAATAGGCATGACGAAAGATTTTGAAAACCTCTTCCGTAATGTACCTACACATTTACTATTTACGAAAAAAAAATTGATTTCGGTAATAAACTTAAGTTTAACGAACTTTAGAGCGCCAAAATAGCGGCAGGTGTCATGGCGTCGGCTCTGACGTCACGCTTTGGTAAAAATGTCATGTGTCTATGGCGTAACGAAGAAGTTGTTGTAATGTTTACCGAAGCGTGACGTCAGAGCCGACGCCATGACGCCTGCTAGTGTTTCAATCAAAATGGCCAATTGAGGTATTTTACTGTTTTATTTTATTGAAAATCTATAAAGATTTAAAAAAAAAAGATAAAGATTATAAAATCTGATTTTTTTAAACAAAACTAAAGCAATGTTTTTTTTAATATGTATGTTCACCTAAAAACATGAAATTTACGGTTTTTTTATACTGTCGTCATGCCTATTGAGCTCATGCAAGCGGTCGTTCGTATCTCGTTATTTCCGATATCAAGCATAAAACTATCCTACGTGTTAATCCAGGTTATGAGTTACTACTAAATTTCAAGCAAATTTATCAAATCGGTTTTGCTTGAAAAAATAACCAACATCCATACATATATACATTAGTGAGGATGTCTTGTTGATAAATAATGTTTTGATGCAGTAAAAACAGACAGACAGGCGGACAACAAAGTGATTTTATAAGGGTTCCGTTTTTCCCCTTGATTTTGTCCATCCAGACAGACGGACAAGAAAATGATAGTTTTTTTCCTTTTAAGGTACGGAACCCTTAAATAATATTTTTATTAGATTACCTGTACAGCTTCAACTGGATGATCGTATTCAATCTTCGCCATATTTTTATCGCCTTTCTTTTTCATAGCAATCATGAGCACGTGACCCGCGTACCCAAACACTTCTCGTAAAGTTGATTCATTTACTTCGGCGTCTAACTGTAAATATGGATACTTAGCTTTAATTATAACACGGTTACTCGCGGTACTGATATTATATTTCACGAGCATTTGGCTTTGAATGTTGTAAGGCGTGTACATACACAATGCAATGCTTATGTTGACGACCTCCGTGGCGTAATGGTTACCACGCCAGACCGCCACCCAGGAGGTCCCGGGTTCGATTCCCGGTCGGGTCATGATGAAAAACGATCTTTTTCTGATTGTCCTCGGGTCTTAGATGTTTATCTATATATGTATTTGTTATAAAATATAATATCGTTGAGTTAGTATCCCATAACACAAGTTTCGAACTTACTTTGGGGCTAGCTCAATCTGTATGAATTGTCCCTATTGTCCCTATGTGTGCGTGAGCGATTTTACGAGCGTTTCCGATGTTACGCACACTACGATAATGTGCATGTGAACGTTACAACATTCATAGCCAATGCTCTTCGTGAAATGGAACATCTGTATCATTCATAACTTGAGCTCCATGTAAAATGACACTAGCGAAAATGTATATTACGCTAGCGAAACAAGCATACGGCCCGCCTGATGGTAAGCATCACCGTAGCCTATAGACGCTTGCAATAGCGGGGTATCACTTACGCGTTGTCAACACTTCCGACCCTCCCAAGTGGAGCTCTGGAGACCTTACTCACCGTAGGAACACAACATGGCCTGGACCAATGCTATTTGGCTACGATCTTCTGTAAGGTGGAGGTCCTTCTCCAGACGGGCTGCTCCGATATGAGCGGATGATCCGGTGCCCAACCACTCTTAATACTTATACCTTGAGACTTAATGTAGAGTTAAAATGAGTTATAGAAACTGTCTGTGAATCCGGTCATTATACTTTATAACTTGACGACCTCCGTGGCGTAATGATCACGATGCCGGCCCGCCACCCGAGGTCCCGGGTTCGATTCTAATCCCGGTCGGATCATGATGAAAAACGAACTTTTTCTGTTTGGTCAAACATATATATTTGTTATAAAATATAGTATCGTTGAGTTAACCTATAACACAAGTCTCGAACTTACTTTGGGGCTAGCTCAATCTGTGTGATTTGTCCCTATGTATTTATTTAACTTACATTATGAACAAATATCTGTTTCTTGAGTGGAAGTTTTATCTTTAGATTATTCAGGAAGTTCAAACTCAAACCAAAAGTTACTGGTGACTTCAACATGGGTTCTGGCAATGGGACATTGGGATATTGTTGTTTGTCCGATAACTTAGATTTCCTGAAAGAAAAATAGTTTTCACAGAATAATTTTATAAAGTACTAGCGGAACGCCCCGGCTTCGCACGGTCTTTTACACAGTATTAAAAAAAATATAGCCAATGTTACCCGTTCCTTCTCAATGGTGAAAGATTTTTTAAATCGGTTCAGTAGTTTATGAATTTATTCAATACAAACAAAAATACATGCTAATTACATTCTCAATTAACTTCACTTTAATCTAGCAATAAAAATTTTTTAATACAAGAATGGGAGCGTCTCCTAAAGTGAGATTATGATGTAATTTGTGTAATCTATTATAATTTTATTAGCAACAGGATTTTTTCGATATATTTAAAGCTTCCCTTTCGAGTATACCTACCGCGCCAATGAGGTTTTATATATTCTTCTAAGACAAGAGAAGTAACGCCATACAAGGATTCGTAAAAAGCCGCAACCACTTCAGAGTGTTAAAACGTAGCTTTGAAACCGATACATATTCCGAGCATATGCCAAAGTAAAATATGTTTGTCTCTTTTTTTCTAGAGTCAAACTAATTATGTCAAAATGAGACAAAAGCATTACTCCCAGAAAAATGGTCAGAGTTGCAAGCTCATGAATAATTTTCCCATTGAATGAATGTTATACGAGTCTTTTAAAAAAAAAAAAAGTTTTTATACTATATTATTGTTTCTTAGGTGACAGAAGAATTAAAGATGGGAAGAAATAAATATATAGATGCGTAAATATTGGTACATACATATTATATTTCAAGAATGAATCATGGCGGAATGGAGAAGTTTCCATTTTTTAGTCATTGATGAATCTAACCGATGCAGACCTACTACTATTATCTATTCTGTGCTACTACTAACTTTTAGCAGAGATTTTTTTTTTGTTTTCTTCACCCATTCTGGGTAGGCAAAGGGAACTATGCCCATACAGCCAAGTCTTCAGTAGATTTTTTTTATTGTTAAGAAATGAAAATGAAATTTAAATAAAATAAAATAATAAATTTAAATAATTTGAATAAAATACAACATAAAACAAAAAAAACTATTGTACTCAATCGAACATTTGATAATTGCAGAAACAATTTAAATTAAACACCGTTACCACAATGAAAAAGATGAAATTGTTACTTCACTGTCATAGTAATAATATCATTATGTCAAATGTCAGTTAAAAGCTATATCAAAAAGAGGAAAATGATTTGTTTTTTCTTGTCTTGACGTGTAGCACTAGCGATTGATTTTAGTATCAATCAATTCTAAGTAAATAATTAATTCTAGTTTGAGCCTGGTTGTAGGTTTACTTCTACTGTGTTACTAATGATACATAAAGGCGTATGAGTTCGTCATTGACTAAACTCCCAACATTTGGGAAACTTAAAATCGTTTTTACTGGCAACACTGTTGGCAAAAACAATGCGTAATATATTAATTTCGATTTTAATACTATTTTGGTATAATTTTAACATAATTAAGCATTCTTATTTGTGAAAAGTGATACCACTTGCTTTGTTATTAGTTTGGGATCACGACATACATGTTTTAACAGTGCATTTAACCATTTTTGTGATATTATTGTGAGATACGCATTCACTGAACGTCAAACTACGACTAATTCGGAAGAAATTCAACTAAGACTGTGGCTTCAGTCGACGTGGCAGCGGGTATGTGTCAAACATTACGAATCTATAGTAAATAACAAATCACTGTACCGCGCGCGCTCTCCTAGCCCGTGACGTCATCCGACATAAGCGTTCTTTCACTGTGTACGTGCAGTGAGCCGCGCGACGTCGTCGTCACACGCTATAACTAGACTTCGCGCTTTGGTAGTATCTTATCGAGGCTCATAACTTTAATAATCATACTTCATACTATGACTAATATTATAAATGAGAAAGTGAGTTTGTTTGTTTGTTTGTAATTCCTTCACGGCTTGACTAAGCAGCCGATCATTATGAAAATTTGTAAACATATTGTCAGGGGTACAGAGCCCAACATATGCTACTTTTTATCTCGTGAAAGTATGTGATTCCAATGGAAAAATAAATTTTCTACAATAGAGGGCGCTGTATGGGATGGGCTATCAACAGATGGCGCCACAAGTCGCGCTATGGGTTGTTTTGTTGTCAAACGAGATCTGCGTCATAAAATTAACGCGTGCGAAGCCACCGCGGAGAAAAGCTAGTAATAAATATATTTCAAAAAGTAGTATTCTTTGTATGGTTAACTAAATCCATTTTCATTAAAAATAACTAGATATTTTATTATAGGAGACACTCCCATTTCAATTTAAATCTTACCTTAAACCTTTAGCTTTGGTATTCCCATTATTAGTAGATAGGAGGATAATTCCTGTAAAAAATATCCAGATATCGTATTAAAGTAAGTAACATAAACATTCAAAATGTTCTTATTGAATGAGCTTGATAAAGTCATTATAGAAAAAGATTTCACACCTACAGGTGACTAAAATCAACAAATTAGATAGTATTTTTTTAGACAACTAAGATCACCGTAGCTTATAGACGATTGCAATACCGGGAGTATCATCGCGCGTTGCCGACCCTAAATTCATCTTCAATTGCTTCAACTATGGCACACATTACATGCTCACACACAAAAAATTTTTGACAAAATGAGAGACAGACAACAAATTGATCCTATAAGGGTTCCCTTTTTTCCTTTCGAGGTATGGAACCCTAAAAACGCAACATAAATAGAAAACAACATTGATACAAACGTCCGTAACATTATTATGTTTGTGTTACATGCTGATAAAAATCAAGTACAAATATGGCAATTTAATAATACAATTGTGACAAATCAATTACAAATTGAATATTGTAACCAGCTTCATTATTGTATTGTTTCATTTTGCAAATATTGTGCAAAAGAAAGAAATAAAATAGCCTTTATTAGAAAAGAGTATGATTAAAACAATAATTGTGAATTCTGTGCGCCTTTTGGCGAAGGCCTCTCCCATCTCGCGATAAGCAAAAGTACTTACAGTAAAAAAATGTATGTGATACATTACAACAAAGGATAATGAGACATTTACAACTGTATAGTGCCCATCCAGGCTACTGACATTAATACAGATCCAGTATCTGACTTTAAAATGGCTCATTGTCGCAAGACTTGACAAGATTGATCAGCACTCTGAGTTCTTACCCATTTGAGTCACTGCGGCACACACATACAATTTTTATCACTACACACAGTTATATGTTGCAGACACTTATTTGATGCTGTATTTCTTATTGTTTAATATTTTTAATTATGTAATGTGTGCCTTCGCTGATACAAATAAAGAATCTATCTATTTATGTCGCAGAAATATATAGAAAAAAACAATTTAAAAAGAATTGAATACCTGAATCGGGCATAGCCACAATTTTCTTCCCGTCAACTTCGGCACCACGCAGCGCTTTTAATGCCATCAAACAAGCACCCACTGAGCTGAACTCCATAACACATTCTCCTTTCGATAAATTGTTGCTGTCTTTCATAACTGTTATGAATTTCAATGATCGGATCAGCGACTGAAGGGGAAAAAACGATTAATTATATACTAGTTGTCAAGGGGAAGGTACACTGATAGTGCCTAGGGCAATAAAGGCAATAGTGTCGCTGTGCGTCACACTATAAATGAACACATCAAACAAAGTCAACCCTTGCCAGTGTTTGGATGTTTCATTTCATTTTATTGATGTGTTTCGTTATCACGGGCTTCTGTGCTTTGTAAAAAGTAAAACCAGTATCGGTATACTACACAAGTTTCACTCTTTGTTTAACTTAGGACCAGAAATACATATTATATATACAGAATATATATATTTTAATTGATTCTAGGTGTTGTATTGTGCCTCTAAGCCTAACTGCAACTACCTAAGGCATCTGTCTGACCCAGAGATCAAAAAGCATTGTGTATATTTCATATAATTGATTAAATTTATACTTACAGTAGAATTACATTGTTTACTAAGAAACTCCTTTATTTTCATATAGTTCCAATGGAGTGGTATATTCCCAACAAATAAATATATGCAATCGGAACTGATGTTGGTAGGTACAAATATGTCTGATTGGTCAGATATTAAATTACGCACTGGCGACCGAGACCTGCTGCGTCCTAAAATATAAAATAGTTAAATATATTGAGACAAATCACACAGATCGAGCTAGCCCCAAAGAAAGTTCGAGATTGTGTTCTGGGTGGGATACTAACTCAACGATACTACATTTTTTTACAAATACTTAGTAGGTATAGATATCCCAGACCCAAGCCAATCAGAAAAAGTTCATTTTTCATCATGACCAGACCGGGGTTCGAACCCGGGAACTCCTGGGTGGCGGACCGACATGGTAACCATTATGCCGTGGAGGACGTCAAGTTCGTCAAGTGCGAGTCGGACTACAAGGGTTCACTACCACCTTGGAGGTATGTACATCAGTATAAGTTGCGGTCAGTTTATCAACAGCAAATTAGTATGGAAACAAAAGTATTTTTTTATAATGATTAACAAATAATTAGGAAATTTTTGTTTTTAATATTAAATATCACAAAATATCAAAATAAACACTTACCTTGCATGTTGTTGTGATAAAAATAATGAATAATTAGTAATAATATTAATAGTAAATATTTATCTGCGAAATAATTTCATACTACTATTTTATGTACCTACTTATTTAGAGAATTAAACTTTTCTACAACTTGTACTATTCAAGTAATCTGAACAAATTATTTTTAATTTGTGAAGCGTGACGTGATGGATGAAGCGTCCCGCGCGTCAGTTCAGTTGCAGGGCAGGCAGAGAGAAAAATAGTGCAGGGGGAGCAACACCAAATACTAGTGGTGCTGAATATAACCATTAACCATTAAAATTAACAAATAAAAAAAAACAACCATTAACTTCAATAAATAAAAATATCATTAACCAATAAAAATATCAGTATCCCGCCTGGCGGGCGCAGACGCGATAGCCAGCCGGCCGCCATCGCCCGCGCCGTCGCGCCGGCCGCCAGCGCCTGCCAGGCGGGCGTTGTTGCTAAACCGTTCACGGAGAGACAGGGAGACGAGTTGTAAGATTCAACTGCATTCAAATTTGAACCTTAATGTCTTCAAGCAAGGATCAAGTTTAAAGAGACGTAATTTTTCTTCCTATTTTCATTGTGTTAAAATTTGTGACGTTCAATTGTAAACTCTTTAGCGCTTGAAATAAGACACATTAGTAAGAGTTATCATAATGATATTTTCAACTTATCATCCGCGTGGTTGTTTTTAATTTTAACAATTTTTAACTGAACGGGGGAACGTGATCGTGAATGGTTAATGATATTTTCAACCTATCATCCGCGTTGTTGTTTTTAATTTTAACTTTTAACTGAACGGTGGCATGTGGTCGTGAATGGTTGATTTGATTACCTACCTATTCAGTATAGATTCGAATTTGGTCATTTCAGTTACAACGTCACAACATAAGCAAGTGTAATTTTTTTTTGTAGTTTGTGTTGTTGTTAGTTTTAAATTAAAAAGTAAAAGTGATAATTTTGAAAACATTTGCACATACTCTGTGAAGGCAGGTTACGTTACTTAAAGTACCTATGAAGGAAAGTTCATTGAATATTTTAGACGTAATTTAGGTATAGTTAAATTTAACTCTCAAAATATTTCTGATAAAAATATTAGCGAATAAAAAAAATATCGACACGCAAAAAATATCGACACGCAAAAAATATCAACCAATATTTTCAACCATTAAAATTAACCAATAAAAAAAATTAACAATTAACTTTCAACCAATAAATAAATTCAACCATTAACGCCACCTCTACCAAATACTATAGATAGAGACGAGTGGACAAAATGTCAATGGCATATTTTTTTTAGCTCACGGGCAGGCAAATGGGTTATGAGCCCATACAGTCAAGTCTTATGTAGTCAGTCATACAATATTATGTAATCAACTCAATACCTCAGAATAACGAACTATACACAGTCTCTGAGTCAAGACATCCTGAAGAAAGACGATAACATTTTTTTTTAGTGATGGCAGATTTTGAAGTGAACAGGATAATGCCTAAAATAAAAATAAAAAACTCCAACCACTATTTTAATTTATTTATTCAGTGCCACTATGCACTATAATCAATGTTTGCTTAACAACACAATACATTACTTTACACAAGTAAAATAATATAAGTAGTTTATAATGAAGTCGCTTCCCACTGTTTGTCTCTCTGTTAAGAGTAATTTAGATTTACAATACATACTTACAAGAATTTTCCAAAATTCCCACAGGAAAGCGGGATACACGCAAACGAAGTTGCGCGGGTCTCGCTAGTCAATTCAAACTTTGAAACACAGAAAATAAATGAGGTTAAAAACTGCCTTTTGCTCACTTCAGATGTCGCTTTGTTGACTGTTCCAAACAGTGATCTGTTATTTACTATAGATTCGTAATGTTTGACACATACCCGCTGCCACGTCGACTGAGGCCACAGCCTTAGTTGAATTTCTTCCGACTTAGTTGTAGTTTGACGTTCAGTGAATGCGTATCTCACAATAATATCACAAAAATGGTTAAATGCACTGTTAAAACATGTATGTCGTGATCCCAAACTAATAACAAAGCAAGTGGTATCAGTTTTCACAAATAAGAATGCTTAATTATGTTAAAATTATACCAAAATAGTATTAAAATCGAAATTAATATATTACGCATTGTTTTTGCCAACAGTGTTGCCAGTAAAAACGATTTTAAGTTTCCCAAATGTTGGGAGTTTAGTCAATGACGAACTCATACGCCTTTATGTATCATTAGTAACACAGTAGAAGTAAACCTACAACCAGGCTCAAACTAGAATTAATTATTTACTTAGAATTGATTGATACTAAAATCAATCGCTAGTGCTACGCACGTCAAGACAAGAAAAAACAAATCATTTTCCTCTTTTTGATATGGCTTTTAACTGACATTTGACATAATGATATTATTACTATGACAGTGAAGTAACAATTTCATCTTTTTCATTGTGGTAACGGTGTTTAATTTAAATTGTTTCTGCAATTATCAAATGTTCGATTGAGTACAATAGTTTTTTTGTTTTATGTTGTATTTTATTCAAATTATTTAAATTTATTATTTTATTTAAATTTCATTTTCATTTCTTAACAATAAAAAAAATCTACTGAAGACTTGGCTGTATGGGCATAGTTCCCTTTGCCTACCCAGAATGGGTGAAGAAAACAAAAAAAAATCTCTGCTAAAAGTTAGTAGTAGCACAGAATAGATAATAGTAGTAGGTCTGCATCGGTTAGATTCATCAATGACTAAAAAATGGAAACTTCTCCATTCCGCCATGATTCATTCTTGAAATATAATATGTATGTTATATTTACGCATCTATATATTTATTTCTTCCTATCTTTAATTCTTCTGTCACCTAAAAAACAATAATATGGTATAAAAACTTTAAAAAAAAAAAAAAGACTCATAACATTCATTCAATGGGAAAATTATTCATGAGCTGGCAACTCTGACCATTTTTCTGGGAGTAATGCTTTTGTCTCATTTTGACATAATTAGTTTGACTCTAGAAAAAAAGAGACAAACATATTTTACTTTGGCATATGCTCGGAATATGTATCGGTTTCAAAGCTACGTCTTTAACACTCTAAAGTGGTTGCGGCTTTTTACGAATGCTTTGTATGCCTCTAGACAGTCCGTGGCTATTTATTGACCAAAAATCAAAATGCCCAACAGTCCGTGGCTATATATAGCCGTCGCCAGCTGTCACTCAAAATGTCGCGGTTTGTCTATACATTTTATTTTTTTAAATAAAAATGGTACGGCTCTCACGTACGAGTATTTTTGGTGTTGCCCGGAATAAAATGAGAAGTAGCGTAGCGTTCTTAGTTTGTACCACACCAGTAGCAAAAAATTAAGAAAAAAAATGCCAAAGTCAAAAGTCATCAGTCAGTCGTCCAGCAGCCGGAATTGTTCGGACTGTTTAGACTGTTTTATTCTAAAATGTGGACATTTCTTATAATTTATACATGCAAACTGCATACAAACGATCGTTATTAAATAAGCTTTCATATTTACAAATAAATAATGAGAAATAAATTTCTTTAGACCGAAATATTAACATGTGAAAAAGTGAAGTTACGAAAATAAATTATTACGTTCCGGGATTCGGGGTAATGGTTTTACAATAAATCTGTGTAGAAATATATATTAAACAACGCCTTACGTTAATTATAAACATATTTTGACGCTTTTTAGTAGAAAAACCATTAATTTCTAATAGATTTCAAGGTAATTGACCTCTTTGCAAAATACCTACCCGCGGGCAAAATGATACTGGCCATTTTGAATATAACATGTCAGACGATCTGACAATATTTTATTAAATGAGTGAACTGTTGTTATCATTTATACATGCAAACGTTATAAAAACAATCATTATTAAACAAAGTGTCATATTTACAAATAATTGAGTGTAGATAAAGTGTTTAATTTGATATATTAACAAGTGAAAAAAAAAGTGATCGATTCGTGTGCCGAAGTAACAAGTAAGTGTTTTTATAATAAATCTGTGTAGATATATATATAAAACAACGCCTTACGTTCATTATAAACATATTTTGACGCTGTTTTAGCAGAAATACCATTAATTTCTAACATATTTCGAAGTTCTTGACTCACTGGAAAAGTACCTACGGCTCGTCAAAAAGTGAAAGTCAGAAAGTAAGAGAAAAGATTTATGCTTTTCTTGGCAAAACTATTTGGATATTAGTATACAATACGTATATTTCCAGAAAGGTAAGTACATTTGCAATAAGATTCTAATAACAAAAATTCTAATAAGAATACGAAAGTGGAATAATAGGCCCGTAAATCTCAAAGTCGTAAAAAAAAACCTCTCATGTTGACATTATATGCTAAAAATATACCTTATTTATAAGTTTTCGTATGTTGTTATATTATTTTATTGAAAGATAATTTATCTAGCTAAACAGTACTAGTTTTCTTATTAGAATAGGGGTAATAATTTACGAGATATATATTTTTTTATGTCTCGGGAGGTGTAGGACGCCATCTGTTGGCCCAAATTGGGGAGCTCTAACGTTCAAGGTTTTTTTGGGGAAAAACGGCCCAAGCAACACATTTGTCTCTTTAATAGTACACATACAGTTCACTGGTGATCTTTAAGCATTAATATAAGCCATACGTGGTTCGTTAGCTGTACTAAAGTAGAGAAATCAGCATATACCTTTATAGGGCATTTAGAGGAATGTAAAATTGGCCTATTAAGTTACTATTGGTGTTATAATAGGATAACATAACACTGTTAGTCAGCTTTCGTTTTAAAGACTGAGCAAGAGCATTTATGACGGGAAAAATACGACTTTGGCTGTTGAAAGGTCCACATGTACGGTGTTATATTGCTGGCATTTTAATACAGCACGTGTGAACATAAATGCAGTCTAAAGCTGTTATATAGAACCTTTTTGGAGTGTTATTCAGCTTTTTGCAGTAAGCGGGTTTATTTAGTGATATATTAATCAGCCTTTATATTATGTTGTAAAAGAGCGTTATATGAGTTCACATGTACACGTAAACTATGTTACATGCACCACTATTGATATCTAGTACCACTGACTGCTATTTATTGGTTCACAAGTACCACATTGTTATCCTCTGAGCTGAATAATTATATGAACCTGGTTTTCCATAACACTGTAGGTTGGAGACAAATGTCAACCATTTTTGTCGATAGGTCGGCAAAAGCAATAGTATCGATAAGGCTATCGATAGTGTCGATACTATAGCTTCTGAATATTGAATTTCTAATAGAGTACTGGTCGTATTCACGAAGCAATTTAAAAAATATTGCCTTGAAATATTTATTTTTGCATTCCCGCTACATCTACGCCGGCTGAAAGGATATTTTCAGTGGCTGGTCAGGTTATTGTAGAGCGACGCAACCGCTTAGGTTCAATACATTTAATAAAGTAGGTACTTTTCAAAAAAATTGTCATGAACCTTGATATTTTATTGTTTTCTTATTAAAATCAGTGCACTAATAACTTTGACACAAGTTATTCAGGTAATCAATTTGGATATACCTCTTTATAAGTTTCATGTATTTAATTTATCTTTTAAGTTTAATTTATTCAGAAATAAGGAAACACCATGTTAATTTAAATTGTTTATTTTCTTTTGTTTACAGAATGTCCTAAACTATTAACCCAAAGTATTTAAGACAAGTTATTTTATATGGAAAATTATATAGTAGTCATAGTCCTGAGGTTCAGAAAATAGCGGTTGGCTTTCTATGAGATAGATATTCTTGTTCACATCTGAAAAATAGATTAATTTTGTATTCAACTACTTCAACTATCGATAGTCAAACTATCGATAGTTCGGCAACACTACCTATAATATTTCGACATTAAATTATGATTTTTATCACATTAAACGAAGTTTTCGACATGAATTTTGTGGTTGATGTTCAAATACAAAACCATAGACTGATTTTGATGCCATAAAAACTCAAATATGGAAAATTTGTTTTGTTAACCTCAACTTATTTAGAAAGATTTTTTTGATAAAAAGGCATTATTTCTGAGGCGCGTGAAAATGTTGACTCTAAATATGCATATATTTTACAATAAATTTACATTACCCATAATATTTACACAATAGAATACAATAAACATATACACTACCAGCAATCAATAACTTAATTAAAAATGGATGTCCACACACGACATTACTATAATATGGTTGCGCGTAATAAAATATTAAAAATTACAAATAGTTTTTAGAGTAGACACATTTAGGCGTTAATTATTATAGATGCTGTATAACTGCTCACTCGTTACTTATATATAACGCCGCTGATCAGCCATAAAGACCTCAATTTCTCTCTTATACTGCTAATAAAGAGCTACTATTCTGCTACTGTGTACCTTTTTAGAAATCAAGGCTGAATAATTTGTGCCCAATTTGTATATATAAGGGCTGTATAGCGTGCTATACAGCTCTTTTAAAGCTTACTTATACAGCTTATAGAACATCTGTGTACTATTTAGTCAACCTTATAGAACTAAAATTTGTTAGTTGGGGGGACGTTCAAGTGGGTATGACGTTACTTCTCTTGTCATAAAATTTAAAATCTCATTGGTTCCAAACATTTGACAGCTAGCTGTCATTTTCCATACTATTTTTGTAAACATCATATTTGTTTTCTAAATAATTCCGAAATATGACTCATTGTGCAGCTATCGATTGTAAAAATGTTCCAATCTATTTATTTTCCAAAGAAATAAAACGAAGAAAACTGTGGGAAAAGGCTCTTCGAAGGAAAAATTGGAAATCCAGTAAATGGTCGAGGTTATGTGCTGCCCAATTTAGATCTCAAGATTATAATATTAAAAGTAATTAACAGACAATGAAAATTTATACCGAACATTAAAGAAAAGTGCTGTGCCCTCTATATTAAATCAAATCTGTTAACCTACTAGCACAAGAACGCTCAGATCGATTGCTAAAAAGAAGTTGCATGAAACGGTGTATTGAAACGTCTCGTGGTGATCCAATTCCAGGACCTAACCGGATCCAAACTCAAAATGAATGTGATGCTAATGAAACTTCTTTTACTGATCCTCCTGGGTCTAGCGGGGTCCAAACTCAAAATAACTTCAAAAACATGTTTTGTGTCATATATGCTGTAATTTTAGAGTGTATTATGTAATACTCATAGGTATAAGAAAATAAAACTATTTAATAGGTATTAATTTTGTTTTATTACACTGTCATAATCAAAAATCATAATTTTTATACAGATATTTGTTAAAATTAGTGGTTTAAAAATAGGTTTAACAAAAACTTTACAAAGGTAATACTCATAAGTATAAGAAAATATTTCCAAGTAATCATGGTCCATTTCAATAGCATATGGATTGGCAGGTTTGATTACTTGGAGATAAGCCATTTTACTACTAGTAGTACAGGAGAAACTGCTAGGATTTTGACATATCCTTCATAATTGTCCATTATATTTTCCTGGTAAAACGGGATTGCATCGGGGAATTATAGAATACTTTATTCGGTTTTTTAAATGTCATCAATTGTTCTGTGCACATTTTGTACAAAATTATAGTTTTAGTAGGCACTATATCTTCTATGCCATGGAGAACTGTAAAAACATGCTTACAGTGTGCTTCTACTCCTTTTCCAGTTGCACATTCGCAGTGACTCCACTATCATGCCACTATTGGCTAAACTATAGAATATGACCCGTCGAGTTCGATGCCCCTGATTTTTTTGCAATTAGATAACAGTATCTAGAGTCACTGTGCGAAGTTTCAAGTTACGGAACAATATAGTTTTTTTGAAAAAAAATAAATAAAATTGTATTATTTTCGAGTATTATGGAGGTGTCAGACGTATTTTGTTTTGACAGCTATAGATTACGTGCACTGGCATTATCAAACGTTTTGTTACACATGTTGATTTCCTTCATACACATTTTTTAATTTTTTTATTATTATTTTGACTCAATTTACTTAAAAATAAATTATACTTTAATTATTACTTTAAATACGCTAATTCATTTATTAAAATATGCTAAATTATTTATTGTAACATCACTTTTGATTTTAACAAATTATAAAATGTGACATAACAAAACGCAAGTACGGCCGCCATATTGTTGCGTCACTTGTGTCAGTCAATTTGATTTTAGATGAATGGGATGTGGTGGGTTAGGTTAGGGTTAGCTTGTGATCATAACACCGCCGAGCGAGCGAAGCGAGCGAGGCGCGACTCTTTCGGTAGTCAACTTGGAAATCCTTCCAATTGATGAAATAGTCACTTTTAGTACAGTCATAACCTCAAACTTCAACCTTGAATATCTCGAAAACTATACATATTCGCAATACCCCGCCGCCGGAGGTGGTATTGGGGAGTAGCCCCCCCCCTCATCACCTGTAAAATCGACGGTCCATAATGTATATGGGCCAGAAAAGTCACTTTTAGTACAGTCATAACCTCAAACTTCAACCTTGAATATCTCGAAAACTATGCATTTGCTCACGGGGGGAGTGGTATTGGGGGGAAGCCCCATCCTCCCCCTCCCCCCTCCCCCCCTCCCACCTTAAAATTCGACGGGTCATATTCTATATTTTTACCCCACTATTATCCATTTTTAACAGAATGATATTTAAAGAAGCTTCTTCATTTGGGCTTTGCATTGCGCATGGAAATAAATATAACTTTCCTCAAAGGCAACTCTCACGGTTATTAAGCTTCTACTTTCATACAGTAGTGTATCTCCCGTTCAGTGTTGCTTGAAATCTGAAACAACATGTATGTCATTAAATGTCTAATTCTATCTGAAACATTAAAATAACAAGGAACAATAAGGAAATCATGAATGTATGGTTTGTTACCTGTCTGCAAACTCTTGAATGTGTAGTTTATAGAGTGGTGGAAGATTATTGCTGGAATTAATATCTCTGAACTTATCCATGGTAGAAATTTCAGGAATATCATCCTCAAGTTCGTCTTCAACTTCGATGAGGTAATTTCCATCGTACGCCTCCAGTCTACAAAAAGAAATTGAAATAAATAAAAAGAACACAGCAAAACCTACAATTCACAATAATGCCTGTAAATTATTTACCTTTCTATTTATAAGGCTTTTTTGCTAGTGGTCTTGGCTTTCCGTTTCCGCAGTTCCTCCTTCAATCGTAATTACACTCCAGGTCGCTTACATTTCTATGATTTTTAGCAATTACTCTCACATCAAACTTAATCAATGAACCAATATGGCGGGTCTTGGAACAGTCAACAGTGACGCCACCTACGATGAGCTTTGAGTTTTTAACCTCATTCAGAATCACGGGCACAAGTCCAGTGGGCGTACAATATGGTGGGTTTATGGACCACTTGTGGACCACTCACTCAACACAGTGCCGCTACCTACCTACGTACGACGAGTTTTTAGTTTTTATCCACATTTGAATTCAAGAAATAGTTTTCCATCAGACGGGCCCTACCGTAAGCTGGTTTGCCACCTTAGTGAGGGAACGCACGAGCAACTTTGTCTCTACGACTTAAGGCCTATCCGCACACAACAGTGCCGGCACCTAGGACCAAGTATAAGAATTCTTCGGATAGGCCTTAAGTCGTAGAGACAAAGTTGCTCGTGCGTTCCCACCCAGTGGTATAATAAAAATAGCTTAACAAAAATAAAACTTTTTGTTAATAGGCAACACTGTTTAAATGTCAAGGCTGTCAAGTCAAAGTCAAGAAGCTTCTTTCTCTGTTTGTTTTTTGTTTACTAAAATGATACAGGTAGCTATGGTAATCAAATTTATTTAAATACATACATATTATGTAGAGCAAACGTTTAATTGTTTGAATGATAAAATAAAATAGTAGTATGAAATTAAACAAATAAATATATTTTATTAATTTAAGTTGTTAAATAGTCACACTTCAAGATTTTTAATCACAACAAAATGATAAGACTGTGTTTATTTTCTTTTATTATAATATATGTATATATATATATTTTTTTGTAGTAAGATTATTGTATGTGTGTCAAAATATAATAACCCACAAAATAAAATGGGCCCAATTGCGCAAATGACTAAGCTACTACGGTCATGGTTGATCAATACTTCTATAGTCTCCAGGAGTTTTATAATCATATGTTTGCATGCTAACAAATTTTAACAAAATAGTGAACCAATAATAAATTATTTATTAATCATTATTATAAAACTTTTGTACCCATAATAATTTATAATGTATACTGATGTTTGGAGAATCACACTTGAACAACTTTTCTTATATTTTTAGCATGCAGAAGATCTCGGTCACCACTGCTCAATTTAATATCTAATCAAACAGACCTACCTAATGGCATCAATGCTGAATACAAATATTTATTTGTTGGGAATTTATGTAAAATGAGTAGAAAGCGTAGATGTTCAGTTACAGACGAAGAAGGTACGGTATCAAAGAGGCTGTGTACAGATGTAAATGTTACTAGTGATGAAGATTCAGAGTTGGATTTACAAGATATAACTAAAGAGGATGAACTGGATAACACCTGTCAAACTAAGCTATACATTCCTCATCATTTGATCGGAATGATGTATCAATTAGATGCGTCCGTGCTTTGCTTACTTAGAGAGTCTATATTTAAAAATAAATATCCTTTATTATCATTAGCGTTTGGAGATTCAGAAATTGATAGATTTAATGATATTGTCATTCGTTATGAAAAGAAGTCTATTCATGTAAAAATTGAAAATGTAGACCAGTATTATACGAATAATGGTATAAGTTATGCTAGACTATTTACTAAAGAGAAACGAAGTTTTTCTATCAATAATTATTTTGATAGTTTTGTTAGACATGTACTCTCTAAACCAGAGAGTTTATCAGATGTAGAATGTCTTATTGTGTATACTAATTCAGGCTTTGACCTTACAAAAGAAAATAATTTAAGAGAAGGAAAGTTCAAAAATTTTTATCCTTTTCAATTTGATAGCATAAACCTAGAAGAATTTGACATTCTAAAGGACTTTTTGTTCATAAATGATATGCAAGAGAGAAGTTTTTATCAATTTTCTGGAGATAAAACAACAAAAGAAGAACTTTTAAGGCGGTTAGAATTTACTTCTTCCATGCAGAAAGTAATAAAAAAGAGAAAGAATCCTCAGAAATTTGAAAAAGAAATAAAAGAAGCATTTTTAGATAAATTAGTGTTTGCAGTAAATCAGCCAAATAGAGAAGAGCTAAACAGAATTATAAAAAATGAAATAGAAAATAATAGCACAGTTGAGGATGATTATATAGCACTACAGGAAAGAGTGTTACATGATTTAACAGTTCCAGAAAAGTACAAAAAACTTGAGATTCGTGTGTCTAGAATTATATATGAACTCAATGTATTTATGCTTTTCCTACATGACATGTATTTGTATAAAAATATTTTTTCCGTAAATTATGAAGGAAAAAACGATGATGTATCTAATAACATTGCTCTTGATTATAAAGATAAAATTACGTATGTAAAGGCTTACAATGCAAATAGTAATATTGGTTATAGTCAGTTATTTCCCTGTAGACAGAATATGTTTTCTATTAATAAGTATTTTACTATTTTTGTTGAAGAACTAAGAGAGAGTATAGAATATTTAATTATCTATACTAATGCAAATCTCGATCTTACAGAAGAAAAGAAGTTAAAAGAAGGGCGATCTAAAGATTTTTATCCTTTAAAATTTGATAATGATAAAGCTAGAAGAGATTGTTCATGTATAAATAGGAATGGTCTTTATAGATTTGTGCAAGAAGAAGAAACAAGAAAAAAGCTTTTAAGTCTATTAAAGCTTCCACCTTCTTTGCAAAAAGAAAAAGAAGAAAGTAGACTTTCTAGTGAAGAAGAACAAGAAATAAAAGATATTTTTTTGGATAAACTAATATTCGCAATCAATCAACCTAATAGGGAAGAATTGAATAATATTATTAGAGATGAGATAGATATATTCGATGTTCCATATAATTACGAAGAATTACATGAAATAGCATTACGTTGGTCAGAATCTCATGAACTTGGCCCTCTGACAAAAGGAATAATGGAAAAGCTTTTGAGTGATATAAAAAATAATAGATCTAGTTTTAAGAAGATTCAAAATAAAAATGTTGATAAAGAAATAAAATTTGCTAGAAGTGTGGTTGGCAGAGAGGGGACACCTGCATTTAATCAGTTCTTAATTTATTTAATTGCAGGAAAAGGGAAAAACTGCCTAGAAGTTCTAAAGAGGGAAGGCATAGATTTAGCTAGTATGTCTAGTATTTTGCATGTATCAGGAGTCAACGCTGTAAAAGCTTTTAAAGACTTATATGATATTTGGTTCAATGAGCAAGGCAATAAAACACAATATTTGAAAGCCCTAGAAAAAGATGGTATAAATCTATCTAATATGTCCAGTATTTTAGGTGGAGCAGGATTTAATGCCTCTAGAGCTTTTAAAGATTTACATAACCTTTGGTTTGATGTGGAAGGAAATAAAACACAATATTTAAAAACCCTAGAAAATGAAGGAATAGATCTAGCTCGTATGTCCAGTATTTTAAGTGGAGCAGGGGCTAACGCTGCACAGGCTTTTAAAGATTTGTATGATGTCTGGTTCAATGAGCAGGGAAATAAAACACAATATTTAAAAACTATAGAAAAAGAAAGAATAAATCTATCTCATGTGTCCAGTATTTTAAATTTAGCAGGAGTTAACGCTGCAAAAGTTTTTAGGGACTTATATGACCTTTGGTTTGATGTGGATGGGAACAAAACACAATATTTAAAAACTCTAGAAAAAGAAGGAGTAGATCTAGCTCGTATGTCGAGTATTTTAAGTGGATCTGGGGCTAACGCTACAAAAGTCTTTAAAGACATATATAATATTTGGTTTGATGGAGAAGGAAGTAAATCAAAATACTTAAAAACTCTAGAAAAAGAAGGAATCGATCTAGCTCGTATGTCCTGTATTTTAAGTGGAGCAGGGGTCAATGCTGCAAAATCTTTTAAAGACTTATATGATGTTTGGTTTAATGCAAAAGGAAATAAAAAACGGCATTTAAAACATTTTATTGAGAACAACGATGGGAAAAATAGCTTTACACTACATAACTTATCTGGTATATTGGGTAGAGCAGGTGCTCATGCTAAAGATGCTTTTGAAAATTTTCATAGTGTTTGTTTTAGTGACAAAGGAAAAAGAACAGAACTTTTAGTTGATTTCTATAAGGGAGATTTTACACCAAGTAACTTATCCTCTACGTTATGTGGGGCAGGGACTCGTGCTTCTTTTCTTTTAAAAATATTGCATAGTACTTGTTTTAATGAGAAAAGAGAAAGAACAAAAGTTTTAGACGATTTCCTTAAGGCGGATTTCAAACCGCGTGATTTATGTGGTATGTTGGCTGCAGCAGCAGATAGTTTAAAACAGTTTCATGATTTTTGTTTTACGGAAGAAACAAAAAAGTATTTGAATCATTTCTTAGTTGAGAAAGAAGGTTTTAGACCAAAAAATTTATCTAAAATATTACATGGATCGGGAGCTAATATTTGTGCTGCTTTAAAAGATTTTCATAATGTTTGTTTTGACGAAACAGGAATCAAAACACAGCTATTAAATGATTTTTATGAGGCAGGTTTTAGGCCAGGTGATTTATCTAATGTATTATCCTTGGCAGGAAATAATGCCGCTTCTATGTTAAGAAATTTTCATAAATCTTGTTTTAGTAAAGAAAATTATTTAGATCCATTTTTAGCAGGTAAAGAACTTTTTACGCCGACAGAATTATCTAAAATATTATACGGGATAGGAATTAATATATGTCCTGCTTTTAAAAAATTGCATGATCTTTGCTTTGACATAGCAGGAAACACAACAAAATATATAAATAATCTTGTCAACAACAATCCGCCAAATAAGATACTTGATATATTATATGAAGAAGTTAGAAGATCTCCTTCTACTTTGTTGGATTAACAGAATATTAGTGAAGGAGAAAAACTGGTCTAGGCTTCAAGCCTCTTCAAGCCGAGTAGTTCACCCGGTAAAATAAAGCAAAAACAAGATTTTAATGGTTTTACAACAAGATGGCAAAGCAATATATCAAATTACATAGCTAGAGTTTGGCTGGAGTTAATAGTGTTGTTTAGAATGATTTTTGCAAGCGTTTATTGTACCTACGGATTGTGTAATAAAATGTAATGAGAATCATTAATTATTTTGTCAAACCAGACGACGAATTATTGACTGTGAAAATGTATACCGGTATAGTTTAATAAGTTTTTTTTTTCTAAGAGTTTATAATATACCAGGTTATAATTAGGCAAAAAGACTGATAGGATTATTACCTAGTGCATGGACCTTTATATATTTTTTGTTAATCAAGGTGACAAACCGGTGTTCTTGCCACCAACAATAAGTATAGACAACTTGTGAAGGAACGCAACTTTGATGTATACATACAGTATGTTTACATTGTATTGAATTTTCAGTAGCTATGTAAAAAAATATAAATGTCAACTATTGTCAACATCAAAATAAACTATTTTGAATTTAAATTTTGGTTGTTTGAATAAATTTTGTGTGCATAATCCTTATAGAGATTGTTATGAAACGGCAAAAATATTCAAGAAATTATGTTGTAAGAGATATTCATTATAATATTTTGGAAAGAAAATACGAGAGGACATTGGCGGAGAACGATAGGTTGAAGAAACAACTACTGGATGTCACGGACAAACAACACCAGGAGATGTCCAGGGCTATCGAACTCAAAGAAAAG
Source organism: Endotricha flammealis (assembly GCA_905163395.2). Lineage (NCBI taxonomy): Eukaryota > Metazoa > Arthropoda > Insecta > Lepidoptera > Pyralidae > Endotricha > Endotricha flammealis. The sequence continues at coordinate 13,074,883 of LR990867.1, read as the reverse complement.
AATATAAAATTGAGAGAGAAATTGCATGAACTGAAATTTGAGGCGTGCAAGTTAAAGAATTTTCCACCGGTTTAAATAGAAAAGCTATTACAATAGATACTTGAGTTATCTAGGTACCCACATAAAGTTCTATGTACTGTTTTAAAGGGGCAAAGAACGACTTCATAGAACATAAGCGTACCTAACAACCGCTGTGGTTCGTTTTGTGAGAAAGAAGAAAAAACAAAGCAAAAAGATATTACAGGCAATATTAATTAACAATCAATTACCAGCTAGCTCCTTTGCCTTCTATAAAAAAGAACGTAAGATAGGTGTCTAGGAACCACAATTTAACTAATTATAATAAGTTAAATAATATTAAATTTTTTACATTGTCGGTTTAAATATCCAGTTCTGTGTTTGTGATTAGAGGCTTTATGCAAATTATTTGTGTTAGAGATTTTGATGTAGGTAATAATAAACCTTTAGACGTTATTGTACTTAATTAAAAGGAAACTAAAATGTATCACACTGCGTACAATGATAAATTAAAGAAACTCGAAGATGAAAATAACTTATTGAAAAAACAAATAAGTGTATCAAAAAAACTGAGAGACCAAGCCAGTTACAATGCATTAGAATTGGCTGAATCGAATTTCTATTTAGAAAATGTCATCAAAGAAGCCCATATTGAAATAGAGAAATTGAAAAGTGCAAGTCAAAGTGTTTAAGTAAGTATTAATTTTTATGATAAAAAAACGTAAAATATATTTTTTGGAATTTTGTGTGAATAAAATAGTGTGTGATAATTTTATAAAATTGTGAACTTAAATTAATAAATTAAATAAAACTTATGGCAATGTCATTTAGAACGTAGTGTTTGCTCTACATAACTGGGTGTCTAAGTTCAGAACAGTTCTTTATTCCGTCTTTAGAACCATAAAAAATAAATCATAATTACTTATTATACTTATATTTCGTTCCATTAGACTTGGTACGAAAGGCACGAAAGCGTCAAACAAACGTTTGATTTTTAAAAACAATTCAATATAAAATATAAATCAATAGTATAGCACACACCATAACATGTTATTACAATAGGACGTGATAAACTATGTAAGTGTTCAAGCATCATTATCGAAGAGTCAAATAAACTGGAACAGAATATAATGTACCTATGACAGAACTGACCCTCTTCTTTGTCGCAATCGGAAACAAAGAATCACATTGCTACCTTTTTTACTCTAAAAAAACTGTCCTTTGTTCATTCCCTCGCATTAAGTACTTAAGCACTACCTTTTTTCACTCCAAAAAAGTAGTCCTTTCCTTTCTTCGTCTTTGTCTTTACTAAGGTTCAAAGTGCGATAGGGTTAAGGCCGTTCCTGTTTGCTGTTCATAATTAGTTCCCGTTCAATTCGCAAGACCTGTTCTGTTACTTCAAGTCAGTTGGACAGTTGGTTTACACGCATCCGCATGTCGCATTCGCGCGCTACGGCCCTTATGTGCGTGTGCGCACTCGTTGCGAATACTGCTGCGAAAGCTGCGCCGGCGCCGCCAAGGAGATCAGATAATAAAGGTGGGATTTTACAATTATAAAAAAAATATATATCGGATTTTGGAGGTAATTGTTATAATTAACTATGAGAATTTCGGAAAATCAATTGTTAAGATTTTTTTTGGTAGAGGAGATGATGATGAGAGATTTGGAGGGGAGAAATGGAGAGATAATATTAATAAAATTGTGTTTGAAAATTATTGCCAAACTCCTGTTGTCAGTTGTTGCGTGCGCAATAGTTAAATTTAAAAATACTGTCGTAATAAAAATTGGGAACGTGCGCCCATCGCGTGCGCCAATGTTTTTAGGGTGTCATTTTTATTCTTTCAAATTTAGTGTCAAATAAAAAATTGCAACGTATTCATGTAGTATCTAGATATATATATAAATATAAATATATAAGGACAATTCATACACATTGAGCTAGCCCCAAAGAAAGTTCGAAACTTGTGTTATGGGATACTAACTCAACGATATTATATTTTTATAACAAATAGGTACATTATATAGATAAACATCCAAGACCCGAGGCCAATCAGAAAAAGTTTGTTTTTCATCATGACCCGACCGGGGATCGAACCCGGGACCTCCTAGGTGGCGGTCTGGCGTGGTAACCATTACGCCACGGACGTCGTCATATCACTGAAAGAAAGAGTCAAGTCGCTACGAAGAAAGATAATAGAAAAATGTTTTCAGAGAAGGCGGCATAATAGCAACATTTTGTTCCTGATCATAAACTCCCTATCATAAACTAACTTCAACTAAAGTTTGCTTTACGTACAATACGCTATCATTACTATGAATTAATATCGAAACACACTGACATATATTTTTTGAATCTCAAGTTGACGCGCTAATGTTTATTAACTATCTAAAGAGTACAGGTTTGAAAACTCTCGGAGACGCTGGAATTGACAGTTTGCATGAAATCTGCAATGCTATATGGCGAACGGGCAAATGGCCTGATGATTGGACAGACTCCGTAATACTGCCCCTACACAAGAAAGGATCCACCAAGAAATGTGACAACTACCGCACTCTCGCCCTCATATCCCACGCCAGCAAAATCATGCTCCACATAATTAACAACAGACTAAGGCACTACCTAGATTGGCAAATCCCGCAGGAGCAGGCCGGTTTTGTTAAAGGTAGGGGCACGCGCGAGCAGATACTGAGTGTCAGGCAACTCATCGAAAGGGCCTACGAACACAATGTGCCTTTCATGATGTGCTTCGTCGAGTACAGTAAGGCATTTGATTGCGTGGACTGGAGCCGATTATGGATGGTTCTACAGGAGATGGGAGTTCCCGGGCACTTGGTCGGGTTGCTTCAGGGTCTGTATCTAAATAGCCGTGGGACAGTAAGGATTGATAAGGCGATGTCGAAACCCTTCTCGTTTGGCAAGGGAGTGCGTCAGGGATGTATCATCTCCCCTATACTTTTCAATACTTACGGGGAGCACATCATACGCCAAACCTGCGAAGAGTGGAGCGGTGGGATCACCATCAATGGCACAAAGATCCAGAATCTACGCTACGCCGATGACACCATCCTCTTCGCCTCAGACGAGGCTGAGATGTACGAACTCCTAAATAGCATGGAGCAACACAGCAAGGAAATGGGACTGGCCATCAACAGAGAAAAGACCAAGATCATGGTGGTGGATCGTGCTTCTAAGCTAGAGCTCAGTGGAACATTAAATTTAGAAACTGTGGACCACTTCGTTTACCTGGGCTCTGACATTAGCAACTCTGGCTCTTGTGAGAAGGAGATTCGTAGACGAATTGGAATGGCCAAGAGTGCCATGGCTCGGCTTGATAATATATGGAAGGATCGTAACATCAGTAACAAGACAAAAATGACCCTCGTCAATACTCTAGTCTTTTCCATTTTCATATATGGGGCTGAGACGTGGACGCTTAAAGTCGCTGACCGGAAACGCATAAACGCTTTTGAGATGTGGTGCTGGCGAAAGATGCTCCAAATTCCATGGACTGCGCATCGGACCAACAATTCGATTCTCAAGGAGCTCAAAATCGAACAGAAACCAAGGCTCGCCAATACGTGCTTACGGAGGGTACTTGAGTTCTTTGGACACATAGCCCGCAAGTCCGGTGACAACCTCCAAAAACTGATCGTCACAGGAAAAATAGAGGGCAAACGATCGAGAGGGAGGAGCCCGATGCGTTGGACCGATCTGATCCGCACCACACTCGACACTGGCATTGCTGAAGCGGTACACGCGGCAGAAGATAGGAAGAGATGGCGGAACATCGTGCGTGATAAGCTGATGCCTTGATGGGTCACGACCCCCAGCATTGGGGAATCGACGCAAGAAGAAGAAAGAGTACAGGAATTACAGGATACATTCTCGATGTCGTGATGTGACAAAACACAAAAATGAGATCAATGTCCTAAATAAATGACCCGTCAGTTGATAACGTTACAAACAGGACAATAAATGAGGTCGCATACCCAGAGGTCGGTTCTACTGTCACTTTGTTTGGACCTCCCGTTGCATTCTTACATACGTTTATTTGCGTTGTGTAAAGTGATATAAATAACCTAATACTGACAGTCTGACAGCCATAACTGGTTAACTATAGTCTGTTCAACATACGAAAAGACTAATGTAAACAAACGTATTCGAATAATTTTAATTCCTCTTCTTTTTCTTTCTGACTTGCCTCTCCACTATTGGTTGGCTGTCAGCTTCACAAACAAGCCCCCGTCTTTTTCCATTAGGAACAGCTTCTGAGCACTTGTGATCCCGGTCCACTGTCGTATGTTCCGCAGCCACGATTTCCTGCGTCAACTCAAATGCAAAACAAATGTTTGTACTGAGCGGGAATCGAACCCGCACCCTCTGGTCTGGTGGCTCTGGTCCACCAGGCTATCAATAAACACGTCCCGGGTATACGTCGAATTACAAGTAACCTCTCTCGAGGTAGGCAACGCATTGGTAGCGTTCCTACTCCTTGGTGTTACTGATGTCCATAGGCGGCGGTGACCACTTTCCATCAGGTGGCCCGCTTGCCTGTTTGCCGTATAACATAAAAAAACCTGGTATAAATTCTCAATCCAACAGCAACACAGCAACTCGTGGGAACCATGAACGAATTTTAAACCCTACACGAAAATAGGGTAGAGCATTTACCCATCTCCGGCCAGTAAGTGCATTACGGTTTGTAGGTCAGTGGTCTCGTCAAAGGCGCCGCGGTGTCAACGGCACAATCCACTTCGCCTAGATACGGGATGGCAATGATCTAGATCTGTTTTAGTGTTTACTATCTGATGATAGTACCTACTATTTCAATACGTAACTCTTTATTTCAATCATCATGTAATCTTTTCAACTCATAATCTTTCCACTGCAGGGATAGGGCTCGTCCTTCAATCGAAGGGGATTAGAGCGTACTCTGCCACGCTGCTCCAACGGATTGGCAGAGGTTTGAGTTTTCAAGCCACCTGTAGGCCACAGACGTTGATTAACGACTGTCATCCATCGACAGCAGCCTGGGCCAACGGCTTAACGTGCACTCCGAAGCACGGAGAAGCTCGAGATGATGAAACCCATCCAAACACTGGGTAGGGTCGACGATGCTTAACTTGCGTGGTCGTTATAGAATACGACACACAGCGACGCCATCGAGCTCCTCTATAAAATGCTCTACCACTCCGGAAATGTATCGAATCTTTAGGACGGCTATTTAGAATATTATGACGAAAAGCCAAGAAAAATGTCGGTGGTTATTGTTTAGGATGTTCACGTTTCACTCCACTTTTTGACATAAAAAAGTATCACGTAAATGTCAAAAATGAGATAAAGAATCGACATGGCATAATTACCATTTTTAAAACCATATATCAACTTGGGATCACCATCATATTGACATCAAAATGACATCATCTTTTGTAAGCATTAATTGCGCCTTGCGCCACTGAAGCATTTCAGTAGATAAAACCTTAAAGTACACATAATCCGCAAATAAACATTTAGAACATTTTAGGAAGGAACATTTAGGAAATGTCGACTGTATAACGTAAATATTACAAATTGCGTATAATTTTCATATATTGTCTCAAGTGGAAAATAGTTTCCCAGTGCATGCAACCGGGAAGCGACGTGCAGTTAGCATTTGTTAAGGAATGACGTCTGGAATGGATTTCATGTTTATGTAAGTACGTAGCGTAGGCCGGAAATATTTGCTAAAGAAATTTATACATAGCCACATCCCGGACACTCCATACAACGCGCGTGAAATAATTACCTATTTCTACTACATGAGCCAATGTCGTCTGTACACGCGTACACGTATGCGCACACGTATTATTCGTTCACTAAGCACACACCCGCCTAGATACCCGCTTGGGTAACGCGATTCGGTGCGGGGCGGAGAGTGGCTATTAGTATATTAATTTTTATATATAAGATAATAATACACACAGCGTCACCTGGTCCCAAAGTAATCTAGGGGTGTCTAGGGTTAATCTGTTTGTGCTATGGGTTAGACAAGGGATGCCTATAAACCATAGAAACACCCAGACTCTGGAACAAACAAATTCCATCACATCAACACTTATCCCGAACGGAAATCTAAACCGCGCCCTCTGGTGGCGAAGATAGGATCACTACCAACACACCACCCGGCTAATAATATCTACCAGATAAATATCCAACAAATATAAAGGCGAAAGTTATGTGTATGTTTGTTACTTCTTCACGCTCAAATGGCTGGGCCAATATTTATGATATTTGGTATTTAGGTAGTTGATACCTTGGATTAACACATAGGGTACTTTAATCCCGAAAAGTACGCGATTCCCATAGGATTTGATCAAAAGTCTGATATAGATGGCGCTACTAAAATAAATACACCCAATCGAAGTTGCGCGCGTTTCACCAGTTGGAAATAATTGTAGGAATATTCCTGTTTTATAATGACTTTGGCATTGATTAGTCTTCCTTGTGTGTGTCCAGGAAGACACGGGTTCGATTACCGCCGCCGCCCTAACGCTTCCTCGATTGTCTTGATCGTTTTTAGCCGTCGCCGTCGGACGTACGCAATGATATTTATATCAATAAAATTGTTTTGATTAGCTCGATGACGTTATTATTTATTTTCTTATTATTGAAGTAGATGTAAACAAAGAAATTCTTTAAGATATTATGTTATTCCTTTACAAATATACAACGCCATCTAGTCCCAAACTAGGTAAAGTTTGGATAGCTAATACATACATTAATTTTAAAAAATTAATACATAATGGAATATGTATTTGTAATGACGGAGGCCTATGTCCAGCAGTAGACTTGTGGCTAATGATAATTTTTTATATGCTTTTTTTACAGAATCCAAAATGGTGCAAGAGAAGACAATAGTCGTCAGAAGATTACCTAATGCCTACTTCTATCCATTCAGTTTATGGCCATTACCCAAATATCCTATTAGAGGTAAGATTAATACAATTTAAAACATTTTGGTATTTTTTTAAGGAGTCTTTAAGAGAGGTAGGGCAAGCTGATAGTCCGTTCAAATCGGAGCAGCCTGTCTGGGGAAGGACCTCCACCTTACACAAGATCGTAGCCAAATAGCTTTGGTCTCGGCCATGTTATGTTCCTACGGTGAGTAAGATGTCCAGAGCACCACTTGGGGGGGTTGGGTGGGAGGGTTGGCAACGCGTGAGTGATACCCCAAGTATTGCAAGCGTCTATAGGCCACCTTAGTGGTATATAAAAAAAGTTTTTATTATATTGTTTTGTGATTCCAGACACCGAAGAATCACACGAGTCGTTCCAATACAGAATGAGTTTAAAAAGACCATACGCGAAAAGGAACGAAAGGTAGAGGCCGGTAGAGGTTTAATAAATAAGACATAATCTATTTTATTATAAATACTAAAGAAAAAATTGTTCAGGGTTTTCCAACCTTTTTTTATGTTGTAGTGTAAAAATATTATATTTTTAGTATGGTCAACCAATGGAAGAGGTGACCAGGTACAGATCTAAGAACAAAGATTCGTTGTAAAGTAAGCATCGTTGTGATTTATAATTACATAGTACAATATTAATACTGTCCCACTAAAATTATAAAGTCGAAAGGTTGTAGTAAGTATGTTACTTCACGCTCAAATGGCTGGGCCAATTTTTATGACATTTTGTACGTAGGTAGCCGATACCTTGGATTGGACATAGGGTCCTTTTTATCCCGAAAATAAACACGATTCCGGAAGGATTTGGTCAAAAGTCTGATAGTCAATGGCGCTATAAAAAATAAATGGCGCTGCGCTGCTGTGTATAAATTCAAGCGAACGAAGTTGCGCGGGTTTCGCTAGTTGATAAATAAAAATTCGAGTAAATCCCTTCACGTAGTATTCAGAAATTTGAGTAATATTTACGGCTCTGCTCAGTTCTTTCATTGGCTGACTGTAAAAAAACTATTATGTTATATTATAAGTTTAGAATACGTATGTTTAGTACCTACATAACTTTACTGTGCTATAAATGAAATACTATGTATTCCATCCCCGGAAACTTGTTATTGGCTCTCCGATTTGATTATTATTTAGTACATAGTTATAATTTGTATTTATTTTACAAATGTTTTTTGAAAGAAAAATTTCACCTCCCCCAGGTTCTTTCAAAAAATATTTTCAAAATATGAATGGCTAGTTGCCTCACAACTAGGTATAAATCAAAATAATAAAATTTGTATTTATGTAGCCATTGGTCCTTCCTAATAATACATAAATAAATAAATATCATAATTTATGACAACTTGTAAAAAAATGCACATTACACAGCAGGGTTGTTACGGATGCAAAAATTTAGACATCCGCGGATGCGGATGCGGATTATTAGAAGTTCACATCCGCGGATGCGGATTTGATGCGGATGCGGATGCGATGCGGATGCGACTGCGGATTTTGGGATTTTAAAAGGATAATTATTTCAATTTTAAGTGCATAAATAACTGAAAATCAATTCAATTTTAACTTTTTAATTATTTAATCATATTTTTAGAACAAAATTACACAAGTTTTTAGTTTTACTGATACAACAGAATTTTAAGCTTCGAGTTTCATAATCAAAAATCTTTGTTTAATAGTTAAACTTAAAAATTGGTGAATTATATTTAATAAAAGCACGTGCCACTCTGGCTCCGCCCACTTTCTTTACAAGTAGTTACTTGTTGATGTGAATCTACATCCGTAAAAACTCCGCATTGATTGATGCGGATGTGAATGCGGATGCAGATGTCTGAATTAATGCGAATATTCCGCATTTACGGATGCGGATGCGAATATTCGTAACACCCCTGTTACACAGTCCTAAATTTTTACTTGCATAAATGGACTTTATTGTTTCGTTATAAGTAATTATTATTGTTCTTAAATATTTTGAAAGTCCATAATAATACGTAATAGTTGTTAAATAGTAGTAAGTAGTTCATAAGTTATTTTAAAGTTGTAAAATAATATTACTGTATTTTATATTAGGATTATAATAATTATAAACATTAAATTAATTACCAAATGTACTCTTTTATTTTAGTTATAATGTACATCTAGCGCCATCTATTGAGGAAAAACTAAAATACAATTAGCTAACGGGAGGTCTGCTTCAAAGGCAGCGCTGTTTTTCTCATTAAATAGTAGATATTCATATATAATAAATAGAAACAAAACAGCTTTAACTATACGAATAATCTTATCAGTTTAGAAAAAAATGATACATTACATACCTTTTTGGGTTTTCATCAGTTTTCAGACATGTTTTTTTTTGTCGCCATCTATTATCGAAAGGCTGAACTAATTTATCTTTTCGTTCCGCGTAGCGCCGTACCGCGCGCTGTTTTCGCAACTACGGTGGCGCTACGTTTTGCAGGGGCGTAGATTTTCTGAAGGCTGTATTGATCACGCCTGCGCTTTTATCTCAAAATTTCCAGCATCACATGACAGTAAACATGGAAGTGTAAAATTAGAAAATAGTTCCTAAATAAGGCCAAAATGAAATTAGGAATTGTGTGGTTGTTTTTCATATTTGTTAGGAATTGTTTTGGTGAGTACATTACATTTTTAAATTGTAACAATTAATCACTTTCAGAATATCAAAATAGCTTAATTAAATATTAACTATACTGTTCAGTTAATATTTTATTTTGTACCTATTTTAAGGTTTTATTTGACTATGAGGTTTTAAATACGATTACAATGTCCGACATATTATCACATGAGTAAATAAAACCATGGAATATTATACAGTAACGGAAAAAAGAAATATTTACATGTTTTAAAACGATGTAATACTTTCTGTACAAATTAATTTATTAGCAATTGGAATAAAATTAGTATAGAGAAATAAAATTATCTACTACATACGTTACAAAATAAAAAAAATTGAGTTCTTATATACTTGTTTAATCTAAATAAAGAATTAAAAATACGTAAAATTAATTTTTTCAGGAGTAAAACTTCTCGAAGCCAACCCGGATGTAAAGAGGCTTTACGATGATTTACTAAGCAATTATAACCGGCTTATCCGGCCGGTGACTAATGTCACTGATATACTAACAGTTAGACTGGGGTTGAAGCTGTCACAACTGATGGAGGTGAACCTGAAGAACCAGGTCATGACGACCAATCTTTGGGTGGAACAGGTAATATTTTTTGGACATTATATACGTATTTTACTGCTTCGTGCATCGAGTACGTTTCTCTGCTTCGTGTCTTGCTAGCCGTTACGACTTCATGCAAAAATTCGTTACAAAGGTTGGCTTCACATTCTCGCGAAGTTGACTGAGACGAAGTTAGAAGACAAAGGAAAAGTATAGACGAAGTAGGACGAAGACACGCTCATTTTCGTTCAACTTTGCGAAATTGTTACCAGAGTTACATTGTGAAGATAAAAAAATCGAGTAAATCCCTTCACGCAATATTTGGAATACTTAAATCATATTTATGACCTTGATCACCTCTTTCATTGTCTCTCTGTATTCTGTTTTATAGTAATCTATGTTTTACATTCCAGAAATGGTTTGACTATAAACTGACGTGGAACCCTGATGACTACGGTGGCGTTGAGATGCTATACGTACCATCAGAACACATCTGGCTACCAGATATTGTTCTCTATAATAATTGGGATGGGAATTATGAAGTGAGTAATGAGTATAGAAGATTTACTGTGTAGTCTGTTTTTTTAAACAAACAAGTACTGAGTATTCCATCATAATAATCATAATCATTTATTCCTTAACAATTCACATCGTATTGGAAATTTTCATTAAAAATAACAATATTTTTATACAATAGGCTAATCACGAATAATAATATTAGTAAAATTGATTGAATTACATTAAAAAAAAAAAAAAAAAAATATATAGGGACAATTCATACAGATTGAGCTAGCCCCAAAGTAAGTTCGAAACTTGTGTTATGAGATACTAACTCAACGATATTATATTTTATAACAAATACATATATAGATAAACATCCAAGACCCGAGGCCAATCAGAAAAAGTTCGTTTTTCATCATGACCCGACCGGGGATCGAACCCGGGACCTCCTGGGTGGCGGTCTGGCGTGGTAACCATTACGCCACGGAGGTCGTCAAAATAATAATAATCATTGATAAATAAAAAATTGGTACTTAAATTTTGCTGGACAGTACACTGATAGTATGCACCGCTATGATGTCAAACTCAAACTCAAACCGTCTTAAAATAAATATAATTGTTGGTTCACTATTTTGTTAACACTTGTTAGCATGCAAACTTATGGTTGTAAAACTCCTGAAGACTATAGAAGCATTGGCTGATCAACCATGACCAACATTTCCGATATTGACAGAGTGAGATGTATCTTTTTTTTTGACTCACACAAATTGATATAGCCCCAAAGTAAGTTCGAAACTTGTGTTATGGGATACTAACTCAACAACACCATATTTTATAATAAATACATATATAGTTAAACATCCAAGACCCGAGGCCAATCAGAAAAAGTTCGTTTTTCATCATGACCCGACCGGGATTCGAACCCGGGACCTCCTGGGTGGCGGTCTGGCGTGGTAACCATTACGCCATGGAGGTCGTCAAACTCTCTTAATAAATGTTTTGAATCTTTGAATATGTCAAATATAAAATATTTTTTTCAAGGTAACACTAATGACGAAGGCAACGCTAAAATACACGGGCGAAGTCAACTGGAAGCCGCCAGCGATCTACAAATCGTCTTGCGAGATCAACGTAGAATATTTCCCGTTCGATGAGCAGACCTGCTTCATGAAATTCGGCTCGTGGACTTATAATGGTGCTCAGGTAAGTAATTAATATAAATAAAGGGAAGTCTTCGTGCTTCGGAGGGCACTTTAAGCCGTCGTTCCAGGCTGTTGTCGATAGATGATAGTTGTTAAGTCAAGTCGGTGGCCTTCGGGCTTGAAAACTCCGGCCTCTGCCAATATGTAGACAACATATAAGATTTTTAAAAATTCTCATGGGAACGGGAGAAACAGAAGGGCGAGAATAAACCGGGAGCGCTAAAGCCCTGTAAATGTAGAGAGCTGAAATATTAAAAAAAAAAAAAAAATTACAGATCTGATAAATAACCCAGTAGATTAAAACAAAATTTTGTTTCTATCTAAGCCAGTAGCTATCATGGATTTTCTGGTGTTTACGGGCATGAGTGATTCCGTACCGTCGGACGTCGACTCTTCAGTCTAATAAACAATTTTTAAAAAGTTCCGCGATTTTCGCTAGGGTTACTATTTTGACGAACCGATCTCTGCAGAATTTTCATATGTAATAAAACTTTAATTACTAAATCAGGTGGATTTAAAACATATGGACCAATCTCCGGGCAGCAGCTTGGTCCACGTGGGCATCGACCTCAGCGAATTCTACCTATCTGTGGAGTGGGATATCCTTGAGGTGCCGGCGACCAGAAACGAAGAGTACTATCCTTGCTGTGCAGAACCATTCTCAGGTAATTTATATTTATCATTATCCGTGTCCACACAGACCGAGCATGGCTCGCGAGGCGAATGCTCGGTGTGTGTGGACGTACCTTGGAGTTTGGAGTCAATTTTGAGAATAGATAAAATCGATAATATTTGGCTCACGGTTGAGCGGCTCTTGGCCGAAGCAACATATTTAGATTCGAAAGAGCTTATAATTAGGCCTATTTGAATAAAAATATTTTGAATTTTAATTGATTACACCAGAGGCAACCCGAGATGCACGTCCACATATCGAGCATTCGGCTCGCGAGCTGTGCTCGGTCAGTGTGGTCACGGCTATTCAAAGTGGCAGTGATTATGATTTGACCACCCAGTAGTGCGTTGGTACTGATCCTGACCTTCAGCACCAGAGGATATGGATTCGATTTCCACTGCAAACATTATGTGGTTCAACTCACACAGCGCCACCTGCCCCCTTACCCTTGAAGATAGAATTATAATAGAAGATCGCCATTGGATTGTTAATTTTAGGTACTCTTTATAGCTAAACTAGCGTTAACTAAATACTAAACTAAATGAAATGTATGTATGCTAATATTTGGTTAGTAAAGTATAAAATTTCAATGGTACGAATTAGGATTTGCTGTTAATTTTGCATTTGAAATTATACAGAATTGAAATTAAAATCGCGATTACTATGCAGAGTAACCTAGCTGGTCGCAAAGTGAGCTAGGTTTGACCTGCTTGTATTATGACCAGATAATATTATCTATGGAAATATATAAATATATATATATAGATATATGTTATCGTAATTAAATATTTATAATACAATGGCAAATACCTAGACTCGAGACAAACACAAATACAATCATCAAACCCATGCCCTGATGTCGAAGGTAGAATCAGTACTGACGTGCCACCGGGCTGCCAATATAATCTTATAAGATTGTCTACATTTAAATCACAGGTATACATTTTCTTTGACTTGGAGAGCGAGCTTTGTTTACCATCAGATGGGACCAAGACGGACGCTGCACTGCAAGGGACACTCCTAGTTTCTAGTATCTCTATGAAAGTGACGCAGACCACGGTGTCACCGCGCTTGGAATCACTTTCATGGACACACAAAGAAACAACATAGTAGTGTTGCTTGCAGTCTGCAGCGTGTGGTCCGTTTTGTAATTGGACCTTTTATATTGTTCTAAAATAACGATCGTTTTCAAATTTTTAACATTTCTTTTGTTTCAGATATAACTTTCAAATTGACCATGCGTAGAAAAACATTGTTCTACACAGTAAACTTGATTATTCCGTGTGTAGGTCTCACATTCCTAACAGTTTTAGTATTTTATCTTCCATCGGACTCTGGTGAAAAGGTAGGTATATTAGCTGTGTGTTAGGTAATATACTTAGTTACTAAAGTTTTATTCGCAGTAAAGCATAAAAAATCACAAGACTGACGATGATAATATGAAAAATTACATGCAAAACTTATGATTAATTGCAGTTCAAAACACTGGTAAATCCATAAAATATAAACATTATGAACATGCCTATCCTAATAGATTTATAGTAATATGCTAGAAAGAAGTCTCTTGAATTAACAGAAATTGAAAAAATTACCACATTGCGAATAAAACTCACTGGTGTAAGGCACAACGATTCAGATTCTCGAAAGTATATGATAAAATTATAATTCAAACATTTACGGTGATTTTTTTTTGTGGTAGACACTAGTGCTAATTCTGTTGTACAGTTAACTAAACTAATTTTGACAGGACCAAAGGTGTTGTCCTTCCTTGGTTTACAATTAGTGACAAGGATAGCAACACATCGTCTTGTCAAAATTAGTTTAGTCTAGTTAAATGTACAACAGAATTAGCACCTCAAACTAAAGAAAATAAAAAGAGATAGCTTGAGTTTGCTGATAATTTACTTTAATCTTTTCGAAAATTTGAATCTTTCGAAAAATTGGATCGTAATGTATTTGGTTTTTGTATTTGTTCCGTGTGATGTGATTATGAACATCGAAGGTGATCTGCTTGTCTCCAATTCTGCTATTCTATTCTATAATACAGGCTATTTAAAGAAGAATCTACGAGGAGGTATGTGTAATAAATTGAATTTAAACATACGAGTATACATAAATGGATTAATGTTACGTTCACATGAAATCACTTGTCAGATTACTCTATCGTTAGATGATTATTAAAAGGTCAAACAAAAAGCGGACGATAATCGTCTCTTTGGCTCTTAATAAACAAAGATCATCTAAGGTCTAATTATGTAATATTAAATGCCGTTCTTTATGAAACAAAACAAGTTTTAGTTGAACAGAATGAAAAAGCGTCTGGTCCGAGAGTAACCCAGGTTTAATCTGCTGCTGTTATGAGAGAAATGTTCTGCATACGTTTTGTAATAAATGTGAACGCAGCATTAAGCTTAAAGTAAAGAGACACTATATTTTTTAAAATCATTATTAATCATGGTGTTAATTCTGTTGTACATTTAACTAAACTAATTTTGACAGGACCAAAGGTGTTGTTGTCCTTCCTTGGTTTACAATTAGTGACAAGGAAAGCAACACTTCTAGTCCTGTCAAAATTAGTTTAGTCTAGTTAAATGTACAACAGAATTAGCACCATTGTCTTTTTAAATTATTTTACTTATAACCAGATATCTTTCGATGTTCTCTTTTGACAGGGTAGTATGCCGGGCATGTGTGTTTCCATCCTTTAGTCCATTTTACCATCCATTATCCGTCATGCCTTCAAATTCCATCATCGTAGTCTTTTTTGGTTCATTAGCTAGATATGTGATTGTATTAGTTTCATTTCAATGGATTTGTTCATCATTATTGTCTTTCCACAGAAAATTATACCAAAATAAATTTGCCATGGAGGATATCCAAAACTTGCCATGGAGTTATTATGAAATATTTTGGATTTCATTTTCATTCATTGAAGAAATTTTGGAGTTTTTCACCATAGAGGTTTTTCAAGCTGGAACTTCATAATTGAAATACCTACTGATTCTTGATTTTTTTTAAATAGTTGACAAGCGACAAGCGTAGACACTATGCTCTAAACCCCTACTATGTAATGTGACCTAACAACCTTCAGCAGGTTGAGTAAAAATGAAAAATTTTCGATTATAAAATGAAAATTTTGTTCCATAAATATGTAGTTGACATCAAGAGATACCAAAAATAATACTTTCTGACTGAATATTGGAAAAAAAATCTTAAATTTCAAACGTTCATTTCAATAGAATAATGAAATGAAACAGAATGGAAGGAGATGGTTGGGTTTTTAAAAAAATAGAAAATACTGTGTGCCATTCCTGCGTTTGTAAAACACTGGAATCTATTATTAAACTAATATTTTTAATGATGGCAAAATTGTTTTGAGAAGATTCATTAGGAAAACCAATCCTAATTCTGTCACTATTACTATGCCTTATAGGGGCTTGAACATTTGGATGTCTAATAACTTTCCTTATATAAAAACCTTTTATTTTTGACTCTCAAAGTTTTGATACTTGAGCTAAATTTTATGCTAAGCTAACATTGTGATCACCAACAGAAGACTTCTACAAAACGTGCAAGACGTTGCACGTGTTAACTTTATATGATATACTGCATTTAATTGTTAGATGCTAGCTAATGGCATGAGATAAACTTCTATAACAAAAATTAGTTGAAATTCGCACTGTTTCTAGAACATTGGTATAGGCGGATTTCCTCTAAGATCTTATACAATTTCTTTGCGCAGTCTATACAGCGTATGCTTATGTTTCATAGTTAAAATAGATTAGTATGTATTTGACAGAAATTTTAAACTGTTGTGTTTGTTGAACAATATATGTGATAATATTCTGTGAAACATAATGAAACACATCTTTACTTACTTTCCACGTTGTACATGCTTATTTACACCTGCTCAATACATACAACATGCATGTAAATGTCTTATGCACAGCTTCAAACCACAACATAACAAGACACTCATCATACTACAGTGGAAAGACAATTGCATAATATTGAAGACCGTGTAACTCAAAGAGGACTTCTCTCCCTTAGATTTCGCTCTGCATCTCCATCCTGGTCTCCCTCACAGTGTTCTTCCTTGGTCTGGCCGAGATCATCCCGCCAACTTCCCTGGCGATCCCTTTGCTTGGGAAATATCTACTATTCACCATGATCCTCGTCTCGCTGAGCGTATGGGTCACTGTATGCATACTTAACGTCCATTTCAGGTAATATATTATGTCTTTTCTCCTAGATATCATTAAGCATCTCTATCCTGGTGTCGCTGACTGTGTTTTTCCTGTTACTGGCGGAGATTATCCCGCCAACGTCACTGGCAATACCATTGTTAGGGAAGTATTTGCTGTTCACAATGATTTTGGTATCGCTCAGTGTTTGGATGACTGTATGCGTGCTGAACGTGCATTTTAGGTGAGTCGTTTCAATTCAAATGAATTTGTAATAAAACGACATTATTAAACATTGAATTTAAAAGTTTAGATGGTAGCATAAAGCTAAAAAATACCTAAATGCAAATATTATTAAATTTTCCTTTGAAAGTATTATTGGCTTTACAATACACGGCGTTTGAATTAAAATAATGTACCACATTATTTTCACAGATTTATTTAGAGCAAGCTAAATTGAAATTAGATGCTTAACTTATAAAACCAGTGTTGCACCAAATTTTAAAAAGTAATGATTTATCACAAATTAAACCCACATTTTTATATTTTAAGAACGATAATATCATGTAAAATGATTTTTTTAACGGACGATTTTATAGGTACATTTATTATTTAATAATAAACTTACATAATAAGTGTTTTATTTGTGATCAAAGTATTATTACAATGTAATTAATATCATTATAGATAAAGTTCATTCTTGTACGCGTTCAGTAAACCAGGTCGCATTTCACTTTTCGCATCTTTAGTAAACATTTTGCAGGAATCTTATAGTGTCACTGAAATTTCTTGAGAATATACTATGAAACCTATCTTATCTGTTCATAACACACAGTTTATGCACCGCCACACGTGTTTTGTAGTGGTTTGATCATAATTTTCGTCTCCTACGGCCATAAACACATCTTGGCATAAAGCGAGTGTGGGTTGAATGCATAAATTCACAGTGCAGGGTACAAAAACTTTCATGAATCACTATACAATACATTGTTGGAAATATCTTCGAGAAATATGCTTTTTTACGTCATAAGGCGGACAAACAAGTGAACTAGCTGATGAGCCTTCCAATGCGCTGCTCGCTACAAGGAAGGTTGGAATTGGAAGAAAAGTGTAACCGAAGTTTGCAATCTGTATTATTGGAATAAAAATAGTAAACAACAGCTCACAGTAGTAGGTCTCATAATAACGTAACAATAGATCGTGGTGCTTGGTAATACAATCTCACTTGATTGGCCATCTCTCTAGACTAGGAAGCCTTTTGTTTTAAATTGCTGTCTCTAGCGTAGTTGGTAAGTAGGAAGTCCTATCAATATTTTTTATGCCAAGGTCGCAAACAAGCATGCGGCCGGCCTGATGGTAAACCGTCACCGTAGCCTATAGACGCTTGCAATACCGGGGGTATCACTCACGCGTTGCCAACCCGCCCAACCCCCCCAAGTGGAGCTCTGGAGACCTTACTCACCGTAGGAACATAACATGGCCGAGACCAATGCTATTTGGCTACGGTCTTCTGTAGGGTGGAGGTCCTTCCCCAGACGGGCTGCTCCGATTTGAGCGGATTATTCGCTGTGCCCTACGTCTCTTAGAAATCAGTCTAATTTATTTCTGATTAAATTCGTTGTAAATTCCAAGATACTGTAGTTTCTCCTCCGGGACGTCAATAAAGCTTCATTACTTGTTGTCAATTAGTCGCCGTCGATCCTGGCTTTTACAGGAGACACAGCGGTGGGAATGTGTGATGGACTTATGCCAATATTCTTCAGGCTTAAATAACGAATCCGTCAATCGTAATAAATTAGAAATGATAGTAGCATGGTATACCTCGATAACCGTGCTTGAGGTTTTTTTTAGTAAAATCTATAATAACATATTTTTCGCCTGAACAACGTGCATTGAATGCCTCTCCTGGTCTAGTGTGGGCATCGTATTTCATACACTATTGTCCTGTTATCGATGTGACGTCGCTACAATGAACCCCCGGATTTATGTCCCCTATATTTGGCGTACTATTATACAGGTCAGTTATTACATTAAGTTTATTATATTTAATAGAATTTGACACTGCTATTTTAGTTTATTTTGATTTTTATTAATTAGCGAAACCAGCGCATCTTTGTTTTGCGTGTATTCCCCTTTCCCGTGGAAATTTCGAGAATTTCTTTCTTATGCCCTACGTTTTAATAAGAACACACCTCCAAGTTTCTGGTGTCTACAATCAGCGGCAAAAGTTTGAAGGTAGGTAATCCGGCTAATTTGGATATGTAACCCGCGTCTGGCAAATTCATAATATGAATCTTTTTGTCAATTTAGTCGGCTTGTAAACTTTAACAGAATGTGACCAAAAAACGCGCAGTAAGTACTCTGGTGTAAACATTTTGTTTATTATGATATAAATATGTATTATAAGCTGCAACAATTAAACTAAATTTCAATAGGACGTTATTTCCTGAAATAGGTTTATAAATCACGCGGATTCATTGTTATTTTGTCATTAAGTGTGGAACACGGTGTGAGTTATAGTAGATCGTGATTACGAATATTATTAGTCGAATAATTTGTTCATTTTGACGACCGCTTGCTTTAACAATATTCGAGTTCAATTTATCGGAAAGGCTTCATATGATTTTCTATTTATTTTTAAAACTTTTTGGGTTAAATAAATAACGTTAAAATGATATTAATTTATTGACAATATAAATTACATATAAAAAAATACACATCTAATATTATTCTTACGTACGTATATTATAATATTCTTTATTGCACTAAAATAAAATGTGATACAAAAAATACATGTTGTAAGTTACAAACAGGTTGTAAGTGTAACAGGCGGTCTTATCGTTAAGCAATCTCTTCCAGACAATCTTTGGGTAGAGAAATATACCCAAGAACATGTAAGCCCTGTTTGTCTAAACTTGACCAATGTAGTAAACAATCTTAGCGTGTCTTTTTATTCAATTATCCATGTGTAAAATCGATAAATTTCCAGAATAATAAGAGTGTCAATGCCATTTCTAACTTTATTATTATTTGGGGTGAATGATGATTTTATTTGCCTATTTTCGTTAAAAAGACATGCTAAGATTGTTTACTACATTGGTCAAGTTAAGAAAAACAGGGTTTAGGTGATATGACAAATGGTGGTGGTTTTGGTGTGTGTGTGTGTGTGGAAGTATCACCAGTGCCCGCGACCCCGCCACGTGAAGGCGGAGAAGGTGGCAGACAGTCAGGTTTTTAGTCGGTATCCCTCATTGGCTAGAGAGGTGAGCCCGACAGACCCCCGTCGCTTCTCCAAGTGGCGGGACATGCAGTAATGCATTTTCCTGACTTTAAACAAAAAAAAAAAAGTGGTGTGACAAAGAACTAGACTAACAATAAAAATATCGACAGCAATAAATCACTGTGACTATTCTCGCAATACAAACAGTTTAAATGGTACGTAACGTTAACGTCATTCCTATGTCATCAAGTTTATGGTCACATATCAAAATCCACAGATATAGTTGAAACACAGATATTTTATTCATATATAAAGTAAAATCAGAGACTTTCCATATAAATAAAATCTCTGAGTTGAAAGACTTGAATAGAAACCGTTGATTTTAAAAGAAAGAAATTAATTTATTATTAATTATTAAATGTCACACGTAACAATGAAACAGTAAAACAATAAAAATACAAAGTTTATATAAACGAAAAGTGAAACAGAAAAGGTATCCAATCACACATAGGTATTTAGACGCAGATATCACAAGCACTATCTCTAGATATCTTTATCATTAAATTCAAATTCAACATATTTTTATTACACACCGGACACTCCATGCAAGGCGCGTGAAACCATTACCTATTTCTACTACCTACATAGGCCAATGTCGTCTGTACATGCGCACACGTATACACATTCGTTCACTAAGCGCATACCTTTGCAATAGCACCCGCCTCGACACCCGCCTGTGGTTAGGTAACGCGATTCGATGCGGGGCGGAGGGGGGCCATTCTACCTCGGGTTATTACTTATTATTATGGTAAAAGAGTTGCCAATTTGAATAAATTTTAGCAGAACACGGACAATGGTATGTTTCTCTGACACTGATCGTCGGCTCTATGCTCGCGACAAAAATTGTTCAAATTTCGTGTCAATATCAATCGCTGCCTCGCTCGAACAAAATAGGAATTGAGCGGGATAACTAGAGATTGACACTAGATTTGAATGATTTTTGTTACGAATATAGAGCCGTGTAACGCTGTATGGTATTCGTGAATCTCCTATTTATAGTGGCTATAAAACCCAATATGTTTTAGGTCACCGTCCACCCACACCATGTCTCCATGGATGAAGAAGTTGTTCCTGCAGCTGATGCCGAAGCTGCTCATGATGAGGCGTACCAAGTACTCGCTGCCGGACTACGACGACACCTTCGTGTCTAATGGTTACACCAACGAGCTGGAGATGAGGTAAAATGCAATGTTTTTAGCAATTCGAAGACATCCCTCCATCCATCCCATCTCCAAGACATCCCATGTGCGATGATTATGGGTAATAAAGAATGACATCCAATCCAACACCATTTGTGGGGGCGAAAATAACGAATTATCCACTTTACATGTAGGAGAAGCAGCTCAAATAAATATTTATTAAGATTTTGTTTTACCAGTTGGGAAAACAGACAGAAATAAGAAAGAATTTTTTTAAAAATTATTTTATTAATTTACGTGAAAAAACTTATAAGAACGTATAAGATATATAAGTAAAACAATAAATTATAGGCATCAGCTCAGCATGGACCGTGGGCCCGGCTTCATAACGTGGCGCTGTTCAATTATGTCATTTTTATTTTATGCCACAAAGTTGGCAAACAAGCATACTTGTGCAATACCGGGGGTATCACTGACGCGTTGCCAACCCCCCCTCCCACAAAAGGATGCTCTGGAGACCTTACTCATCGTAGGAACACAACATGGCCGAGACCAATGCTATTTGGCTGCGATCTTCTGTAAGGTGGAGGTCCTTCCCCAGACGGGCTGCTCCGATTTGAGCGGATTATCCACTGTGCCCTACCTCTCTTTGTTCTTTAAATTACAGCTTCTAGTGTTAATTGGCATTATTTTCATCTTTGCATTGAATTTAACTAAACAAAAGTATACTCGTAAACTATATTCGTAGGTGTTAAATGCAATCCCTATTCAACCTCACATATTTCATTCTCCAACATATCGGCGTAGTGCAAAAATAATGTTCAATTATTCGTCCATTGTGGTAGCATGTGCCCCACTCTGATAACACTGCAAAATACAATTCAATGAGGATTAAGCTTCGCATAGAACATGCATAGTTCCACATAACTTATTATAAGTATATTCTTTATGGAGAACGAAGTTTTTTAAATTTAACGTTAAGACTGACGGTTGTTGTCAAAGGATAATAGTCGTTAAGCCAAGTCGGCGGTGTCATGTTGGGCACTTAATGGTAATGATCATTGCCAGCCATGAAGTACAGACACATCAGGGGAGCCCACGGGCAGTTGAAGATCTTTTATAAGAAGTAAGGGGGAAACAAGAAGATAACAGAAATCCCAAGGAGTTGTTCAATTCGTCAGTTTTTTTGCAATTATTGTAGTATCAAATATGATGCAAATATAATGCAGAGAAAAATATACTTTTCATAAGTTTTTACATAGATTCGCGATAGTTGCATTCTGCAATGTACCTTTGGGAGTATAACTTATATCTCGGAAAATATTTCTATCTCATATTCTTATAATCTTCCAAGTTTTCCCCATTCAAATATTTGCATTTTGAACACTACGCGATTGGTTTCGATCGGTTTGTTTCTTTGACTCCTACAAAATAGATTTAAAGTTTCTTTGAGTTCTGTTACTACAAATGCACGTCTATGTACTGGGTTTGTGATTTTTATATGTAAATAGAATGTATATTCCATCATTTGAAGAGGACGTCTACGTGGGCTTACTCTTACGGCCAGGTCATGACTTTTATTTATCTCGCATTAGGTGACGCGTACATTTCGTTTCCTCCCCACGCCGCGTAGCGTGGCTCTGCAAAATTCGTTTGCATTGCCGCTGATTGCAGCGTCTTGTGGCGTCATTAAATATTTTTGTACATTTGTTCACACCGCTCGCAGTATTAATTATTCTTGATATTAGCAGGGACAGCTTGACGGATGCCTTCGGGGATTCCAAGAATGGTGACAATGGTGATTACCGCAAGTCTCCTGCTCTTGAGGACGACATACTGTCTGCTAGCGCTCATCAGAGGCCATCAGGTCAGAAAAGGAAAGGACAGAAAATTTAAGAAGGTGACATATATGCCTCATATATCTCACCTTCTTCAATTTACTGTCACTAAAGCGTCAGTAGACCTAAGGAAAGTCACAGAAAGTCGCTGCATTTTTATGACAGAAGAGGACAAATGATCTAGTGGGTCACTCTGATAGTAAGCAATCACTGCTATCCATGGACATCCACAACTACAAGATCTTGGATGCGTTGCCCATCTATGTAGGAATGAAAAAGAAAGGATAGGGAAAGGAAACTGAAAAAGCAAGTAGAAGGGGGGGGGGGGGTATTAGGTATCTGAGTACATACTAATCAATTGTGTCCCACAGTGACGGAGTCTGAGAACATGCTGCCTCGTCACCTGTCCCCTGAAGTGGCTGCAGCGTTGCAGAGTGTGCGTTTTATCGCTCAACATATCAAAGATGCAGACAAGGATAACGAGGTTAGTTTAAAAAACAAATGTTTAATTATCTCAAATTCACTGACATTTATAATTTTTTTATTAACATTTAATAGCATTTTATTCCTATTTCCTGATGAACGGTTTTTTTTTGACAAATCACAAATACAAATATTCCTTATTCGTGGAACATGGGTACATTAATGGTCATTTTAGTACAATAAATAGTCTCACTATGTCCTGCAGTTAAAATAATAAGTTAATTTTTACATAGAATACAATTTCCACCATCAAAATTACGAAATATATAAATCATGTCACATTTGTACAGAAAATAAAAATAAAGTTGAAAAAATATCACATAATTACACAAAAATTTATCTCACACTTAACACACACAACGTCATCTAGTCCCAAACTTGAACTATGGGTACTAAATCGGTGATATTCGTAACACGCATTACTTTGTTTGGGACTAGATGACGAGATGATTTAAGAACATTTATTTTATTTATTATCTGTCGTTGTATTATAAAGAATTGTGATTATGACTCATAAAAAACAAAAAAAGTACTTTTTATATTCAAATCAGAATTCCGTGAACCTCAATTTGCACGGCACTCCTGCATATTTATAAGTCTTTAAAACAACTACGAGGAAAAAGCAGACGGCTTAATTATCGTCGAATAACAATAAAGAACTAAATACATTACTTGTTCGTCGCAAGTTAAATATTCATGCGCCGTTGTTAAGGAGTAATGGTTCCGGAGCACAACGAAATATTGCTGGGGAGTGACGATGGATGTTTTTATGTTAGATAACACGGTATAAGTGGGCCATTAATTCATTAAATGTAAGGATTAAAATTCTTGCTTTAAAGCTACATTGTCATTAAAATGTAAAGTCAACCAATCAAAGTGGTGACCGATCAAGGTAGATAACTAAGAACAAAGATTTTTATGTTAATAATGTACACATTGTTATGAAACTTTGTAATTTCATAGTATAGTATGAATACTATTGACAAATATCCCGTTTTACTGTGGAAATTTAGAAAAATCCATTTTTATCCGCCTACGTACCTTCCAACTTTCAGATCTCAGCGATCAGCGGTTTGTTGATTCTCAGTCAGTCACTAAGTCGTTCAGAACTAAACACTTTATATATATATATATATATATATATAACTGACATTATGCTAAGGTTAAGTTTCTAATCGTAAACATGTAACTTAACATTGGCGTGGATTACCACGACTTATACCTAAAAGTCGTGGGTGAGAGCTATTCTGCAATATATTTGGCTAACCCCAATATGGCGCTCGTTCGTGTTACTCGCCAAAATTGTGCACCGCAAGTGGAATTTCCCAAATATCATGCTACAACAAAGTATACACAATCTATTTCATGTCGGACGTCGCGTGCCCGCTTGCATCGTAAAATTTCACAACTAAAAGCACAATGCACTATTGAGTTTTACGAAACAAATTTTTTTATGGATAGGTTTTTTTTTCTTTCTTTTTTGTAATGGAAAAATTATTTGTGCACCCTGCATGCAGGCTAATTTTTTTATGAATGGTTTTAGGTTTTTTTTCTTTTTTTTTTGTAATGGAAAAATTCTTTGTGCACCTGTAGTAATAAAAACTAAATTGCTCAAAATCGATAACTTTTATAAGTTCGTTTGTGACCATGGCCGGTGTTACCTGGTCGAAACGTCAGGCAATAACAAGATATGATCTCGTTAATTACCGTTTTATTATTAATTTGAAACATCGTTATCGACTCGCAAATTAAACAAGTCTCGTTACTGGATTGCTAGGATGAATCCTGGGATTTAAATAAATAAATATCAGTTTCACAATATTATTATACTTACCTAGATCAATATGAAATTTAATAAACATGAAGTCGTTATAAATATCTTCATTGCGATAAAAGCACACAATATTATGTTACCGCAGAACAGATATGATTGTATTGTAAATCTTGTGCCAAGTAGGTATATAGGCCAACTAAGAAAGAAAAAAAAATACTCATGAAACTATTTCCCAAAAAAGAAGTAATCCCACGAAAACACTTACAAAACATCT
Organism: Endotricha flammealis; assembly: GCA_905163395.2. Lineage (NCBI taxonomy): Eukaryota > Metazoa > Arthropoda > Insecta > Lepidoptera > Pyralidae > Endotricha > Endotricha flammealis. The sequence goes on along the minus strand of LR990867.1, from coordinate 13,049,383 downwards.
CCAATGGCAGTAAATTCCAATTTAAATATTCAAAGGGCCATGGATGAAGCATTAAAATATTATGTCGGTCGTTGATGGCCAGATTGCAAATCGTTGTTAATATAATAATATAAAGACTATGCAAATTTTGACACTCCAGTCGACTACAGCCTTTGAGCTGCGAAAGTCGCTTGAAAGCATGTACAACGTTGTTTGTATCGATAATAAATCGTTTACGCTAAACTAATTCGATAGTCGATATTTTATTAATATTGTTTATATTTTATGAATATCGATTAGTTGAAAATATTAATGGCAGTGCTGGGTTTCATGAAGGATATTCAAAACTTTATATTCTAGCGCGTAGCTTTAGCTACGTCGTAGCTTTTACTACGAAATAGCTTTTACTAGTTTTAAACATACGTAATATGTAGCAGATATTTGCTTAGCCGCGTAGCAAATAACATGCGGCAACGTAGCAGTTTTCTATACTAATATTATAAAGAGGAAAGATTTGATTGTTTGTTTGTTTGAAATGAATAGGCTCCGAAACTACTGGACCAATTTCAAAAATTTTTTCACCAGTAGAAAGCTACATTATCAGGGAGTGACATAGGCTATAGCTTTTCCCGAAATTCAATGTGGTTCCCACGGGAACGGGTCCGGAACTTCACGCGGACGAAGTCGCGGGCAAAAATGCTAGTGATATATAAATATCGTAGCAACGATTAGTACTACCGTAGATGTATGATTTACCTATATACATACATGATTGGAGACCCAAGAACGGACATAAGATATTTTGTAACCCCGAAATCATACTATAAAGGGGTGAAAAGTGGGGTGGAAGTTTGTATGAGGTAATTTTTATTTTTGTTTGGATTTAATTGAAACTCATTTTCATTTCTCATCTTACAATAAATTGTGTCTGAAACAACATATAAAATTTTTCCTAATTAAATCATCATAAATCATATAAAAATAAAAAATGTCATTACAAATTATTTATTTTGGTTGTAATGTTATGGAGAGGATGCTTATTTTGCCCTTGCCGAAAATGTACACAGGCGGAGTCGCAGGCACAGTTATTCTGTTTGATAAAAGTACTCGAGCAACATTGTCTTAACTGAAGTAAAACAAATATGTCCATAACAAACCGTGTCACAATAACAAAATGAAGATCTCAGTCCGCATCGCGTGTTGGGGCCACCTTAAACCCGCGTCAGTTTATATCGTCGTTTACGACTGTAGTCAACCTAAGTTACGACCTTTGAGGGCAATTTTCCCCTTCATATCGAAAGGCTACTGTGTTGCAGCACTGGAGAGGCTGCTAAGTGAATTAGTCAACTGTCTGGTACTTTGTATTTTTATTGAAAGTTCCCATTATGAGATCTAAACGGTTCGAGATAAAATTGCGAGTGGTTTGCAGTATGGCAAGTGTAGTTAATATTGCTTTCAGCCGATTGAAAGTTTATTTCGTTTGGAACCTACTTTTATCCGACGACCTTTTGACGACCTCCGTGGCGTAATGGTTACCACGCCAGACCGCCACCCAGGAGGTCCTGGGTTTGATCCCCGGTCGGGTCATGATGAAAAACGATCTTTTTCTGATTGGCCTCGGGTCTTGGATGTTTATCTATAATTATGTATTTGTTATAAAATATAATATCGTTGAGTTAGTATCCGGTTCGAAGGACCAAAAATATGTACGTGTTATTTGCCGTACATATTAAAACCAAGTTTAAATAATAAAACATATTATATTATTTACCAAGAATTATAAACCAAAAAAGATTAAACCAAAAACAAGATTGACAATTTGACAAAATCAAGTTTTACTTATAAAATAAATAATAAACAAAAGTAGTTTTAAACTAAAGAGTTTAAACATTCCGCCCACCAAGGGCTATTAATGCTACATCATAGCACTTTACCGCCCACCATGCTAGAAAATAACACAAGTTTCGAACTTACTTTGGGGCTAGCTCAATCTGTATGAATTGTCCCTATATATTTATTTATTTATCCTGCTTTTTGGGGTGGTACAGCATAGTTGAAAGGCGCAAGCTCGGCGATGTCTTAGAGTGAGAGGCATGGAAGTCCTTCTCCACCGGTAACTCTTTTCCCCTTATTTCCACCTTTCATGGCCTTTCAAGGCTGGCATCGGCTTAGTGTTGGCGAACACTGAAAGAAGCTTGATACCAAATCCTTGATTGAAACGGGCTAAAAAGAAGAAACATCGTCATTTAGGTAGCAATAAAAACTAAATTAAGAAACACGTTAACGTGACTTTAGTCTTAAAATACTTAAGTACTCAATATTACTTTACTTAAGGCAATATGGTTCTATGTAAATAAATTGTGAGTCAATTTTAAGCTATACAAGCCACACGCACCGTCAATTTCGACTTTAAACCACGTGAAAACTCATAAAATTATCACCCCAAACACGAGAATTAGGAGGAAAACTCGTTAGAACTCAAGTCGTGAGTAAATATTTATCTCACGAGTCACGCCGCACCTGTGCGACGCCCGGGGCCATAAAACATTCATTCATTCATCACGCCGCCTTCCCCCGAGATCGTTCATTCGTTCGCGCAGGTACATTCACTGTTACACAATTATTAGCCCTGTACAATATTTTTTCCAATCGTTCCATTTTGTATCTCGGAGACAACCTTAAATTGGTACAAAGGACGCTATAAACATCTTTCTAACTAATTGGATATGTTGCTCTTTTTGTGCAAGAATTTTCCATTTTTTTCGTGATTAGATTGATATTGTTCATCGATCTTTTTTTTATATTACACACACATTTACCTTATCTTTGATATGATCTCTATACATAGATGTAATTTTTTTGAGTGTTTTTAAACTTGTTTCAGTTCAACATTGTTATTTTAAAAATATTTTTGAAATTTCACTAGTGGCGCCGCCGTCTACCTGCTATAAACTATCTTGGATGATAGATAGATGGCACTGATGGCGCGACCTAAAGCAATAAAAAAAAAATGAAATGTCACAGTTACCAACCTCCCCGAAATTCTGAAATGTTGTAGCAGTAGCTACCATAGTGATCAATTATGAAGTCGCTTTGTTAATATACTCAGAACTTATACAAAACTAATGTACAATTTCTATTCAGAAATTCATTATAAAAGATCAACAAAATAAAAAAAACTAAGAAGAAAGACAATGTTTTATGCTAATCTTAACAATCACATTCTGTCTTTACGAGTATTTATTTCTTAAAGCGATTAGTCCTATTACACCCAATTGGGTCTAAATTACATCATCTCATTACGGTTCCGTTCGAAGAAATCAGCACATTCAAATTGCAATCGATTCAGTCCCCAAGGAAATTTGTCTCTGCTCCCGGGATGTCTCGGGGGCGCAGTTAAAAACTGCGAATGTGCTATGAATTTCTAATTCAACATTTGTGGTTTTGAAATAGAACTTAGAATAGTTTTTAACTGTATAAATGTTGGTGATTGTCTAGTTTATGATAACTATTGTGGAACGATAGATTTACTTAAAAGTTAGAAGAGAAAGTCACCATATTATCTCGTATTCATAAACCTTTATCAACTCTCTTACTAGTTTTCATATGAATCTTTCGCGCTGAAGTCAAAAAATTAAATTAAGATTTTGTATTCTGTGCGAAAATACTGAGTTCTGAATTATCTCACAATTTGTTCAGTAGATTTTACATTTCATTTGTTTTATATAAATTGGAAAAATATTTATTCAGTCGCCTCATCAGAATTCCTGATATTTCCAAATTGTTCATGAAAATATCTATAATTTAATTTTGACTATTATTTAAATCCAATAATTAACATGCAATGGGGAATGTTCCGAGGAACTCTTCGATCTGGTGCCAAGGGCCCAATTCCGCACCAGCACCACCCGCCGTGGGCTGGGTGCTCAATGATGCTCATCCCCACTACGTTGATCCTCTCTTGGTGTCCACGCGAAGGTTCGAAAGAACGTTTCTCGCTCGCACTATACGGTGGTGGTCTGTGTTTCCTTCGGACTATGACATGGGACTGTATAAGAGGTACATTGAGAGGTCTCGTCAGAGGTGGGCAACGCATTGGTAGTGCCCCTGGTGTTGCTGATGTCCATAGGCGGCGGTGACCACTTTCCATCAGGTGGCCCGCTTGCTTGTTTACATATAAAAAAATAAACAATTTTTTAGTTGGTATAAAACATGAGATGAACAGATGGAGATTTTTGAGAATAGTTCCTTTATCTTTACAATGAAAATGCTGAATAATTTTTGCTCGTTCTTTTACATCTTGAAGTTACCAAACATATTTGAGAAATACGGCAGCAGCCAGAGTCTACCAATCTTTTTTATTTAACGTAATAAAGTTTGGATATAAAATAATCATCTTTTTCATTGTATTACTGTTTCTTAGGATTCACATTGAAAAAACCTATATTTAAAATAAAATATTTTCACCCTTTAAGACATCTCTTTAAGAATATCAGATCATCTATAATGTCTTGACACGCATCTGGGCGCAATAACGAACGTCAAATTGTCTGTTGACGTGACAGTACCAAGTTGACCCAATTTTGGGCCGCGAACTCCCGAGAAACCGCTTTTCGATCGCAAACTTTCCCCTACTACCCTAAAACACAGTTAAACTCATTATACAGTAAGACAGTTCAGTATTAATGGACTTTTCTTGGTTTTGGTTTTGCTTACTTTCGACACTCGATTTCTATATACATTGATGTAATCGTTGATGTCGAATTTTGAAAGAATTAATAGAATTGCGACTGAGAGTATGGGGCTATTCTGAAACATTAATCTTTGATCGACATTTAGATTTTTGCTTGATAAGAGTGACTTATTATTGAAGATAAGATAATTAACTTATCGTTTTCGGTCATTTTCACCCTTTTAGACATGTGGTAAAATGATTTTGACATTTACTAAGGGCAAAAGTGTAGCTGGCCAATTGGTGTGATTAACTGGTTCGCGACCGCAGCATTCGCGAAACTGTAACATTTCGTTAACTTTGTACTATTTTCTGGGTTAATAAATTTTTAACATAGTATTTTAAATACTTGTTAAAATACCACATGTTCTTTATGAGCGTTAACGAACACTATTTTTACTGCAATGTGGGATATATTTCAATTTTCGGCAATCATAAAAACACTCTCACTGTTAGGTCTAGCTCAAGCATAATCATATTGCCTCACTGTAATTTCTCTTCATTTGGAAGCGTTAAATGGTTCTAGATACTGTATTATATTTTTGGACCAATCGTTTCACTCGCTTATTATTCCGAACACGTTTTTACGTCTTCGAGATAACCGCACTTCATTTTTGAAACGACGATATAAATAGTACCCTTAGGCCGAATAAATTTTAAAACCATCGCGGCAGATTAAATAGCCGATCCGTTTTTGTTCGTGGAGGATTAATCTTTCTTTTTGATGTAAATAGATTATTTTTTATTAGTATTCTACTGGATATTATTTTATTGGTAAGTAGTTACTGAGATTTGAAATCGTAATTTTTCTTTTTTCTCTTTTATTAACGTTTTCTAACATGATTGTCAATTTAAACTAATTGAAGTATGACAGAACTTTTGTACATTGTTAGAAGAATTATCGGTATAACTTCAAACTACTTATCTAAATTTCTAGTATTTCCGATACAGCTTTTATTTTATGGATATTAAATAAAAATATAAGTTATTTTCCCTCTGCGTTCCCGTTTCACAAAAAGACAACATTCTTTTACATCCCCAACAGCACTTTATGATTTTTAACCGTCACTTTGTTACCAGCCAGTCTCTCAAGTAACAGCTTATAAAATATAGTTATAGCCTTTAAAAGCATGCATTGGGGCTCAAGTACCTCCCCGGAGCCCCCCACGTACCAGGGTATCAATGTAAACAAGGATTCTACCGCGATACACTGGGTAACGCTATTTGCGGGAGGATTTCTTCCTGGGTAGATATACACTGAGAGTTTATGTCCGCACATGGGGCTTGCATCTTGAGATAAGTAAGCGTGTTATGTTGCACGAATAAAACGTTGGATACAGAATTTAAATTTCTAGTTTACAGTGAATATTTGCGATATAAAATGCGAGAGTACGTTTCGGGGCTTAAAAAGGAAATTGAATTTTTGTTTAGTGTTCATATAAAACTAAGCTATTTACAGCTTTGGTCTGTTTTTTTTTTGTTTTTTGTTTCTATTTGTACAGTTCCTTTGTATCATAACACAAAGCAATGGTTGCATTTTTTCCTTATTTTACAAACCACTTTTATTGGTGGCATTCTGTTTATATTGTGTATATTTTTAAATTGTTTTTTTCTTCATTATTTTCTGTTATTATTAATTTAGTATTCTTTTGTATACTGTATCTATTAAAAACATTGAAAAAAAAATTGGAATGACAAAAAAGGTCAAAGGTCAGTGGTCATTTTGCTTTGATTCCGAAATTGTGGTAGCTTATTTAGAGTAGCTTATTTATTTAATACATATTAGTAATATATAATTGAGTTCATTGTAAGTGACATGTTTAAGTGCCATTCTGTAGGGCCAGTGCGAGGGCTCTACAGAATAAAATATTTTTGATTTTGATTTTGACTAAAGCAATATTTTTAAAGCGTTTTATATTTTGTTGAAATGTCTATGAGATACGTTATATTATTAATTTACATGTCGGATGTAATATTGTGTTCTACGAAATATCATTTATTTTATATAATCAAGTTGGAATATCTCCATATTACTTATCGATTTTTTAATATTTTTAAGAACTTTTACGACATGGCCATTTTTTCGTTTTTTTTAAAACTATTCCCCCAAAAAAATTTCGTGCTGGACACAATTCTGACACAATAAAGTTTACTAAAAATATATTTGCATGAGCATATTCCTTATTCTTTAGTTGTAGTAATAATGATTTAACATCGTCCTATTTTCGTTTTGAGAATGATACATTAGTGCTATGTTCTAATACAAGCTCTAGCTTATAACATTTTAACTTATATACATTATAAATCAAAAGTTGAACAAATCGAAACAGATTTTTAATGAAACACATGCAACTTTTAGCAAAACTATTCCCATATTCACAACAACGTACATCCGGCAATTCGTTACGTAGGATTTAAATAAAACAAATCAAACAGTTACATCTATAATCCTTATCTATTGACGATATTTCCACCATAACTCTGGTACGAGTTGACGGCACGATACGCTATTAATATTCAGAGTGTTGACGGTTTTAAAATGGTTACTTCTTGTTTGCTTTGGACTTTATTAATGGCGGACGCCTTATCTCGGAGAGGGACAAAGCGTGAATGCGAAATTGAATAAGATAATCCATAAATAAAGAAATCATTTTTTTTTTCATGCTAATTTGGGATGTAAATTGAATTCGTCAGATTTTTCCTGTGTATGTTGTACCAGATTATCACAATCACTTGAGATTAAATATCATCTCAGCCACCAGAAGTCCACTGCTGGACGTTCCTTCTCCAAACATTCGTCCCGAAACGACATATCCCCAGAAAGTCGTATCGTAAATGACCAAACAAAATATTATGAGTTTTTTTTTAAAGAAAATTTCACCCCCTCCCCCCAAGTGGGATTCGAAACCACGACCCCTCGATATCCGGCTGAGTAAAAATCAATTTCAAAATATGAATGGCTAGTTGACCTAACAACTATAAATAAAAATTATAAATAATATTTTGAGATTTAGTATAGATAGTTTAAAGTAAACACGACTCCATATTAAAAATATGAAAACTATCCACAAAACCACTCGGTCTTTATTCACGGATGTGGTAACAGCTGTGACTGAATGGTGAATCGTTTTTCAATTTCGACCGAAATCAATGAAAAACGTTGGCATAAAAAACCGTTTTGAAGAATGCTGAATGGGACTTCGGAATTATTTTTGATGTTCAATTTAGTTCTGTAAATAATGAAAATAAATTTTAATCCAGACGTCACTACCACACTGTACATATACACACATATTTTATATGTCATATCTTACAAAGATGTAATGTGCAGTGGTGGTGGGTGATGTAACGTGGCACGCCAAAAGGATACTTATTTATTTATTTATTTATTTAACTTTATTGACCACAATACAAAGTAATGATACAATTGGCGGACTTAATGCTAATTGCATTCTCTACCAGTCAACCATTGGGAGTGCGAAAATACACGAAAGCGGCTATGGTTTTTAAAACATGACTACTTATATACATACGTACAAACTAAAATTATTATAATAAATACATAAATAAATACATATATAAATATATATAATACATACAAATATATAATATAACTGATGATTATCTGAGACAATAAAATAATGTTGATGATGATTAATCACTTTGGTAAGCTATCGAATAAATGGGATCGTACTCTTTTTTAAAAAATGAAATTGTTATGCGTGTCTCTTATATGGTACGGCAGCGCATTCCAGAGTCGTGAAGCTTGGCGAGTAAAAGAATAGGTCATGAAACCGGAACGAAAAAGGGGAGTGAAAAGTTTAAGGGAATTATCTGAGCGAAGTTGAAGGTCATGGGAGTGACAGAGATATTTAAATTTACATTTCAGATATTCTGGAGAGTGAGGGTTGGAAAGTATAGAAAAGAGAGTGCACAACATCCTCTGTTGTCTGCGTTGGCGAATTGGTAGCCATCCGAGTTTCGACCGAAATGATGAGATATGGTCAAATTTGCGGAGACAGAAGATAAATCGGATGGCATTGTTAATAAGCCGGTCCAGCTTATTGAGGAGATCTTCATTAAGATCAGGATAACACACATCACAATAATCAATAAGTGGAAGAATAAGAGATTGGGCTAAGGTAGTCTTGGTAGCAGTGGGAAGAAAGTGCCTGTATCGATTAAGGGTGCGTAAAGTCGATATGACTGAGCGGCTAACTTCAGCAATTTGTGTACTCCAACTAAACGTGTTGTCAATATGCAGACCAAGGTTTTTGACACTGGAACTGTACGAAATAATTTTGGAGTCAAGCGTGAGAGGTATAATGGTGGTATAATCGATTTGCACTACTTGTCTTGTACTCCCCACAATAATCGCCTGACATTTATTTGGATTTACCGGTATACCGAACGACTTAGACCAGTTGCTGATGTTAGCGAGGTTTGTATTTAGCGTGGTAATAGCGGCATTAATATTGTTGACAGGTGTCTGCACATATATTTGTAGATCATCCGCATAGAAATGGTAAGAGCAGCTAATCGAAGAAGACAATAAATTGATAAAAATAGAAAATAGAAGAGGGGATAAAATACCACCCTGCGGTACACCAGCGGAGAGACTATTCCAGTCTGACATATTACCACCAACTCGCACTGCTTGCTGGCGACCACGAAGATATGACGAGAACCAATCCAAAGCAGGGGAGGAAAATTTTAGTTGTTCAAGGATGGTAAGAAGAATATCATGGTCAACCATATTAAAAGCGTTAGAGAAATCAATGAGAACGACAATGGTGACCAACTTATCTTCCATACCTTCGCGAATGTCTTCTGTTACTTTGAGAAGAGCAGTAGCAGTGCTGTGTCCAGGGCGAAAGCCAGACTGAAGTGGAGAAAGAAGGCCATTAGAGAAAATAAAAGATGACACTTGTTTGTGTGCCATAGCTTCAAGAACTTTTGAAAGGAAAGGTAAGATAGAAATAGGCCTGTAATTATTTAATAGCAAAGGAGTAGGAATTTTTGGGAGAGGTGTTACTAGCGCCTGACGCCAAATAGGAGGAAAAGTGCCACTCAGGAGAGAGAAATTAACAACGTGTACGATGACAGGAAGAATCTTTTCCATGACAGCAACGATCATGTTTCTACTGACGTCGTCGCAGCCCACCGCTTTGGATTTAATAGACATAATAATCTTACGGATATCATCTTCAGAAGATGCAGAAAAAGAAAAGGATTCAATAGGCGACTGAACCATGGAAGCAATCTTCGAAATGGTGTCGGATTTTATCTTGTTGTCAAGAGAAGGCACAGAAGAGAAATGTTTGTTAAGTTCATTAAGAGAAAATTTTAAATTCTCACAAGGAGTGGGTGACTTGCCCAAACCTAGTGAGTGAAGAAACTTCCATATGTTGGCTGAAGAAGAGTTACTGATATTATCATGGAAATATTTTCGCTTAGCCGCTCTCACCATGGTATTACAACGGTTTCTTGCAATTTTATACAACTCCCAGTTCGAATCCGACCTCCCACGCTTGAAAACACGAAAAGCGCGATCACGTCGAGTCATGGCCATACGTATCTCTTTAGAAATCCAGGGTGCAGGTGGCCTCTTCACTTTGACAGCTCTTAGGGGAGCATGAACGTCAAACAACTCTAAAATCAATGTATTAAGGTGAGAAACTTTTTCGTTAATTGTTGACGCATCAAACACCATAGAAAAATTAAGCTTGGCCGCATCACTGTTTAGTTTATCTTTATCTATATTAGAAAAATTACGCATCCAAACAATTTTGGGTTTGGATTTAGGTGGTCTTAGTTTATACTGTAAAAAGATTAAGTCATGTCTGGAAAATCCTGGAGCTAAAAGCTGTCCATGTTTGGCAACATGGTCTACAGAAGATGTAAAGATTAAGTCAAGCCATGTGTCCGGTGAAGAAGGGTTATGATGTGTAGGCTCCAAAGGCAAAACAGAGAGGTTGACTGACTTAACTATGTTGAGAAGCTTGTGAGATTGAGTATTAGTACTCATGAGATCTGTATTGAAATCACCCATGATTATGTGATGTGTGTAGTCCGAGCAGAGAGATTCTAGAATTGTCTCAAGGTGAGCGAAGTAATCTATAGTAGGAGGACAGTAAACGACTCCGAGAATGGCTATAGTACCTTTCAATGAAATTTCTACGAAAAGGTACTCCGCAGAACTGGAGTACATAGATGGAGACGACACGAGAATAGTGTAGGGTATGTCACTACGTAGGTAGATGGCAACACCACCACCACCTTTACCAGTACGGTCATTACGAATCAGGACATACCCTGGAAGTGAATAAGAAGAAGAAGATAGATTCGGCTTAAGCCAGCTTTCTGAAACAAGGATAGCATGAATAGAAGCAGAAGAAGAAGTAAAAGTTTCAAGAAGATCAGCGTAATGAGAAGGTATGCTTTGCGCGTTTATGTGGCAAGTATTAAAAAGATAGGGCTCCTTGTTGAGCACATCATTTAATAGCACACCCAGTGTCTCTGGTTCATTAAACGAATCACCACTATTATCGGACGAACTGAAATCTAATGCAGAATGAAAAGAATCATCATCGGTCATAATAATTATAAAATATAAGATATAATAATATATAAAAAAAGATTATTAAAATATAAATATAAATAAAGCTAAGTAATTTGCTCCATACGTCCTGCCGGTTGCACAGATAAGAAAATTAAAGGTTCAAAAGAAACACATATCAATAACAAATAAAAATTACAAGTGGTGTTTGATGTTTGATTCATGGCTATATATAATGTAATGCGGAAACAACTTTGTTACATAGTGTAAAAAAAAAAAAAAAATGTAATTGAAAACAAAATAAAATATACATGAATACATTTTGGAACGTTGCCAACAAAAAAGAAAATTACGTAAAATGTCATAATGACATTTGACAGAAACGTCAAAAAAAAAGTTCTTGTAAAAGCGAAAGTTGAAAATAAAACTTACTTCTCATAATTTTAGAAGTGACGAGAATAATAATTATTAAACGTTAACCCGCAAATGTAAAACTAAAATATACCTACAAATGCATAATAAAAATATCAAACACCACCGATAAACTATGGCTTTTGCTTGCGACAAACAAAACTTATTTGCGTGCCCTGGCTGTCCTTTTTTGTTTTGGACAATGCTCAAGCGAGACCTGTCCTGTCGTCCCCGCCGCTGCCGTTGCAGCCGCCGCCACCGGTGAAGCCGAAGTGTGAGACCCCGACGCCTGAGGCTCATCTTCTGATGCAGCAAGCAACGCAAGTTCGCTGTCAGTGAGCAGCCGCCGCCTGGAGCCATCCTTCAACTTCACAACTATAGTGCCGTCCGTCGTCCAGCATCGCCTCATCCCAAAGCGCTTTCGGGCCTTCGTGAAAACCGACTGCCGCTGTCGTGTGAGGAACTCTGAGACAGCAATGGAGGTACCTTTGAGGGCTGTCTTCTTCTTCCATATAGAGGCCTTCAGTGCTCGGTCAGCAAAGCGCATCAACACCGGACGGCATTTGTCCTCTGTTGGTCTACCAATACGGTGACAAACAATCAGCTTCTCCGGCAACAGGTCTATACCCAACTTATCACAGAGAAGCCCTAGTGAGAATGTTCGCAGATCGCCATCAATATTTTCCGGGATGCCATTAAAAAGAAGATATTTAGAGCGATGTCTCATTTCCATAGCATCAATGGACGAAGAAATAGAGGCAATTTGTTGGCGTAGCAGGTTGAGCATACACCAGACATCTGATTTGAAGCTCATAAATTCCTCCTCCAAATTGGTGACAGGGACTTGTTGAACAGGAACTGGTTGTGATGAGGTGGCCTTTAGTTTTTTCTCAAACTCTGCCATTGTCTTCATCAACTTGGCCTCAATAGCATGCTGTGTCTCCATGATGTCGAGATAGTTAGCCATGGTAGTTGTAGACTTGTATATAGTGATATGTGTTGAAAACGAGGTTATACCGGCCGGCAGGACAGTGACTAATCACTTATGGTGCATATAAAATGCTAATAACACTTGTGTGTATTGATTATAGATAATTTAATAATATAAAGTGCAAATTAACCATGTAAGTATATTAATTTATTAAAATTGAATTATTTATCTGAGAGCACACTGTTCACTTATTTCACACCTACCGCCGAAAAGCCGGATACCGTTTTCATTTACTATGACTAAATGACTTATCATGTTGTATGCGTATGTCTTCTAGCAATAAACCACTACACACCATTATAAGAATTGATTTGTATGAAACCAATGAAATCTTCAATTTCCTTGCAATGCTTGTTTTCGTTGCAAGTAGGTTATTTAGAAACTCTCGAATCTAGTCATAATCATAATATAAGAAAGTATATTTGAAGTTTCACTTCATTTTATTTCTATCAAAACACGCTAACTGTGTACATCAGTGGAGGCATTGGCTCAGTGGTTCTGAATGCGGATATCGGTTTTCAATTTGTACCATCGACACCGCGAATACTGCAGGCAGAGAGCATTACGAAATGCACTTTAAAGTGTTTCTGATACAATATATATGGCAAAGGGCACCTGACTCCCGATACATGATTCCTAATCGACAGTTCTGATCCAAAACATAGAAAATGTGGAGTTCCGGTTGAAAAGATCACTTAAGTGTAATATACGATTGATAAATAGGATTGGTGGTCTATTACTTAATTATAAAGGCTATTTATAAGGCATAGCATCTTCTCTGATAGCTCTATAGCTATCAGAGAATGACCAAGATCCATTACCAAGACGGAAACTAGATAATTCTCAGACAATGATAACGTTGATTGAAAAACAATAAATCTTAATATTGCCTGTACATAAAATAAAACCTATGTAAGAGATACAACAAACTTAAAATTTATTAATGCAAAACTAAACTAGTACCTATAAAAATTAAGAGAGGTAGGGCACAGCGAATAATCCGCTCAAATCGGAGCAGCCCGTCTGGGGAAGGACCTCCACCTTACAGAATATAAATATAAATAAATATATTGGGACAATTCATACAGATTGAGCTAGCCCCAAAGTAAGTTCGAAACTTGTGTTATGGGATACTAACTCAACGATATTATATTTTATAACAAATACATATATAGATACACATCCAAGACCCGAGGCCAATCAGAAAAAGTTCGTTTTGCATCATGACCCGACCGGGGATCGAACCCGGGACCTCTTGGGTGGCGGTCTGGCGTGGTAACCATTACGCCACGGAGGTCGTCGACAGAAGATCGTAGCCGATAGCATTGGTCTCGGCCATGCTGTGTTCCTGCGGTGAGTAAGGTCTCCAGAGCTCTACTTGGGGTGGTTGGGAGTGTTGGCAACGCGTCAGTGATACCCCCGGTATTGCAAGCGTCTATAGGCTACGGTGATGCTTACTATCAGGCGGGTCGTATGCTTGTTTGCCACCTTAAAAATAATAATTTAGTAGTATAAAATTAGTAGTATAAAAAAAGAATAAACAAATAAGGTCTCCGTGACATTAAATAGTAACATAAACGTAACGTAACGAATTCTCTAAACTAACCAATATTTTAAATACGCTCTATATGAAGTTAAAGTAATATTAGATTGTAAAAGGAATAAAAGCACATCGATACATTTTATCGAGAATACTTTTTATGTTCTCGAGCACTCCCTCAGATCGGAATCTGGATCCGTTGCGCCGATAACACGGTTTCCGTTCTACGAAGAAGCCGTGCAATTACAAAGTTCTTTTAAAACAACCGCCAGCCAGGTGCATTTCAATTCGATTGAATGCGATCCTGATTGAACGCGGTTAGTTCTCGATATCAATTTCTCTTTCATCTTCCATCTATATTAATTATACTTTATTTTTTATTGCATTAATTGAAATAGATAAAATATCAAAAACGTGTATCACTAATGGTCTTTCATCATTCTGCGTTTCAATTTAGTGCTAGCAAAAATAAATAGGATAGAACCCTAGAGGCAGTGCTATTTTCTGTGATGAATGATAAAACAAACATTTTTGATATTTTCCTACATAAATCAAAGAAATCCTAATTTACGGAACGTAAACGAAATTCCCTTTGTACAAGTACAGTTGTTTGCGTTTACTAAAATTGCAGTTTACTTCCCAAAGCCACCACTCTGTCCAAATGTACGTTTGCTTTGAAATATATTCGCCATTAGAGGTCAAAGTTTGGACAAACGAAGCGACGAGCGTCAACGAAATTGTTCTGAGTGCGCACTGCCTCCCAGGAGATAAGTATTCGAATAGTATACGGCGGTCTCCTGGCTATAGCTCAGCACTATTACCAAATTAACATCGAACAGTAACTCAGTCGTAAATAGATTAAATGATGATTGTTATGTTTTATTTGATTAAGATTAGTGCCTTTTGGCATGGATATTATTTTTATACAAACTGATAGACAAATAAGCGAATTGTAAGTGGTTACTCAGCATGTGAAACATTTGCGACGGAATAATACCACTCCAGTTTCTATTAATATTGTATTCGGGAATTTAAAAGTCTATTATTATTAGCAAAATTGAAAAACGAGATCTTAAATGTAACAAATAAGTATAAGTTTGAAATTATTACAGAATATTTTTTATTAAACCGACATTTGTAGTCAGATACAGGAAGTAGAAGGTTCATAAATACAACTACGTTTCTCACAATATCATCTGAAAATGTTGATGTATCACACTTAGATTCTGGTTAATATGTATCAATAATGTCCCTTCTACCAAATACTACCCGGATGTCATCTGAATTAGCATTATTTTACTGTAAAATCCCGCAGGCCCACAAGGGACTCACTATAGTCGATTGAGTTTCATACTGTTGGGAATTTTCTAGTCTATCTGGTGATTGCAGTTTAAAATAAATCGTGAATGGAAGTTTATAGGATTTATAGATTTATTTATAGACTATATCCAACTTAGAAGATGAAAGTTTCAAACAAGTTATTTTTGTCATAACAAACACTTACCTCTATTTACATATTAGGTTTTAGTTAATATTTGTTTTTTTATTCATAAGGTGGTAGGTCTTCACACGTATATTTTATTAATCAAGTATAGATAATGATTTATATAAAAAAAACGAAACGGCTACGAGATGAGATTGCCAAAGTCTTCGATCATCAGGCCAAAGTATGTACATGGGGACTTATCCTTTTTGCTAAAATTATTCCAGATTAAATTGATTTGATTAAATTACAAGTGCAGAGGTCTGACTGTCCACATACCAATGGAAAACATCAAACAAAAATGCGGTTCTAAGCTGTTGACCCATATCTGCACATACAGGGTGTATGAAAACGTTCTGTGAAAAAGTACGCTCAAAATAAATAGCTTCCGGGCAGCGCTCAGGGACTAGCCCGAAGCGTTCATATTACGCCGGCAATATTTTACCCCAAAATATACAGCAATATATTTTCCGTGGTATTTTTCATTAGTCATTGTGTGATTTTTGAGATTGAATTAATTTATGGACAACAGGTTATATCTGTTAAATAAAGTTTTTCTTCTCAGTATTGCGTATGTTCACTGATGAAATTCTGATATTACACGTCTTTACATGGCTAACAGAATTTAAGTAAGAAGAAGTGTACAAAGAAATGATATATGTAGAAATTGATCTTAAAAATGTCCTAATTTCGTACCTACTATCAACCACATTTTTTTTTAAAGAACTTAAATTTATTTTGACTAGTATATATTTACACAAAAACAGTTGAGTCGACGAATGGATTGTCTGCATAAGCCCTAAAAGAACATTTGTATGCAAGAGGCAAGGGCTGTCTCGATTCGGTATCAGGACGAACACAAACGCGATTATATCAGGCGTTTCGTATGCTGAAAGCTTGCGAACGGTTGACGTAGAAAATAAAAATCTACCCACTCATGTGTATACGTAATATAACTTAAGGATTACTTGCATAATCATGTTGTTCCAATTCCCTTTAGAATTGAGACTTGTCCACCAAATATTTGCTGTTAAATACGATCTTATTATTCGATTTTTGTCTCATTTTCAATACTTATAATATTAGTATTGAAATCTTTATCATCATTCTTGTGTACTATTATATTCATTGCTTCTAAGCAACCATTTTGGAATTTAAACCACAAGGCAGACACTGAATTGTTGGGCAATGTTACATCTCACCACATCGTTCTGTTGTGTCTCTTTAATCTAATAGTAAAATAAAATTATTTCAAATTCAAATTCAAATTCAAAACTTTTATTCAGAGAATAGGTTTTCACAAACACGTTCTCTTGTCAGAGTATACAGTAATAAATGATTTGTATAAATTAATCTACTCTATATACTACTACCATTTCGGAAACAAAAGCAAAATGACCACTGGTAAAAAGAAATGGCGAAAGAAAACCAGTTACGGCCTTTTTTGTCATTTAAAAATATATCGTAATTTTCTTTTTTCTTTTCTTTTTCAACATAGAATTTAAAACTAGGTACATACATACATTACGTACGCGGAATGTCAATAAATAGTGCCATTAATTTGTCTCAACATAAAATTAAATCTAAAATATAAAATGCTAAATCGGTGTTAAAGATAGGAGCAGACCGCCCGCAAGGCAGCAACCGTTCTCGTGTATTTTCGAGTTGACGTGAGAGTCGGCCTTCCAGCCTCCATTACTGGGCTCACCATCACGATATTATGAACAATATTGTAGGGAACAACAGTAACCCGACCCCCAACACCACCACCAGTTTGGACAATTTGCGAGCATGACATGCACATACACATTAACATCCTTGTCATATATTAATTTATATTAAAATGTAAATAATAAGAAAAACAGCACCACTTAGATGACACTACGACGTACATGTTACAATATTGAACACAAATTTTATTCATGTAGTTTATTGAACATTGACTGGCTTTTCACGACAAGTTTTAGCATTTCACCTTCACAAGAGGGCCAGGGATTCCTTTCATTTAGATACTCGTTGATAGTATAGTACGCTTTGCTGGTTAAGAATTTTTTTACATTTAATTTAAATCTATTATTGGGCAAGTTTTTAATATATTCTGGAATTTTATTATACATATGCAAACTTTGGATCATAAATGACTTGCCCGCTTTCCTAAGCCTGAATTTAGGAACAGCTAATTTATTTCTATTACGCGTATTAAAATTATGAATATCGGACACCTGGTTATAGTCATTAATGTTTTTACGAACAAACATAATGCTGTCAAGAATGCACTGTGATGCCACCGTGAGAATATTAGTGCTTTTGAAGAACTCGCGAAGTGATTCACGGTAACCTAATTTATAAATAAAACGCACTACACGCTTTTGCAGCACGAAAATCGTCTCTATATCAGCTGCTTTACCCCAGAGTAAAATGCCGTACGATAGCAAACTATGAAAATAACTGAAATAAACTAGTCGTGCCGTGTCGACATTGGTGAACTGTCGAACTTTCCTAACAGCGAAAGCAGCAGCACTTAGTCTACCTGCTAGTGTTCTAATATGAGGATGCCATTGTAGTTTGCTATCAAGTACAATGCCCAGAAAAGTGGTAGTTTTGACCAATTCTAAGTTTTCATCGTTAAGAATGACTGATGTAATAGATTGGGATACATTCGGGAGTGAGAAAGCTATGCATTTGGTTTTGCTGGCGTTAAGCACCAAATTATTTACTGTGAACCATTGATGTAGTTGAGATAACGTTTTGTTAATAGTATCTACATTAGGATTTTTTCTGTCTACCTTGAAAATTAAAGAAGTGTCATCAGCAAACAAAATAATGTCGCATAAATGTTCAGTTAAGTACGGCAAATCATTTATATATACTAAAAAAAGAAAAGGGCCCAATATTGAGCCTTGAGGAACGCCTATACTAGCAGGACAACCTACAGAGGTCGCTTCATTTACTCTCACTTTCATAATTCTGGCATTAAGGTAAGAGGACATAAGATTGATTGAGGAACTGTCCAAGCCATAGAATTTTAACTTATTTACTAAGGTCTGATGATCGACACAGTCAAAAGCCTTGGAAAGGTCGCAAAAAACACCAACAGCGTTCTTGCTGTCCTCCCAGGCCTCTATTATAACTTTAAATAACATGGCAGCGGCGTCTGTAGTGGATCTACCTTTAGTGAAACCGTATTGACGCGGGTGAAGCAATCGATTACTTTCACCGTGTAACACCTATTTTATGTAATTAGAATCACGCTATCAAAGATTGTTGTGTCAGACTTCTTTTTATTTTTTAAGGATCTTTATACAGTCTGGTCTTTTTATGTCTCTCTTCTAAGTACTATTCCGTTTGAAGTGGTAAAATCAGAAAAAACTGACTATTTAAAAAAAACGACATATTAGGATGCGTTTCTTATATTGCCAGCTAATAACATCTTTCAGAGATTGACGAAAAATTAAAGCTCGTTGCGGGAGAATAATCTATAACTGTTTCGAAACTTACAGCGAATTTAATCAAAAAATATTAGACGGAGTGAAAAGGGTTGAAATGTCTTCCATTCTTAGCTTAGTTGAGACAGCAATTTGAATAGTTTCAAGATACGACGTATATTCAACGACAGTTTAAAATTATCGGGATGACTGGACAGCCTCAGTTCTGATAGCCTTGTGCACATAGCTGGTCCTAAATTGGAAGGCATTGTTATGCTCCGTTTGTCCGATATCGAGCTATTGTAACGTGTGCATAACACAGCCACTATAATTTCTGATATATCGTCTATGTATTCTTGTGTATGATCAAACAATTATGGCAGTAAATATCTCTCCGGTTGAATTACGCATAAGGGCGAATATATGGCAGCCTTAACATGAAACTAGCAGAAGGGTAAATGTTTCGTCGTGGGATATGCATAGTGGTGGGATCTATGTATATTGCCTTATCATGAAAATTTATCATCATTGTGACTGTTTTCTACTCTCTTTGATTTATTTATTTATTTTTTATTAATACAAATATAACAAACAGGTATTGTGTGTAAGTCATGTTTCGAATTGAATCTATCTTGTGAAGTTTGAAACCTAAAAATACTAAAGATCCTTTACTCAATGATAAATCACAAAAATTGGTAGAAAAAAGACTCTTTTACGTAATTCGTAATGAGACAGTTCTTTTACATGATCAAAGAAGATTTTCTGCGTAGCATTATGACGTATTGTTCTTTACATAATCGGGCTCAAACGCTTAATCTCTGAGAGGAAATTGTTCCTTGATACGCTTCTCCTCATTATTCTAAACTCCGGAGGCCTTTACAAGACGGAAATAATGAAAAAATGTCCTCAAAAAACTTTATTGTTAGAAGGGGTTCAATTAATGTGCTCCCTTTTGAAAACAAGCAAACAAGGCTCGCCGACGTTAAATTGGCTCTTTAGCATAATTGGATCGGATTTTCTTGAAAGTTGAAATCATAGACTAGGGTTTTTGAGGGTCATATCAGAAATGTTGATCCGATAACTTGGATTTAAAGTTTGTTCAGGGCAATCTAATATGGCCTTCCAGGTTGCTCAGTTTTAGAAGAGATTTCGAGAGGATGTGGGTTCGGGCGTGGAGGTGAATTTTTTCTTTAAAAAGGTTTTTAGTAAATTAAGTCACACAAGAGAAAAAGAGAGAGAAATTAGCAATGTAGTGAGTAATCTTTTTCACTGCAAGTATCGAAACAATAGTTAAGGATCTGAATAACAAAAAGAACGAACCTCTTTGTGCTTCGGCTGGCACGTTAAACTGTTGTATGCTCTTAATCCTTCTATTCTAGTGAGACTTCCCAGCAATGGATGGATAGCAACCGATGATGGTGATTAATTTTGTATTCATTGTTAACAGGTAGTTGAAGATTGGAAGTTCATGTCAATGGTATTGGATCGCTTCTTTCTTTGGCTATTCACCATCGCCTGCTTCGTGGGCACCTTTGGGATCATCTTCCAGTCACCATCATTGTACGACACGAGAGTTCCAGTTGACCAGCAAATCTCTTCAATACCTATGAGGAAGAATAACTTCTTCTATCCTAAGGATGTTGAAACTATTGGTATTGTAAGTTAAGTAACCAGTTACACCTTGTCCAGAAAGGGTGAATTCGTCGCGTGTTTTATTTTCATTATCCATCGCGATGTTATAATCATTTATTCGTGAGGTCTAACATAAAAAGAGATTAATGTATTACGACGCACTCGTAGATGGTGATATGCCAAATATATGTATATGAATGAATAAATCCATTGTCTTCACAAATACTTTTTATGGACTTTTTATCATAGCAGGCTGGTGAGGACAATGACATTAGGAACTGATTTGAGAGTGTCAGATGAGAGCGATAGATTGACAGTGTTAACCCGGCTAAATAGGCTTAAACCTGCTTGTATTATGGTTATAAAAATTATTTATTATTACTTCCGTAACTTGGTTACGTTTCCATCATGCCAAAAATGTCAAAGCTGCAGTAGTTGTGAAATGTTGGCATTTTTTCCCAGAAAATAACTTATGCGTCGCCCACAGGGTTAACGTGATTTGCAGCGCGACTTTCAGCCCATAATTTAGCCATACACGCTCGTATACCCACCATTGAACACTTTACGATTGACTAACCCTGTTTATAATCCCGTAACCCGGCTTTGTATTTTTGACAAATTTTAAAAATCAAATGCAATTTAGGGTTATTCGATTCATTCAAATTTTTTTTGACGAATCGAATGTTTTTTAATGGGTTTAAAACATTTAATACTGACCTTGTAAAAATAAAAAAAAAAGTTGGTTGATGAAACAGTCAGTGTTGTTTTTTTTGCTGAATTCTTTTTTCTGTACCAGCCAGTAATTCTTTAGTTTAAACTATGGCAAAACAATCCAAACTAAAAGTAAGTTTGGAGGAGAATTATCAAGTGCGACATTGCCAAAACAGCGAGTATATTTAAATAAGTATAAATTAATTTTCTCGCTCATTTCATTTTTGTAAATGCAAGACAGCGTGTGCATTCGGAACTTGAATTTAGCAATTGTTATAAAATAATACGACAATATTCCCGCAGGAGTTTGAGTTAGCTGATGTTAGTTTATTATTAAACCTCACAGTATTTAGTAAAATATAATTAAATTAAAATTAATAATAAGAAATGTTTTACTCAAATATAAAATTATAATATTCTACGTAGATTATATTAGAAATAATTTCTATAATAATAGTGATGGAGCGCTGTGTACCTTTGTGAATTATATAGAGTTTCATAATATCTTAATAATTTCAAGATAGCCTGTCTGTTAAAGTTAAAATTGTGTATGATTTTCCGATAATTTATACGACGATTAATATAATCTGAAAGACGTAATAAATCCTCTCTCCTAAATATAAAATCTGCGCTCTTGTTGGTATAGTAACCTCCATTTTCCTCTGTTCAGTGCCAGCTCCTTCATCTCTATAAAAGACACGACGCCTGTCTTTTCCTTCACTTAATCCATGTAAGCTCTTCTTGGCCTTCCTCGTCTACCTTCTATCTTTCCTTCTAAGGTATCGTCCTAATAGAACGCGAATCCGTCATCGCGCGAATAAGCGATGCGACCATCGCGTGTTCATAAATTAAATCAAATATGATGTAGTATCTTATATGATGTCCTTCCAGTTAAAAAAACTAAATCCTGGTCAACCAATATACAAATCAATTTCCTCTTGGTCGTTTGCCATCATCTATTCAAGGTTATACTCGTATTATAAAGCTGTGTGAATATTTATTTTGATGGCGAAATATGGTTTTCTTTCGCAAGACCTTTGGTCATTTTGATCCGTCTGTCAGTCATTGAAGACAAAGTATAATAAATTTAATATGTATTAACAGTGCTCCATATTATAATACAATTTGTACAAATTGTATAATCGAAAGTAAGATAATATAACTGGCTGTGAATTTAAGTTTTCAAATATTTTATAAAAAAAAAATTAGGTAATAAAATTTTAATTTTTAATCTGTGCATGTGTACTAATAAAATGTTATCACTGAAGTTTTATGCACAATAAATATATAAACTAACACAATTATTTTGTTTTTTTTAAATTTAGTTACCACAGAATGTTAGAGTATTTAATGTATGGGCTACTCGAACGAATACATAGAAAACATCCAGACAGTGACATACAAGTTTTAAGAGAGGTAGGGCACAGCGGATAATCCGCTCAAATCGGAGCAGCTCGTCTGGGGAAGGACATCCACCTTACAGAAGATTGTAGTCAAATAGCATTGGTCTCGCTCGGCCATGTTGTGTTCCTACGGTGAGTAAGGTCTCCTTGGGGGGGTTGGGAGGGTTGGCAACGCGTAAGTGATACCCCCGGTATTGCAAGCGTCTATAGAGGTTACGGTGATGCTTACCATCAGGCGGGCCATATGCTTGTTTGCCAACTTTGTGGTAGGTATATTAAAAAAACACACACACAAGTTTTTCTCGAGCGGGATTCGAACCCGCCGTCTTGGAACAAAGTGGCCATTGCTAGCCACTCGACCACCGGGCCTGTCAATACAAAATGTAATTAACATGAACTAATGAAAGTAAGTACATCTAATTAAAGTATTAGCAGACAAGGCCACCTTTTCTTGTGTCAATTAAATGTTGTAATTGGCCTCTAAATCAAGGACCTTTCATCTTAATTAGATAAATTTTATGGAAATTGGAAAATATTGGAGACACCGCAATTATACCAGCTAAATGAGGAAGTAAGTATGACATGGTAATGACGTCATTGAATTTTTATTTCAAAGAAAATTTTATTAAAGTATAAAAGAAAATTCTTTTATTACTCCTTTCAGTATACATCTCATATCACAAGTTGTCTAAAACATTACCGACAAGTCTTATTTCGGTTAAATTTTGTTTCCACGAGAAAGTTGTTTTTAAAAGGTAGTTTTTAAGGTTCCGTATTCAAAGGGACCTTATTACTAACTAAGCTTCCACTGTCCGTCCATCTGTCTGTCAGTCAGCGGGCTATATCTCATGAACCTCGTTAGCTAGACAGTTGAAATTTTCAGATGTATAATTTTTCTTGCCGCTATAACTTGACTATAAAAACAAATAAAAACAAAATAAATTTATACGTCTTTTTTTGCCGTATTATGCTCTGTATAATATTAATAACGGCAACAGGTATAGACGCTTGAAATATTCACAGAATATTTTTTTTGTATATTTAATTTAGTATGCTTTAAAGACATTGTAAAAAATAATAATTGTGTACCAGGTGCTACCTAGGCGAATTTCAAATGCAACGATTTCATTTGTAGACCAGTTGCTACATAGGCGAGCTACAACAAAGGCGAGTTACAAATGCACCGCTATGATACTAACTCGTGTTTTTGTTTTATTAAATATCTGTTGAATACTACGTGTCAGTATTTCAATAGTAGTATCTTGCGGAAACAATCACGAATCATTTAAGAGTGTCGTATCTCAACCAAACGTGTTACGACATCGAACAGGCTGAATGGGCAGTCGTCTAGATATCGGTCGCAGTTTCCTTTGAGGCCTTCGGCTTCGGCCTTGTAATACTCGTCATCTATTCCTTCCTCCCTTGACGCTGACGGCCTGAAAATGTATACATAAATGTATAAAAAAATATAACGTTAGCACGAAAGTCTGTAAGGAGATTATGTATAATAAATTCTACACAATTTAATAAATTATATCTACACAAATACATTACGATATTGTGCTTGTCAAGGATAGAAAATCTAATATTATAAAGGCGAAAGTTGTGTGTGTGTATGTTACTTCTTCACGCTCAAATGGCTGGGCAAATATTTATGGTATTTGTTAAGTAGGTAGCCGATACCTTGGATTAACACTATGGTACTTTTTATCCCAAAAAGACGCGATTTTGTAGGATTTGATGAAAAGTCTGATATAGACTGGCGCTGCTGTGCAAAAATAAATACACGCAGACGAAGTTGCGCGGGTTGCACTGTACAAAGTAAATAAATATTCATCATTCAATGTTTTTTTGCCATACGTTTTAAATATTATGCACAACAGCTCTATCTACTATATAAACCGACCGTCATTGGACGACCGTCGTTGGACGAAATCCTAAGGGAATCGCGTACTTTTCGGGATACCCTATGTGTTAATCTAACTAAGATATCAGCTACCTAGATACCAAATATCATAAAAATTGAGACAGCCATTTGAGCGTGAAGATGTAAACACACTCACAAAATTTCGCCGTAATCATATTCACTTTCTTAGATACTTACGTGAATATGATATGCATGACGTGACCCAAAAGACCGTTGTGGTGTAGTGGAGTCTCGGCAGCCTCGCATATATTCCGCAGCATACATTTCCGACCGCTCATACCATTTCTGAAAAAAAATAAAAAATAATAATGAGGATCTCATCGGAAATATACGTTTTTTTAAACATCTGCTGTATTGTTATTACTAGAGCGATGGAATTATTATGTAAATATATAAAATTAAAATGTCTTGTAGTTTCTTCGACAGAAAAAATATTATTTATTTAAAATATTTCAATTTACTTTGACAGGCCCGGCGGTCGAGTGGCTAGCAATGGCTACTTTATCCAAGAGCCGCGAGTTCTGTGCAATTTTTTATGCTATTTTCTATGTATAAAAACTATTTATTTGCAGCAACGTATCGCCTTAAACTATAAATTTTGCGTAAACAAAGTCGCAGATGATATCTTACATTCATAAATATACTTTATTATTCTAAACAATTTGACATTTTGATTTATAGCGATGAGGGGCTATTCATTTTGCAAATGGACCCGCTGCAGGAAGGTTTGAGGATTCCCAATGCTGTATTTTATATTAGAGTAGATATGCGCCAGACGCGAGGTCAGTTTGCGGTTCGTTTACTTGAACAGAAACAGCTTTTAACTGTATCACTGTAATTAACAATCGAGGAAAAATTAAATTTGACTTGTTGAAATTACACAACAGATATAAACATCAGCTTCTGTATTAAAACATTAACATAATTAACATTGATATAAAGTAGTTATTAATTTGTTGAATTATTTAAAATATTTTAATTTTTTATAAAATAATATGGGAAATGTAGAAATCGTCATCGTCGTCATCTTAGCCTCTTTTTCTCCTTAACTCACCCAAGCTTTAGGTCTCTGCGAGTCCATGCGTTGACAGCGTTGATAGGTCAGTCAGTCATTCAGGACAAATAATTTTATTTATCTATACTAATCATATAAAGAGGAAATATTTGATTGTTGGTTTGTTTGTTTGTTTGTTTGCATTGAATAGGCTCCGAAACTACTAGACCGATTTCAAAAATTCTTTCACCAGTAGAAAGCTACATTATCAGGGAGTGACATAGGCTATAGCTTTCCCGAAATTCAATATGGTTCCCACGGGAACGGGTCCGGAACTTCACGCGGACGAAGTCGCGGGCAAAAAAGCTAGTATTATATATTTGTTTATATTATATATTTGTAATAGAGGTACTTACTCTTCAAATCTGCTTTCTAGTAATGTGTACGCAAGCCCTCTTGTAATACTGCGGGTATGTCTGGAACCAATGACCTGAATAAAAAAAAAATTTCATGAAAATTAGCACACCAAAATGTTATGAAAAGAATACTGTTTAGGAACTAGCTCAGTAAGGCTGAGAAGTAGATCCGTTTCAGTAAAAAAAATATATAGTTTTTTTATGTTTTTCATATCTGTTAAATTATTATAAGTACTTTGTCTTATACATTCGTTGTTTCTTTGCTATTGATTTCTCATGTCTGTGTTACTTTATTTCATAATATTTTCTATTTTACTTTGAGCTCTTTAGTTTCCTCTTCCCTCCTTTATCTTTAATAGATTACATAAAACCACTCACCGGTAAGTTTGGGAAAATCACTTCATCAATTTCAGTTAAATTGGTTACTACGCCGTAATTTGCTTCAAAATTGTAGGAAACGAATACGTTTTTGTCTGGTATATCGATGGGGACGGCTATGGCGATGAATAACTGTAAATATAAAGATATAGTCATTTAGGATTGGAAGAAACCAAGAAGTTTAGAACGTAGTGTCATGTCTAAAGAACAGCACTCTTTATAACTTTAGGACAGTCAACAAATTTTAATGAAAGAGGTATTCGTTGTAGGTATAATAACTAAGAACAAAGGTTTGATGCTAATAATGTAAGCATCTAAGGTTTGAAACATTGTCACTATGCGTAGTCCCTATACGTGTTCTAAAGGTTGTACAATGGGATGTGTTCTCAGGAGCTATATTATATGATGCCAACGGTATCTTTCTATCCTCGCACCATTTGCCATCGACAGGGAATCCATCCTCACACGCTGGAACCAAACCGGTCCCATACGCGATTCCAGAGAGGTTTTCTTCACCGGACCCTCAGGTTGTGGAATAAACCTGTTGATGCTTCGCTGTCGATTACAGCATGGGGTACTTCAAAAAGGATGTGAAGAGGTTCTTACAGGGACGGCAACACGTTAGTAATGCTCCTGGTATTGCAAACGTCCATAGGCTGCGGTGACTATGCTTACCATCAGACGGCCGTATGCTTGTTTGCCACCTTAGTGGTTTAAAAAACAAATATAATTAAACTATACTATCATATTATAAGTACTATTGTATTGTAGGAACAAAGTAGAGCTAGAAGATGAAAAAGTTAGACAAAGAGTCTTGTCAGACTTTTCACTCTCAAATGTGGAGTCCACATGACATTTTTAATATTTTAACGTTTTTCCATAATATAACATCAATTTTGAAATTAACGTTTAAAAATTTGGACTCACAGTTTATAAAACAATTGAAAATCTGTTCGTCATGCACTGAGTTTCGAACTTCGTTTTACGTTTGCGCGACTCAACCGTGTTGGCGACTAGTTATAAATAAAGAAATACTGCTTGGCTAGGGGGGTAGCCCTGTAATACTTACTCCGTAAAGACTCGTTGGTGGAAATATCAAAGCCCTCTTTTGTCTGGTGTTCTTCTCTGTAATGCATGTGCTGATTAGACCGCTGGAAATTCGGATAATTTTTTAACAATTTAGTCATTTGCTATCGAAAAGCTGTTCAACGTATCTTAATAACGATGATTCAAAGTCTTTGTTGTGGAGCATAGGTTACATCATGTTACGTTACATTTTTAAAATATTAACATTATGTATCAGGGTTTACAATATGAATTTAAATTAACTGTACTCATCTGCTGTATAGACAATGGATGCTGTAAACACAGACGCAGTCAGTATTTGGATGGGTAAAAAATTTTGCTTCAGGGGGAAAGTAATTACGACAGTCACTAACGGTCGATGACTTTAGATTGTTACCAATTGGGGAAATACACGAAAAGCGGAATAGAGTTATTTTATAAAAAGCTGATGCGATTTCGCGCTAGGAGTAATGTCTTCAGAGCTCCAATTGGGGGGTTTGGAAGGTTGACAACGCGTGAATCATACCCCCGGTATTGCAAGCGTCTATAGGCTACGGTGACGGCTTACCATCAGGCCGGCGTCCGTATGCTTGTTTGCCACATTTGTAGTTTTAAAAAAATCCTGTGGTTCACGTTCATGAGATAAGAAATAAAAACATCCTATGAGTTAATCCATGTTATAAATTATCCGTGTAACAAATTTCAAGCAAAATCTGTCAAGCAGTTTTTGCGCGAAAGAGTGACAAACATCCATACATAGAAATTTTCGAGTTCATTATATTAGTAAAGAATACTTACACAATAAAAATGGTTTTGATCCAATACATTTTTCACACACTTCACTACACATATAGAACGATACTGAACGACACAGAAACTAACTGTCCTGTATTGAAATGTAACCTAAAATTATCGCACATACGCTAAAAAACGATGGCGTCTCAACTCAATTAGTTAGAACTATTGATATTTACTTTTAAAAAAAATAATGGTTTTTTTCCATTTTTAATCTATGATAAATGTGAAAGTTTTATCTGTAAAACTGAACGCCTGAACTCATTTTAGCTTCGATGGCATTGGCATATTTTATTATTTAAATGAAATGTCTGATATACACATACAGACATGTCAATATACTTTTGTCATACACATTTTACTTTTGTCATTTTCACACTACACGTAATGACAAAAAATGATAGTGACAAAACAGGGTTTCGTTAAACTCTCACTCATCTATAACGGGAATAGTTTTTAACGTGAAATCTGACATCATGCTTTTACTCATGGAATATTTTACGCGAGAAGAGTGCTTATGTGAGCGAATTCGTCGGTTCTACAATTACTTTTTATAAATTGTAAAACCGGATGTAGCGCCTCATTGTCAAGTGTTGATTTTGACAACACCTGCTTCACTTGTTGAAACATTTCTTTAATTAAATTAAATTATTTTATTCTCATAATTTGAATATATCAAACAATATTACGAAAATCACTTCTTTAAAATTTTCTTTTACAGACTTGGCAACGTGTATGTTAAAAATTTTTACAGAAAAGCTGGCTGGATGCTGGTGATGTAAAACAGTATTCTCTGAGATATAATTTTAAATAATAATACACGTGCAAAAATCCTGATATTCAAAAATACAAAGTATATATTTATATTTGAGACCAGTCATTCAACCAGTTAAATATTGACGCACTCTACGTCATCGTGTGGACTATAATCTATGGTACAGTTATGTGTACGTGGATGCACCAGCCGATATGTGATAATTGGCCTGAACTCACAGAAAGTGACCCTAAATTATCACCAATCAAGAAACAAGTGAAACGTTTATTTTTAGAATATACTAAAGAGAGGAGTGAGAGAGATGTGATAGTGATTCAACTGACGATGCCTCCTGATCCAAGAAAGACAAATAATAATAATAAATTCTACACAATTCACGCAGCACCATCAGGGGGAGGCTACTACGAACCGTAAATTCGATACTTCGGCCAAAGTATCGGAAGAATTTTAACCATGAAATATAAGGTTTTTCATGGTTATTTTAGTAATTCCTTGATTTCTATCCATGAAATACCTTGCACTTAATGGTTATTTCAATAGTTCGTTGAA
Organism: Endotricha flammealis; assembly: GCA_905163395.2. Lineage (NCBI taxonomy): Eukaryota > Metazoa > Arthropoda > Insecta > Lepidoptera > Pyralidae > Endotricha > Endotricha flammealis. The sequence goes on along the minus strand of LR990867.1, from coordinate 13,019,618 downwards.
TTATAACCATGAAATACCTTGCACTTAAACGTTATTTCAATAGTTCGTTGAATTATAACCATGAAATACCTTGCACTTAATCGTTATTTCAATAGTTCGTTGAATTATAACCATAAAATACCTTGCACTTAATCGTTATTTCAATAGTTCGTTGAATTATACCCATGAAATACCTTGCACTTAATCGTTATTTCAATAGTTCGTTGAATTATAACCATGAAATACCTTGCACTTAATCGTTATTTCAATAGTTCGTTGAATTATAACAATGAAATACCTTGCACTTAAACGTTATTTCAATAGTTCGTTGAATTATAACCATGAAATACCTTGCACTTAATCGTTATTTCAATAGTTCGTTGAATTATAACCATGAAATACCTTGCACTTAATCGTTATTTCAATAGTTCGTTGAATTATAACCATGAAATACCTTGTAATTCTTCCGATTCTTACTATACTTCCGATACTACGGCCGAAGTATCGGATTTATTAGCCCTCCTGGTTCCAAAGTAAGTTAGGTTAAACCTACTTGTGATATGGGTACTAACTAAGGCCATAGAATAAGTAATAACCCGAGGTAGAATGGCCACTCGCCGCCCCGCACCAAATCGCGTTACCTTACCCCAGGCGGGTGTCGAGGCGGGAAAAGTTGCGAAGGTGTGCGCTTAGTGAACGAACGAATAGAAATAGGTAATTACTTCACGCGCGTTGTATGGGGTGTCCGGGCTGTGCTAAGACAACGGAAATATTATTGTAAATATATACTTATATACATAGGTAACACCCAGACTCGGGAGTCGGGACCAAACACAAAAATATCATGACATAAATGATTGCCCTGATTGGGAAACGACCCCGCGTGAAATTTGAGTAAATTTGGTAAGATAAAATTTTAATTGAATATAGCTCCTTAACACAAACCATAAATAAATCTAGATTATCTTGCTAAATGATGTTGCAATATTAGTCCATTAAAACAATTAACTTCCACTCAGATAAGGTCACATCTTCCGAGATTATACGTGCGGGTTTTTGTTCACAGTGTGAAAGGGTAAATTTGAATAAAAAGATATTCTCCAAGGTCACACGTCTTTGATAATATCTTGGACGTGAAGGTTCCTTCCTATTTCCCTTCCTTCACAATGAGTTCGTCTCCTGCAGTAAAATATCATGTTATTTTAATGGACGACTTTTGGAATTTTATTTATTTTTCAATTTTATATTCGATTGTGTCTTATGACGTCACGAGCTAGGTCAGCGCGAATAGTAGGTTTATAAAAAGTGAAGCTGATAACTTTGTATTTTTTTAAGATATCGAAATTAAATTGTATAATTCAGAAATTAGACCTTCAGAGGCACTTTTTCTTCTCATGTACAACTTGTTTAAATAAAGAAAATTATAAACTACTACCATTTCGGACACAAGCAAAATGGCCAACGGTAAAAAGAAATGGCGAAAGAAAACCGGTTACGGCCTTTTTTGTCATTTTGCAATTCAAAAGTATTTTGCTCTTGTTTATAATCGAGCTTACTTTATCTTTGTATAATAAAACTGTATCCTGACCTAATCATCACACCATCCTATAAATCTACTGCAAGGATACGGGTCTCCTTTCAATCGAAGAGGATTTTTGATATGATGGTGATGACATAATATTCGCGTCTTATCATCAAGAGTGCACGACTAAGAAGAAGAAAATATCAAGTTTTAACTTAACTCCTCGACCTTTATAAACACGATCAAACAATTACATTTTAGTATCATAATGGCGTAATAAATCAAATATCTTGAAAGAAAAATAGACTTTATTACCTACTTATAACGCCGAAAATCAATCTATACGTTTAATGATATGCAGTTAGGTAGAATTTATCGCGGCTTCGCGCCGCCCTACAAATTGGCTTTTCGTCCTACTGACAGATGTAATCGTCGAGTTTACGTGACAAAAGCCTCTGTAGACTAACTACCTACGTATTATTATGAGTGTTACTTAAATAAATTGAGAGGCTCGATGCTATTAAGAATAAGATATTCTGTAATTGTAATTGTATTGTACAATGTTTTACGGATTATTATCTGAGCACCAAAACCACATCAGAGTCATAGTAGTGATTTTGATTTTGTGTACACCGACCCTTATATACTATTAATTGAATACAGTTCAAATTTAATTGGTCTTCACTAGTCTAAACACATTTTTTTTTGTCTTAGCTAGTGGCGTTTCTGTCGTGTCTTAAAGACATATTGACAATTTCGCCAATGTCGAGAATTTAAATGAACACTTTTTTTAACAAAAAAGTACAATTTATAAAAGCAACGTGGTACGGTGAGGATCCGAGGTCTTGACGAACTTCGTTGACAAGGCGGCGATCTCGAATCGTCTAAAGACATACAGGGTCGTTTAGGACACGTCTTTTTAAAGTTGACATATTAAGTTATATCTGTCACAAAAGAAAAAAAAACAAATATACCTGTCACGCTCAATCTTTATTTTGTATGAGGCAGACAGCGATTGAGTTTGAATCGAGATTGAATCTGTTTTTTGTTACGAGAATATGGACATTTTATATGCGTTTCAGAAACAAGCTGTATGAGTAGTGAACCTAGGTCTAAAGACAGTCTGACTAGGAATACTCCATTTAAATGACCAAAGCGCCATTATTTCCATGAAAATAAACACAACCAAAACACATAAAGTTAACAGATCATTGAAACTCGTCTGCAGTGTTTTCAGTGTAAACTCGACTGATTTTGTGTACACCGACCCTTATATACTATTAATTGAATACAGTTCAAATTTGAACTCTATCTCTTAAAGTTAAATATCATATTAGATTGTGGTGTGTTGCTATGAAAATGCTTAAATCATTTGGCTCGGTGTTTCTTGTTCAAACTTTTGAAAGCGCTATTTTGTAACATTTTAGATTTTTGGAAATGTTCTCAAAAATATATATTTATACATTTTTATTATTTGATCATTATGTATTTATTTACAAAAAAAAAAGTATTATCAGCAATCTAATACCCATAGTACAAGCTTAGTTGCTTAGTTTGGGACTAGATGGCGTTGTGTGATTCGCCCAAGAATATTTATTTATTTATACTATCTATCTGCCGAAGTTTTATCCGCGTAGTCCCATTTTCCCCGTTCCCGGGATATAAGCCTAATATGTTAATATGAATATAAGCTATCTGCGTACAAAATTTCAATAAAATCGATCGAGTTGTTTTTGCTTTAAAGAGTCACATGATTACGGATGGTGGGAATTGTCAATGGAAGAAAATTATATTACCTGTAAAAATTGATGCATTTACAAGTAAATGGATAAGAGTATAACGAAAACTTTCCAGATCTCTCACTTACCGAACAAAATGCATTGCTGTTTTACGCCGCGATATTCTGAGAGTGGGTGCCAATTTCATAAATGCTCCACCACTTCTAATTATCCTTTGATATTCCAATATTTTGCAGAACAGTAGTAATTTCAGGTAAAAAAATCGAGTTACATTGGCTATAAATATTAACGAACAAAACCACTAACTATAAAGCCAATACAATAAAAAATACGATTCAGCATAATAAGGGTCCGTACCATTTTGTACGTTCAATAAAAAATCATAGTAGTAGGCCATATATTGGGCGGATTGAAATCTGACCTCCGTCAATCCGCATTGAAGCAGCGTGGCAGAGTAGAAGTGGCTTTAATACGTTTCGATGGAAGGAAGATCCGTATCCCTGCAGTAGGGTGATTTTGGATTAATATGATACCTATTATGATGATAAATGCAAAATAATTTCTTATAAGTCTACTTGCAAAATAAATATTTTTTTTTAGAAACAAAAGAACAGGCTACGCCCATAAGGCTATGGACGTAGCCATGCCCAGCCATGGGGCTGGGGACACTGCAGTACCTTAACACGGAACCCCAAACTATAAAATATAACTATAGCCCAGTTGGGTTAAATTGAAGTGACCCATTGCAGTTTGTATTGCAATCAAAACATCAACGTCCTTTATTGAGGCCATCACGTCGAATTGTTTACTTTATTCTGTGTCTCACAGCGTTCGTTAACTAACTGGAAACTGTCTACATAACTGAAACGTTTCACAGCTACATACGTTAGGGGGCGTGCGTTCGATCTGGAGCACTGGAGCTGTAATAAGCATGGTTAGTTAACCGACTTCAAATTCAAATAACCGGGCAAGTACGTGTTGAGCCACGCACAATGTAGGGTTCCGTATTTGCTGTGCTTTGCTTGCCTTCAGTTAAGTCCAATATAAAATTCTATCACATTTGTAGGTTTTCATCAAATAAATTTTATTCTATAAGTTCGTCGGCTATTACTCAGTAATTAGAAGAGCCTACTTAAATGTTATAGTTTTCATTGAAGGTTCAGCATATGGGCTACTACCAAGATTTTATTCAAATTTCTAAACATAAGACTTTCGGAGATAGTGTGTGCAAAACGAAAATTAACACGATAAATGTAAATAATTCCGAAACGGATCATTGTATCGAAAAATGATCTTTCCACACCCTCAATGTTTTGAAGAGACCTATCTAACGATACCCCAGAACATGGGGTGGGCGCGAAAAAAAAAACATTTTCATGCATGCACCCCAAAAAAAAATATTTTTCAAAACGTTGTCCAACACTTTGTTAGTATCATTAATACGTGTATACTTACCAAATTACAGCTTTCTAGCATAAAGCGTCTAGGCGCTAGATCGCGGATAGACAGACAGACAGACGGACATGGCGAAACTACCAACCTTAACTACCTTGTAGTTTACTGCGGAACCCTAAAAAGGAGGAGGTTATTATGTTCTATTGTTTTTTTAAATGTAAGTATGTTCGTTGATTTCTCTGTCAATTTGAGGACCGATGTTCAAAATTTGTTTTTTAGTACACAAAAAACAGCTATCAGTCACACTCAAATATTTTTTGCAATAAAATTACGGTCAATGATAGTGTTGCTAGTAAGTAAATATTTCGAGTGTTTCCGTTTCTTTTTTTTAATGATACAAAATAAAACAATATATTTTGTAAGAAAAATTACAGGGTCTATTTACTTTTCTGGCTTTCATTTATTATACTTGTTAAACAGTAATCTTTATAAGAACGTACAGAAAAGGTTCGTTTTGACTAATGTAGTTTTATTTAGGAACGCATTAAATTTTTCAGTGTAAATCTGAAAACGTGATTTTCGCTAAAAAAAATATTTAAAATTACATGAAATCTTTAAAATTTTGTTGTTAAAGAATACAATATAGTCAATCTTAATTAATGGTGTTTCTGTCGTATCTTAACGACACATAGACAATTTCGCCAATGTCGAGTATTTTAAATGAAAACTTTTTAACAAAAAAGTACACTACAGGGTGACTGATTGAACAACGGACCCATTAAAGGAGGTGAATAAGAAGCTGATGCCTATTCCATTAAGTGTTAAAAACCACCACCTTATTTTTTTTAATTTTTATTTATTTTAATGTTCATTCTACGTTTTTTACATTATACTATGCATGAACTCTCATGACCCGGCAATCCCCCCGCGCCCCGCACGGCGACCCGCCCGCACCCCAGCGCAAACGCAACCCGATCGCGGACCTCGCCTCGCTCCCACCCCCCAGTCGCAAACTTGTTTTGGCATCGATCGCACGTCCGTCGCGTACGTACGTACTACCCGTCCGTTTCAAGTTTGCCGCTTCCGCAGTTGCTCGGACTGTTAGCTTATCGCAAAACAACGAAAGACAATTGATTATCAATCGGCGAGAGCGACACTGGGTAAAAATATAGAATATGGCCCGTCGAATTTTAAGGGGGGAGGGGGGGGAGGGGGTAGGGGGGGTAGGGGGCTTCCCCCCAATACCACTCCCCCACTGCGGAGATGCCTAGTTTTCGAGATATTCAAGGTTGAAGTTTGAGGTTATGACTGTACTAAAAGTGACTTTTCTGGCCCATATACATTATGGACCGTCGATTTTACAGGTGATGAGGGGGGGGGCTACTCCCCAATACCACCTCCGGCGGCGGGGTATTGCGAATATGTATAGTTTTCGAGATATTCAAGGTTGAAGTTTGAGGTTATGACTGTACTAAAAGTGACTATTTCATCAATTGGAAGGATTTTCAAGTTGACTACCGAAAGAGTCGCGCCTCGCTCGCTTCGCTCGCTCGGCGGTGTTATGATCACAAGCTAACCCTAACCTAACCCACCATATCCCATTCATCTAAAATCAAATTGACTGACACAAGTGACGCAACAATATGGCGGCCGTACTTGCGTTTTGTTATGTCACATTTTATAATTTGTTAAAATCAAAAGTGATGTTACAATAAATAATTTAGCATATTTTAATAAATGAATTAGCGTATTTAAAGTAATAATTAAAGTATAATTTATTTTTTAGTAAATTGGGTCAAAATAATAATAAAAAAATTAAAAAATGTGTATGAAGGAAATCAACATGTGTAACAAAACGTTTGATAATGCCAGTGAACGTCATCTATAGCTGTCAAAATACGTCTGACACCTCCTTATTACTCGAAAATAATACAATTTTATTTATTTTTTTTCAAGAAAACTATATTGTTCCGCAACTTGAAACTTCGCACAGTGACTCTAAATACTGTTATCTAATTGCAAAAAAATCAGGGGCATCGAACTCGACGGGCCATATTCTATATTTTAGCCCGACACTGAATCGAGTAATAGCGAAAGATATTATTTTCGCTATTACTCGATTATTCTGTTTTTTTTTATTTCTACTCGTTAATGTGACGTCATAACGGTCGACACCGGCAAACTTGAGGCGAACTTGATTGGAATCGCGTGTGCCGCGCTTGTGTTGTGAACTTGTGTGTGAGTGAACTAGTGAGTAGTGATAATGGCTTATCAATACACCAATGAGGAGTATTGGGACATGGTGCAATGTTACGCGAGGGCAAATAACGTTGTTAGACACGCAATTACGTTGTATCGCGAGACGTTCCCAAACCGGCGAGTACCATCATATGATTTGATGTTAGGACTCAATTTTTAACTCAATTAAGAGCGTTCGGCCAGTTTACCCAGGCCAGCCTACTCATGCCCAAGCACGAGGAGCAGAACCTTATCCGGTAGACTTGCATGAAGCCATTTTAGAATACTTTGACCACAACCCACGCGAGAGTACGCGGAATGCCGCAAGACGTTTTAATGTGTCACAGTATACGGTGTGGAATCTGCTACATACAGACAGACGACATCCGTTTCATTATCGACCCGTCCAAGAACGTGGTGTGAACGATTACGAGTGTAGTGATGTGTAGTAGAACAATTATTGTGATTTTCTTGATTTTCATATGATTTGAACAATTGCAAGAAGGCCACGTAATAGGTAAGTAAAAATTTTAAATGTAATGTGATTAAAAATAACTAATAACTAGCCACCTACTTACCTACCTCATTCGATTCATTCTTCGCGCAAATTTATTTTTTGTCATTCGTAGCAACGGCAACGTAGCATACCTAGACCATCCTAGACTAAGTAGTAAATGAATGAATGGCCACCGCCCGCGCACTCCGCGCAGGCCGCGGCGCGGCGAGGGCAGGGGCGGGCGGCGGCGCTCGCGCGACTTCGACATTCGACACCACGTGACACCACAGTATACGTAAATTGGCCGATTTTAATATTTTTTTAAAATACGCATATCTCGCCTATTTTAATTTTTTTTTTTTATGCAGAAGGGATATAAATTAATTACTTTTTTATCTATTAAAATGCGTACGATGTTTAACCAGTCACCCTGTATAAAAATGCAACGTTGTAGAGTGAGGATCCGAGGTCGCCATCTTGACGACCTTTGTTGACAAGGCGGCGATCTCGAATCTACAATATAAGGTCCTAATTTATTAATGGACTTCCTTTTAACACATGACTATATATAGTCATGTGTTAAAAGGAAGTTCAGTTCTTAATTCAAGTTCAGTGCTTAAACGATCATGTAACCTATAGGTTACATGATCGTTTAAGCAAGGAAATAATGGTCTAGTATTCAGTAAAATTTTTACTCCTGAACAAAATTTTTGCACCTCAAATTATTTATTTATTATTAAGAATTTAGTAAACGAATCAACAATAAAGTGTTTTTCAGATAGAATGGGTACGGTGACGTTTGAGTTATTCCATTTCACGCATGTTTATTTGAAACAAAAAACCGCGAAGTACCAAAAGAAATATAAAAAGAGTGAAGAATAAGCGACTACAAAAAAGTAGTAAATTCAAATTTACATTATTAATGATATAAATGATACATTTATTTTTAATTCCCTGTAAATTCCCAAATGTCACCGTACCCATGCTATCTGAAAAACATTGTAGTTGATTCGTTTACATCAGTGTGTCAAAAACCACTGCTGGTTTGTCCGCACACTCGCACACCCAATGACCCAAATTATTCAAGTAATTGCGTCTGATAAAAGATTATGTTAATGTTAGTACTGTTTAGAGGTGGCGTTAATGGTTGAATTTATTTATTGGTTGAAAGTTAATTGTTAATTTTTTTTATTGGTTAATTTTAATGGTTGAAAATATTGGTTGATATTTTTTGCGTGTCGATATTTTTTTCGTGTCGATATTTTTATTCGCTAATATTTTTATCAGAAATATTTTGAGAGTTAAATTTAACTATAAATTACGTCTAAAATATTCAATGAACTTTTCTTCATAGGTACTTTAAGTAACGTAACCTGCCTTCACAGTTTATGTGCAAATGTTGTCAAAATTATCACTTTTACTTTTTAATTTAAAACTAACAACAACAATACCTACAAAAAAAATACACTTGCTTATGTTGTGACGTTGTAACTGAAATGACCGAATTCGAATCTATACTGAATAGGTAATCAAATCAACATTCACGATCAAGTTCCACCGTTCAGTTAAAAGTTAAAATTAAAAACAACAACGCGGATGATAGGTTGAAAATATCATTAACCATTCACGATCACGTTCCACCGTTCAGTTAAAAATGGTTAAAATTAAAAACAACCACGCGGATGATAAGTTGAAAATATCATTATGATAACTCTTACTAATGTGTCTTATTTCAAGCGCTAAAGAGTTTACAATTGAACGTCACAAATTTTAACACAATGAAATTAGTAGGAAAAATTACGTCTCTTTAAACTTGATCCTTGCTTGAAGACATTAAAGTTCAAATTTAAATGCAGTTGAATCTTACAACTCTTCTTTCTCCCTGTCTCTCCGTGAACGGTTTAGCAACAACGCCCGCCTGGCCGGCGCGGGCGGCCAGCGCGGCGGCGCGGGCGATGGCGGCCGGCTGGCTATCGCGCCTGCGCCCGCCAGGCGGGCTACTGATATTTTTATTGGTTAATGATATTTTTATTTATTGAAGTTAATGGTTGTTTTTTTTTATTCGTTAATTTTAATGGTTAATGGTTATATTCATCACCACTAGTACTGTTTACTGTTATAAAAATTACAATTTAAGAACTAGTTTTAAAGGTGCGATCACACATAAAACCGGGATTCCGAGTCAATTTCCGACCTCCCTGCAATGACGGCTAGCTAGGAGAAATGAATAAAACTTAGCTCTTTCATTAATTATAGTTTATTTTATTGACACTTCAACTTCAAAGTCCACAAGCCTAAGCCAGGCTTGGCTTGTTTAAACATCTTTCTGACACTTTAAAAATAGGACACACTTTCCTATTTTTAAAGTGCGTTTTAATATTTTAATAATATGGTCATCCAAAAATATATTTAGTTAGACTCATCTCATTTGAGTTTTCCATCCACACTCCCTCCACCCATAGAAATCTTTAGTAAAGGCGAAATGGAGGGAAATAACCAGAGTACTGTATTTACATTGCCATTGCCAGTGCAGACACCTAACCAAAATCGAAAAAACCTTGATAGCGCGATGCAGGAATCGATGTAAACAGCACAGCGACATCTGGCGTGTTATATTAGAACTAATGGCGCCTACTCTGAGGCCCCGTTGTTTGATCAGTAGGTAAGTAATGGTTAAAATTCGTTTAAAAAAATTGCTACGAATTTTAACCATTAGTATACTTAACTACTGATCAAACAATGGGCCCTAAATATTTTATGTGCATAATTTTCTTTTAACAAAATATTTATTTACTGTTATTTTTATGACAGAGGAGGACGAAAGTCCTAGCGGGTCACCTGATGGTAATCAATCGCCGCTGCTCCTTAGACGACTTATAAATCTTGGATGCGTTGCTCATTTATGAAGGAATGTAAAAGGAAGGAAACAGGAACTAAGAAGCAGGATGGACAATTTAATTTCTATTATAATAATATTTCTTTATTTTTTCATAATATCAATAGATATTGAAATATATTCCAATGGGCTGTTAGGGCAATCGTAAGAGTAATTTTTACATTTATTTTCCAGTCCAAAATATTCGGCTTCATAGAAATCATCTTCTAAATTTTCTTCGGAAATTGATGTTGATGGCCTGAAAATAGAGAAAAACTATGTTTAGTCTACAAATAGCACTACATGCCCGTGGTTTTAACCCACACAAGTCCGTTATCCCAATTTCCGGGATAAAAATTATCAAGTTTATCTAGGTTATATGCATATGCTACACGTGTATCAAATTTCAGTTTTTGCGTGATAGAGTAACGAACGAAAAATCCAAATTTTATTGAATAATCTAATGTAATTTATTCTGTTAACTAGCGGCCCGCCCCGGCTTCGTACAGGTTTTAGTAACAATCCCATAACATATTAATAAAATTAAGAAAATGTTATATTTCCTAATTACAACAATAATACTAATTCGTTGATACGTAATCAAGGAAATAAATATAATACTTACGTGAGAATGAGGTAAAGTAAATCGCCTAATATGCCGTTGTGTAAGAATTGTGACGAGGCGTTTTCACAAATAGCCCTGAGCAAGCACGGACGGCCGGGGAAGCCGTGACTGGGGGAGAAAATGTCCTTATTATGTATAGGGATGTTATAGGGCTAGAGCGGTCGCTATCGACAACGACAGTCGAATGGTACGATTTAGGTTTTGTAATATTTGCTCCACTCATAATCCTGACATTGGTGCTAATTCTGTTGTACATTTAACTAGACTAAACTAATTTTGACAGGACCAAAGGTGTTGTTGTCCTTCCTTGGTTTACAATTAGTGACAAGGATAGCAACACTTTTAGTCCTGTCAAAATGAGTTTAGTCTAGTTAAATGTACAACAGAATTAGCATCATTATTCAATAAGATTATGATTATATTTATATCTGTTCCATTTTAAAAGAGCAAGTGCTAAGTTTCTTGCCAGTTCTACTTAGCACAAATCTTCGGTCTGACAGTAGGAAAAAATTGTGACGATTCGAAAGAGCTTATATTAGGCCTGAATTCAAATATTTGACTTTGACTTTATGATGTATCTGTAAATGTCGAATTCTACTAATATTGTAAAGGCGAAAGTTGTTTGCCACTTCTTCACGCTGGGCCACGCTGGGCCAATATTTATGATATTATGTAAGTAGCTGATACCTTTGATTAACACATAGGGTACATTTTATCCCGAAAAGTACGCGATTCCCGTGGGATTTGATCAAAAGTCTGATATAGATGGCGCTGCTGGGCATAAATAAATACACGCAAACGAAGTTGCGCGGGTTTCACTAGTATTCAATAATAATAACTGTATATTAAACATGTAAATTAATAAAACAAAAAGGTTATTCCTACCGCTAGGAGGTGTTTAGAGAAAACAGCATAATGATACAAAATATATTTTTTCTTATTTGAAATATTATGACTAACTTTTCGATATCGAAACGATATATGAACTGTTCGTGCTCGACCATAGATACAGATTCCTGATGAATACTGACCTTAATAGAATTACAACTGCTGTATTATTATCGGTTATGATAAAATAATGATATTCTATGATCATTACTTTCAACTTCTACAGTGTTCATATAGGTTTTTGTATTTGTTTCTATCGAAATTATGGTATAGACTACTTTTGTCTATCAAAAAGAGTCGGAACCGTCAGGATAGACTTTACCCAGAAAGAGTGAATACGTCGTGAATCATACGCGCGACAATACGTTCTTCTTATGTATATTTTCCGCTCTTCCTCAGAGCGAGTGGCAAGAGCAAAGAACATAAGTAAAGGTTGTGGCAATATAGGTGGGTCCAGATATGATCTTTTGTCCGTACCACGTGTACCGTACCACGTATCATCTCAAGCGTCACGATCCAAAGACGCAAAGTAAAAATAGCACGTAACGCCTTTGAACGGGGTGAGAAAACCGACTCGCGATGGATCGGAGCGTACCTGTCTCCGTATCGCGATACCGTATCACCGTACCAACGAACGGGCGTCCAAACTAGCGTTCTGGATCGCGACGCTGATACGAAACGGAGGTACGGTACGGGCAAAAGATCATATCTGGACCCACCTTTCAGTGGCGTGCCTAGGGTTCAATAGCAAGGCAAGCCAGATAGGTAGGTAGGTACTTTTTTTTAGAGAATTGATGCTACCTATTCAAAGTTTCATAGAATACAAATTATGTAATCGTTTTTTTTTTATATCTTTTAAATCGTTTCGAGATTTAAATTAGGTACACACTTACACATGCATAATTATTATTTTTAATAAATAAATAAATATAAAGGAACAATTCATACAGATTGAGCTAGCCCCAAAGTAAGTTCGAAACTTGTGTTATGGGATACTGACTCAACGATATTATATTTTATAACAAATACATATATAGATAAACATCCAAGACCCGAGGCCAATCAGAGAAAGTTCGTTTTTCATCATGACCCGACCGGGGATCGAACCCGGGACCTCCTGGGTGGCGGTCTGGCGTGGTAACCATTATGCCACGGAGGTCGTCGTCCTAATAACAATTCGAATCGAATTTATTTCTAAAATTATGCGTTATAAAATCCACTCGCTTGGATTAAATAACGCATAATTTTAGAATTAAGTATATTCGATTAGATCGGATTAGATTTATTATATTTTTGAAAAGGCAAATTCTTATTGTGCATAATGCACGACTTCTTATTTGGTCTGAGAATGCACAGCACAAAATAGTCAATAACTACCTATCTATTAATCTTTAAAAAACACTGTGATTGTGGTCATTACGTAAATACAATAAGATTGAAATATCGAGTGAAATAAGATTGAGATAGGTACCTATTTTACGAGTTTACGTTAAAAAGATGCAAAACTTATATAAATAACAATATTTAGGATCGAGAGCAGCCAACTATTGTATTTCTCTTTCCGTTCTAATCTAATAGAGTTAATAATACTTACAACAGTCCGGAGAGTAGGTTTTAGAGTTGTTAACTAACCTGTTAAAATAAATTCTAACAGCAAATCTATCCGATTTCATAATTACTAAGTTTACAAATCGTAAAAACACATCACTTCAACTTCACACGAAACAATATTCACTGAGATTCACTGATTCTAATTTCTAAACACGTTATTTAATGCAAAGTCAATTTTTTCACAAAACAACAACAAATTAACCGCATGAACACTAATAATATGAATGAAGTTCGATCGAATCAAATCCAGCGCTGAGCCGCTGAGGATCCGCGGCTACATTCATTAGCAATCAAGGCTTTTTTTTCCATAGTAATTTGTTCAATTTTGACAGATACGTCAGATACGTTTGTGTGCGTTTTTTCATACGTTAGAGCGAGAAGTCTGAAGCCGTTGGAAAGCACGGTACAAATCTCATATAAAGCCCATTTTGAGCGGTCTCTGTCTCGCTCGCTCGAGACTGTGTCATCATTATGTCGACGGGGATGTGTGCGTGCGCCGCGTGTGGTGCGGATGGAGAACACTGTTCGTACCGAAATGATCCTTCAATCCTTTTAGTTCAATGCGCCAAGTAGAGATGGCGCACTAATGAATTATTTATTTTTGAATATTATTTCGATCGATTTTGATGTAAAAAAATAAGTATGAATATGTAGTTAAGCTATAATGAGTTTTTTATATTATATTGCCTATTTTAGTAGGGCAAGCCCGGCTTTTCGGCTTTATTGGAAGTACCGCCACTGCCACCTTTATGAGGAGATAAGAATTGGTACTGGCTACACAGGTTCACTACACAAAATAAATATATATTCGAATACCTACTTACTTTTTCAAAACAGTTTCAATGAAAATGTACAGAATGCTTCTAGTCAAGTCAGTATATTTGTTGATTACAACTCTCGTTTCTTTTCTAGATCTGGATATCTGAAATAATAAAATTTAATTTCATTATAAAAATAGCTGTAATAAAGCGGGTCGCTGTATTCCCTCCAATATTGTTCATAATATTGTTGATGGTGAGCTCAGTGATGGAGGCTGGCGGGCCGACTCTCAGTTGTGGTTGTCATCTTGAGGGACTGGTCTGCTCGCTTTATTAACATCTACATATTTAGGATTTGACCATAGCGCTATTTGGATCGACATCCCGCGTTTAGTACTTGATTTCTGTATGTACCTGATTCTGTATTTTATTTGTTCTTATAAATGTACTTATACATTGTAACAAACGAGTGAAAGAAAAAAATTGCTAAATGACAAAAAAGGCCGTAACCGGGTTTCTTTCGCCATTTCTTTTACCGGTGGCCATTTTGCTTGTGTTCGAAATGGTGGTAGTATAAACGTAGTTTATTCTCTTTATACATATATACAAATTGTAAATGACAAGAAAAAGTGCCTGTGAAGGTCTAATTTCTGAAATAAATGATTTCATTTCATTTCATTTCAAAGCAAGAAGTGGTCCTGGTCATAAAGCCTGCGTTTAAAACATTGTTTAGGTATAAACGAGATTTGAAACCGTGTTGACAAGATGTGATACGAAACCACTGTCTATTGAAATGAAATGAAATGAATTCGTTTATTGCAGAAATTAGATATTATTTTAAATCTCCATATCAAGCCGACGTTTCAATTCAAACCGCAAAGTTAAGTCTATGATATTAATATAGAAGTAGGTACCTACTAACAGTGTCATAATGAAGCAGCGGAGCCAGGTAGGTGGCATTGGTGACCTGATTGTAGCTGGCCTGGAGAGACCACGACACACCTACAAGTGGATCTGAGTCCAAGGGAACAGAAATTGCTGCCATTATCTGCAAAAAAATATTGATACAGTATTTTTTTTTAGGAAATACTCAAGGCAAACAAGCAAGCTGTCTATCTGATGGAAACTGGTCACCTATGAACATCAGTGGGGCGCTACCATTGGTACTACCAATGCGTTACTTTAAGGAAGGGACTGAGTTCTGCGATGCGCGGTGCGATTACGTAGATTTTTACAACGTGACGCCACATCGCAGATTTGTATACAGTACAGACCCTTAAGAAAGCACGGATGCACGCATGAGTACGCGACAGTTGACTTCAGCGTTTAATTGTATGTTCGTATGAATTTACGGCGACATGTCAGCGTCTAATGGAGACCACATCACTTCCATTCTTTGCTAAGGATCGTGAGACGGCATAACGCTGTAGGCATTGATAAACTTACACCCCATTGTGAGAACGTAGTAAACAGCAGGTATCTCCTCTGTCTTCTGTGTTCTTCTGGTTCTTTTTTACCGCTATCAATCATAAGGGTTGTCACTAATCTGTAAATACAAATAAAACAAAATATTTAAAAAAGATTTAATGTGTTATTTGTCCTTAGCCTTAGTCCTCTTTGGAGGAGGCCTTTACCCATCAAGGGGTTCTTGCTGAATGCAGCAGTGAAAAGATAAATAAATAGTTAAGATGTGTTACCATGCGAACATGTTACCATGCGAACATGTTACCATGCGAACATTGACCAGGCGGCGACCCAAATCCAACCCCGAGTCAGCACGATGTGACGTCCATCGTACCACGGCCAGCCGCGGCCGATTGCACCACCACCGCGCACTTTGTCACCAACTTTGTACATTGTCGCTTCCATATAGTTGTAATTTTAATTTAATTTTAATTAAATTTAATTTTCAATAAGTCTAATCTTGTTATTTGCATCCTCGTCTGTTGCCCTAAATATAATTGGCGCAGTCGGTAGGATAGTCGAATCAGTGCACAGTAACTGTCTGGTTATCAAGCCTTTGTCGACTACCATCGAACCTACGGGAGCAGCAGCGAGGAGTATCCAGAAATCGATACCGCAGAAAAATGAGATTATTGTAAGTACACTTGAATTTTGTCTTGTGTTTGCTTTCCTCTAAAGTAGTCCTTTTATTTTTTCCAAAATTTTTCGTCCAAGGCAATCGGGGTCTCCCAACCCCAGGTCGGACAGACAGTCTCGATTAGATTTAAATAGGGATATAAGTAGTGAAGTAGAAGATATATACATAGATATGGCACAACCAAACCAACTTGGAACACCTGTAGTTTCTCCTAGGTCGCAACCCGACGCCCTTGATGCAATTTTTAAAGCGTTACGCCTAGTCCCGGAATTTGACGGGAACCCAAATATCCTCACAAGATTTGTTAATCTGTGTGATCAGTTGGTGATAAGACACCTTAGCACTGGTCCAGGTTTCGAGTTAGAAAACCAATCGTTGCTTAACGGGATTCTTAACAAAATTACTGGTTCAGCTGCACGTTTGATAAATTCCAATGGTATTCCGAGTGATTGGAGTGGCATACGTAGTTCTTTAATAAATAATTTTGCTGATCAGCGTGACGAAACTGCGCTGTATAATGACCTTTCGTTACTAACTCAAGAACAAAATACGCCTCAGGAATTTTACGAACGCTGTCAAAATTTATTCAGCACAATTATGACATACGTAACATTACATGATACCTTAGATACCACCATAGAGGCCAAAAGGCAGCTCTATAAGAAACTAACTTTGCAGTCATATTTACGTGGTTTGCGCGATCCGCTTGGAGCACGCATTAGATGCATGCGTCCTGAATCCATAGAGCAGGCTTTACAATTTGTGCAAGAAGAAACCAATACGTTATATCTACAGCATCGTAATGAGAGGTTTCCGGATAAAAAAAATCAGTTATCGAATATGGTTAATTCTAACCCACAACCTATGTCTAACCCAGTCATGCAACAAGCTAGACCGTTTACGTTTAATATGCCCGGCCCTTCGCGTATGCAATCTCCATTACGTCAACAACCCCACTACTGGAGACCGAACCAATTCAATCAATCTCAACCGTCACGGACTCAACAGATGTTCCGAGCTTTACCTCCAAATTATAGACCACAAAGTAACGTTTTTAAATTACAGCCGCGTAATATACCTTTTACAGCTAACACTCAAGGCCCTAAGCCTATGAGCGGCGTCAGCAACTTCGTAAGCAAGCCCTTACCTCCTAGCGGACATGATTGGCGTAGATTCGGGAACCCTCCGCCTAGTAATTATTTTAAAACTCGCGAAGTAAATTATAATGATTGTTTTGATTATGAACACGACTCCTATTACGATCAGCTGGACAATAGCGACTCGTATTTCGAATGGTATGACCACGAACAGTGTGAACCTATACCATATTCGGATAATTTTTATTATGAGACGAGTGATAATTATGTTAATACTGAACTTCCTAGGAGTTGTCCATCTGTTAAACCGGAGGAGGATTTTCAGAAACCAGGCCCATCCGACAAACCAAAATAGAAGTTAACTTACAGACACAGAGGCAGTTGCCATATATCATTATTTCAGACCCCCCACTAAAACTTCTAATCGACACCGGGTCAAATTCATCGTTTTTAAGTCCCGATTCTGTAAAAAAATATTTTTCTCATTGTGAATTAAAATATGATCCGTTTGAAGTAGTTAACGTACACGCATCGAGCACCTGTAGTCATTCTATCGAATTACCGTGTTTTACAGAGTTCAAGGACAGTGATGACATAACTTTATGTGTATATAAATTTCATAATTACTTTGACGGCTTAATAGGTTCTAATTTATTAGATAAATGGGAAGCTAATATAGATTTTAAAAATAAGATTTTAACTACTCGTTACGCTAGGAATCCCATACATGTTTATGACTCATGCAACGTGAACTTATATGAGTGTATAATACCTGCCAACTCATCTAAGTTAGTGAGACTACCGATTAATATAAGCGATGGCGATGCATTTATACCGGAGCAAGTTATATCTAACTGTGTTATAGGGGAATGCTTGACGAGTGTTAGGGACAATCGTGGTTACATAGAGGTATCGAATCCTAGCCACCACGACGTCATATTCTCCGTCGATCGTCATGTGAGCGGAGAGGTGTACAATGTTGAGTGCACGCGCACTGACCGCCTTGCGTCGCGCGCTAGTGACGTGCTCTCGCGCTTGCGTACGGATCATTTGAACGTCGAAGAACGCGCTAACTTAGAAAACTTATGTGCGCGCTATTCCGATGTATTTTATATCGACGGTGAGAACTTAACATTCACTAATAAAATAAAACATGCAATAAAAACATCTGACGAAGTACCAGTTTATACAAAAAGCTATCGGTATCCATTTATCCATAAACAAGAAGTAAGAGAGCAAATAAGTAAAATGTTAGAGCAGGGTATAATAAGACCATCGTATTCGGCATGGAGTTCTCCTATATGGATAGTGCCCAAGAAAGCGGATGCCTCCGGGAAAACTAAATGGCGTATTGTCGTTGATTTCCGAAAGTTAAACGAAAAGACCATAAATGACAGATATCCGATTCCCAACATTACGGATATCTTGGATAAGCTAGGGAACTGTCAATATTTTAGTACTCTCGATCTAACATCAGGATTTTTTCAAATTCAAATGGAACCCTCAGATATAAAGAAAACTGCATTCAATGTAGAGAACGGGCATTATGAGTTTCTTAGAATGCCAATGGGACTAAAGAATGCACCATCTACATTCCAACGCGTGATGGATAACGTCTTAAGCGATCTCCAGAACGTTATTTGTCTCGTGTACCTTGATGATGTTATTGTATTCAGTACATCGTTACAAGAACACATGGTTAACTTAGAAAAAAGTTTTCCAAAGATTTAGAGATTCGAACTTAAAAATCCAGATGGATAAGTCCGAATTTCTAAAATTGGAAACTGCATATTTAGGACATATAATTAGTAGAGACGGAATAAGGCCTAATCCAGATAAGATTACAGCAATAGAGAATTACCCGTTACCAAAGACCCCCACTGAAATCAAGAGATTCCTAGGTTTACTTGGTTATTACCGCAAGTTTATTCCCGATTTTGCTCGAATAATTAAACCTTTAACACAAACACTTAAGAAAGGATCTAAGATAATTCTTAATCAAGATTACATCAATTGCTTTGAAAAATGTAAGACTTTACTTACTAATGACCCTATATTACAATATCCGGATTTTTCCAAAGACTTTATACTGACTACAGACGCTTCCAATGTAGCGATAGGCGCGATACTTTCTCAAGGTACTATAGGTAGCGACAAGCCCATAGCTTATGCGTCTAGGACTTTAAACTCCAGCGAAATTAACTACAGCACAATCGAGAAGGAATTGCTGGCTATCGTATGGGCAACCAAGTATTTCCGTCCATACTTATTCGGTCGTAAATTTAAGATCGTGACCGATCACAAGCCGCTCCAGTGGGTTATGAATCTTAAGGAGCCTAACTCCCGGTTAACACGCTGGCGATTAAAGTTAAGTGAATATGATTACTCCGTGGTTTATAAACAGGGTAGATTAAATTCGAACGCAGATGCTTTGTCGCGGATAGAACTACATAATCAGGAAGTAAGTTCCATCGTCGTCAACCCTAGTGAAAAGGCACCCTCAGTGGCAGATGCTGATTCAGCTACCCTTACGGTTCATACGGATGCTGAAAAGCCGATTTTAGAAGTACCAATCACTGACGATTCTTTAAACAAATTCCACAGACAGATAGTGTTCAATATAGTAGGCGACCTTAAGGGTAAAACGGTTGTATCAAAGCCTTTCGAAACCCATACTCGTACGGTTATCCAATTGTCTAAATCCACCCTACGCGAAGATGTAATTAGTGCTATAAAAGAATTCGTTAATCCAAAAGTAAAAACTGGTATATTAATTAACCCTCCACTAGAGATGTATTCGATCATTCCGATAATCCAAGAAAACTTTAAAAGCTCATCCATGAACTTAGTGTTAACCAAATTTGAATTGGAAAATGTAAAACAGTTCTTACGTCAGCAAGAAATCATTCAGAATTACCATGATGGTAAAACAAATCACCGTGGGATTGATGAATGCTACCTTGCTCTTTCAAGTCGGTATTTTTGGCCGAAAATGAAAGAACACATCTCTAAATACATAAATGAATGTACTATCTGCGGCCAAGCCAAGTACGACCGTAATCCCATAAAACAAAAGTTAAATTTAGTTCCACCGCCAACAAAGCCGTTCGAAATTATACACTTAGATTTATTTACAGTAGATACAGAAAAATACCTAACTTTAGTAGATGCGTTCTCAAAATATGCGCAGGCATATCACCTGAGAGACGGTACCGCCATTAGTGTTGTTCAGGCTTTATTGAAGTACTGCACTCACCATGGAGTACCTTCAATAGTAGTTTCTGACCGAGGCACTGAGTTCACAAACCAACTCTTCGCAGAATTTACTCGAACTCATAAAATTCATCATCATAAAATATTAGCTCACACCCCTAATGAAAATGGTATGGTAGAACGTTTTCACTCCACCCTCTTAGAGCACTTGCGTATACTAAAATTACAGCAACGTGGAGAATGTGTTGCAACGCTTCTACCCTATGCTATACTAGCTTATAACAGTTCATTTCATTCTTTAACTAGATGTAGACCTTTAGAAGTAGTAACTGGTCATTTTGATCCCCGTGACCCCATAGATATAGACATAACGCAGCATTTACTACAACAATACATTCAAAATCACCGCGCTAAAATGAGGGAAGTTTATAGGCTAATAAATGAGAGTTCTCTTAACACCCGTACAAATATAATTTCTAACTACAATAAAAATCGCGAACCAGAACAGGAATATAATCCCGAGCAGCAGGTTTTTATTAAGAATCCCATGGCAAGTCGTCAAAAATTAGCCCCGCGTTATACTCATGACACTGTTTTAGCGAACCTCCCTATACATATTTATACCAAGAAAGGGCGAGGCCCAGTAGCTAAATCGCGCCTGAAACGCGTTCCTAATACAGAACGGTTGTTACAGGGTACTGATGGTCCTGCCCCTACTGGCTGCCCGAGCGCAAGAAATAGTACTTGACAGCTTAGAAGATAGTCCCGGTATACTACCCTTTAAGCTAGGTCCCACTAAAATAATTTCTCATTACCATTCGTTCCTACAGTACATAGATATAGATGCTATCAAATCAAAGGTTGAGTTAGTTCAGTCTCAGTTAAGTTCCGTGCGTCCCCAGCTAAATAATAATACTCTTTCGTTATACGAGCCTCACTTAGAATATCTTAACACTAAATTAAGGAAGGTATCCGAGCAGTTAGAAACCTTTGAACCAACCCGTGTTAAAAGAGGACTTCTAAATGGTCTTGGATCAATTATAAAAGACATCTCAGGTAATTTAGATTATACAGATGCGTTGCGCTACGATAATGCCATCGATTCACTCCGGAATAACATGGGAAAAATTGTTTCAGAATATAATAATCAGTTGAGCTTAAGCAAAGAATGGATGACGGAACATACCAATATACTAAATAATATTACATTTAATCAGAATAAAATTAACAAAATCATATCTTTAATAATGAGTCATGATTCTACCAGAGATACAGAACTAATTAAATATGCACATCTGGCACAATTATTACTAATTTTAGGTGATAACATAGAAGATTTATTTGAAGAATTAGTTAGATTAGAAAATCTTTTAGCGTTCATACGTGCCAAGAGTACTCATCATTCCATGATAAGTATGAATTCCTTAAGGTCTATGTTAAATAGGTTACGAAATTTATATCATAATGAAAATATATTAGAGATAAGCCCCAGAGAATATTATGACGTAATCAAGTTAGGATCTTATTACAGCAATAGTAAAATAGTTTTCATATTTAAATTACCGATTGTCTCTCCCGATACCTATTACCTATATAAATTATCTGTAGTCCCCAACAAAAATCACGACATCCTCGTTCCATCCTATCCTTACCTAGCAATACATGGGCAACAATTCATGTACATTGCGACAGAATGTCCGAAGACCAGTACTACATATCTCTGCGAGAGGAAAGATGATTATCAACCACGAGACCAAGCCGATTGCATTCACCAACTGATAATCGCACAAACGATCGGCGCAATGTGTAAAACTTCTAAAGTCAGCCTTTCTAAGGAAGCCTTGGAACAACTGGATGATAAACATTACGTCATCAGCCTCCCGAAGCCGACAAAGATTCAGATGGTCTGCGGAAGAACTCAATATTCCACCTTACAAGGCAGTTACCTGGCAATCATACCGCACAATTGCTATCTACAGACGCCTGAGTTCACAGTAGCTAATAGTGACGACCGTGTAAGAGGACAAGCTATAAAGATAATGGATCTACCTATTGAGACCACGAGATCATTCCAAAATCAAGAACCCCTTATAAAACTACATTCTATTAACTTGGAAAATCTTCATGCCAGTAATGCAAAGATATCGATGACGCCACCTGTTACCATGCCATCCACGAACGACATCGTTTATCACACTACCATCCCCATATATGTGATACTAATCATCACTGCCGCAATTGTCATTGCCCTACTTATCAGAAGATACCGCTTGAGAAAATCCAAAGAAGAGCAGCGATTAATTGAGATGACACCAGTAGTTGGGTCTAGTAATGAGACTCGAGATGACACCTATACGGAGATCTCCCACCACCGATCAGTTAATCCAGATTCCATCGCAACTAAATTTTCGAAGAAGGTTCTCAATTAGTTGCTCATCTACGGGGGGAGGTGTTACCATGCGAACATGTTACCATGCGAACATTGACCAGGCGGCGACCCAAATCCAACCCCGAGTCAGCACGATGTGACGTCCATCGTACCACGGCCAGCCGCGGCCGATTGCACCACCACCGCGCACTTTGTCACCAACTTTGTACATTGTCGCTTCCATATAGTTGTAATTTTAATTTAATTTTAATTAAATTTAATTTTCAATAAGTCTAATCTTGTTATTTGCATCCTCGTCTGTTGCCCTAAATATAATTGATGAATAAATAGTTAAGATAAATAAATAGTTAAGATTAGTTCAATAGTTAAGATAAATAAATAGATAAGATAAATGATATGTAAAACTATAAATATCCTAAGTTAATATAAAAATAACTTTTTTTGTAAATACTTTAAACTCAGTAAGAAAAAAAGGCTTTTTTATTTCTTTTATTTTTATTTATTTATTTATTTGTCCTTAGTTGCACAAATGAATTGAAACTTAACGGCTAAACATTAATTTTGATAAATTAAAAATTGTAGTTAATTAATAATAAAAAAAACGTTAGATTCCTCATTCAATCTACAGATAAGTTAATTGTATTAAACTACAAAAATATAAAATTATACTTACAATATATAGCAACAAACAATCCGCATGGTATCATTAATAATTTATTATAACGACTTAACTTTACGAAAGTTAGTATAACATTAGATATTCATGTCTTAGATTTACAAATGCCATGTGACATGACCCTCTGTTTGTACAATTTGTAAACCCAGAGTCGTCACAACAGAATACGAGATCAATACTCGTTAACATTAATTAACAATATCGATGAGAAGACCCGATAATTTCTGTATAGATATTATGTCTATGAGAAATGTTTGGGTAAGTATTTACATAAAATAACGCATATTCCGGGTTCACAGTTAGAAAGCTGTAAGTAAACTAATGTGAATAGAATTTATTCGTTTTTTTTGGTTATTTCTAATGATTTTGATTTATTCATTTTGCTCTAGTTATCTGAGTATTTATGATTTTTATTTATAGTTGCTAGGCAACTTCATATTTTGAAATTGATTTTTAAAAGAAAATTTTCATTTCCCACCCCCCATGTGGGCTTCGAACCACTCCATATTCGGCCGAGTGCTCTAACCACTGACTACCGGAAAGGTTAGTAATGCGGTAATACCTGATAGTTTTATAACCAAGCAATTTTTTCTTTCAAAAATATATTTCAAATTATCTAAGTATTACAGTAACTGTTAACTTTTCTAGAAATAAATAGTATTGTTAATGGCAGTATATTTATTTAAAAGATCTATACAAATGTGTGTCCGGCCACGCACAGTCTAGGGTTTGTCACGTTTTGCTTGCCTGCAGTTGTGCATTGTTATATTGAGTATACACTATACACGTATAACACTATACACGCACTACACACACTTAACACATACATTCACTACACTTATTCAACTTCTCTTACACATCTCACACCTAGGTACACACTCAATTTGGTGAATTGTTTTATATTCATAGTCCTTTTTTGTATAATTGAAGAAGCCGTCTGTGTCACTTTAACCTATTATGTCAATAGGAAGTTACTGGTAGATATCTTGCAATACAGGACATCCTAGTGCGAAAACCAGGATCCATTTATTTGTAAACAAACTTTATGAAAATAAACTATTTGATTTGATTTGATTTGAGTGACTAGCTGACTCTCCGAGTTAGGACAGTGGCAGACGGACATTGCGAAACTATAAAGTTTCCTTATAAGTTTACCACATCTGTGTTTACTACCCTAAAAAGTTTAAACTGCTATGAAGATTGCAATAATTGAGGCACAAAGTCGAGCCTCAAAGCCTCAATGCATAGTGTCGAATAAAAATATTGAGGCACGAAATTTTGAACAGTTCTGTTTTCTTTTTTACTTCTGTCCTTTATTATGAAACTAGCTTTTCCCCGCGGCTTCGCTCGCGTTAATTTTATTACATAGATCTCGTTTGACAACAAAACAACCCATAGCGCGACTTGTGGCGTTATCGCCCGCGCCGACTTGTAGCGCCCTCTATAGTAGAAAAATTATTTTCCCATTGGAAGGACATACTTTCACGGGATAAAAATGCAAACTACCCCTAACAATATGTATGCAAATTTTCATAATGATCGGCTGCTTAGTCAAGCCGTGAAGGAATAGGTAACAAACAAACTCACTTTCTCATTTATAATATTAGTAAGGATTTAGTTCTGTCCTTTATTATGAAATAAACTATTTTCAGAAACCCTCTTTGAAATTTTCATTTCTATTTATAAAGCTAATACATCTTCAAGATTTCGAGGCAGTCGTACAAGAGTTTCATGCAATCTGCGAGTGCAAGAAATATACGGGACTGAACCGATAAATCTGCAAGAAATGTCGCGAGATATTGCTAATCCGTTTAAACATATTATGTATATATTTTATATTGATTGGCAAGCTGACGCGAGCGTATTTACGTGGAATTTCTCGCAGCCTAATTATATAAGTCAGTAAGACTCAGAAGTTTGTTTTTGTGTCTAGGTGCTTCATTAAACTATTTACATTTTGCAAAATACAAGTCATACTGAAATCACTATTTAGTTGAATGAGAACAATAATTTTGTATGTATAATACATGTTTGTTTACAAAAAAAATGTATTTATGGACATATGTATTTATCAGCAATCTAGTACCCACAGTACAAGCTTAGTTGCTTAGTTTTGGACTAGATGGCGTTGTGTGACTCGTTCAAAAATATTTATTATTTAATTCATTATTATATATGAAATTATGTCCAGCAGTGGACTTCTTGTAGCTGAGATGATGATGACAAAGTATGAAACTGGTTCAAAACCAGTTGTGTGATAAATCTGTGATTGAATTGGAAGCGTTTCAAACCGCACATCAGGGGCCCAAGTCTGCTAAATACAAATTCACCAATAGAGTGTCGATAGTGTGTCACTTGAATAGTTTTTGACATTTGGTATTCTCATATTAATTGTTTAAGTCCGAGGCCATTTCATTGACACACTATCGAACTACTATTGATCTTTTCGGTAGAATCTTACACATAAAAGCGTTTAACTGAAATAGTAGTTCATGGTAGATTTTAACTGTCGACCATTCCGTTCATATTCCACTGACACTCTATAGGCAATACATTGAGATACTAGTTAAGTTAAGGTACTTTTAGCATAATACCAAATTTGGCACTATGGAAATGGTCCCGCAGGCTTGGGCCCCAGTTCTGCATTCTGATTGACCGAAAGGGTAATAAAACTCAGTTTAAAAGTAACAATTTCCATTTAATAATAGCCTCTGTATTTTATATCCTAAATTTTATTTACCATAAGATCATCAACGGACAAAGATATAAAGTCCAGGGGATTGATGGTACAGTCGTCTATGTAATGGTCGCAATTGTTTTCCATTCCGAAGTATTCAGCCTTATAATATTCATCGTCTATTGTTTCTTCTGATATTGATGTTGATGGTCTGAAAATGTTTGAGATCAATCAATTCATGGACACGGTATTATCTACGAAATTCTATTATTACCATTCCTTTGGAAAATTAGAAATAGTTTATCCTAACTATTTGGTCAATGTGAAAGTGTATTTATTTCTTTGTCATTCCTTCACGCCTTGCAGCCGATCATTATGATCTGTGATTTTTCAGGGTACAAAAAGCACACATAGCTTCTTTTTATTATAGGAAACTATCTCATTCCTACTAGAATTCGAAAAAAAATCATCCTTCTCAACCATATGTCGGCCGACAGATGGCGCCATAAATTTCTCAATGCTAAATTTGTTTTTTTTTCACATTAACTCGTTTAAACAGAGAAAAAAAATTATACAGAGAACGAAGCCGTTCCTAGAGTCGTTATGCTAGCTCTACTCTACTCTACACCGAAGTAAAGTAATGTTTGACACAAAGTCAGTACTTACGTAAGAACTAGGTGTAGCAAATCACCTAAGATTCCGTTATGTAAAAAATGATTGATGGCATTTTCGCAAATAGCTCTAAGCAGACACGGTCGACCAGCAAACTTATGGCTGTGGAAAAGACATAGTTTTGATCACACAACTTAAAACAAGAACATATTAAGAAATCATAAGGATATAGAACGCTACTAGTGTTACTGATGTACATAGATGGTGGAAACTAGTTTCCATTAGGTGACTCGATTACTTGTCTGTCGTAACACAAAAAAAAACTATCAAAGAACATAAAGGAAGTGGTAAAAGATTCCCTAAATCTAAATCAGTCATATTTTTCAACTTAACCTATGAGAAAGACATTGTCCAACTCATGCGGACCTAGCTACTAGTCTATACTAATATTATAAAAAGGAATGATTTGATTGTTGTTGAAACTACGGGACCGATTTGAAAAATTCCTTCACGGTTGGAAAGCGACACTATCCTCGGTTGACTCTGACCATAATAATACATAAAAAATAGAAATCCTTACTAAAATCCACGTGAAACCGGGTGCTGGCCCCTAGTAATATATAAATACGAAAATAAACTGTAAAATTTTACGGAAGCGTTCACCGCGAAATTATTTTAAATGGACCTTTACAATCGGGTCGCAATCAAATCTCGTTTGAAATCACCCCACATTCAGTGTACGCTGAATTTAATTTCATAAATCGTGAGCTTTTCCACTATTTGCATAACATATGCGACCCTTCAATGTGTTAACTGTTTTATGTAAATGCGCTGTAATGTGTAGACTGTTATTATTTTTAACCGCTACTCCCGAAGCGATGGGTTTTTTTTTGTGAAAAATGAAAAACAGCTGTTGCTGATTATCCGGCTCGAAGGATCAATGTTACAAAAGATTATGTTAATGATGACATATAATGAAAATATTAATTTTTAACTCAACCTTATTACGCTTAAGAGACAGACGCATATGAGACAGCAGCAACAGCATTCTTAGCACCTTGTCGGATAAAATCGACAGACCCATATTCGCCCATTGGATCGGGATATGTGCATATGTTCAAGGGTCGAATAAGGAGAAGACCGTAAATACACTAAGGTTATGATTCTGCTTCTAGAACAGTAAATATCATTCAATACTCACTTTTGTAACATAGTTTCGATAAAAGTATACAGAAAACTACGTGTGAAGCCGTTTGATCTGCTCACACTCCTTTCGGTTTTACCTCTTGATATCTGAAAAAGATTTTTAGAAGTATTATAGGGACAAATCACACAGATTGAGATAGCCACAAATTAAGTTCGCGATATGTGTTATGGGTTACAAACTCAACGATACTATATATTTTAACAAATACATATATAGATAAACATTCAAGATCTAGGGACTCAGAAAATGTTCGTTTTTCATCATGACCCGACCGGGATTCAAACCCGGGACCTCCTGGGTAGTGGTCCGGCGTGGTAACTATTACGCCACGGAGGTCGGAAAAAGAAATATTGTCCAGCTGACTGATCAACGCGCTTGTGTCGGACAAAACCAAATGCCTCATCGGGCTATTTCGTGACGTGTATTTGGCTAGCGTTGTTTATACCCTAGTTAGTACTATACACTAGTACTTTTAGACACTCACCGTAGCAATATCACCAAGTAGAGGTTCAAGAAAAGTTGCGTTATCCAAAGCAAAATAATTGGCTTCAAAAAACCAAGCGACGCTCACAGTTGATTCTGAATGTAATGGTATGGATACTGTTGCGAAACACTGAAATGTAAGAAAAAACAAAATGAAATACATTATATTCATTGAAATAGTAAGTACAGTCAGGAGCACGTCGAGCTTTACACTTGCAGTACAATTTTAGCTCTTACGAGTTATGACATAGAACTTAAGAATGATACAAAGTTCGAAGTAAAGGTCAACCTGCTCTTGACTGTACATGCAATGATCTACTTTTGTTATGTGCTTTGTTTCCTACTGCAACACAAAACACTGATAATGATTTAATTATCATACTAACGGCAACTTCATTAAACACTCATTTAAGACTTGACTAAATTTATTTTTTCACTTCTCACTCTAAAACTGAACCGCTGCGTTCATGACGGTGTTGCAGACTCATTTTCCTCTGTCCTATACCATCTCTTTCACCTTTCTATAAGGCACGCCGACAACGCTTACTTTTTCCTTCACTTGATCGATGTAAGCATGATTGATATTGATATCCATGATTTTTTCACTTATTGAAGAAATTTTATTGAAATGCTGAAGTTACAAACATTGGTTGATCTTTGTTTATTAAATGATTAGTTGTAATAAACCGATATTCTACTGACGCTATCCAGATACCGGTTACATCGTAATACAAGACAGAAACATGTGTCTTAGATTATGTACTAATGTTTATCAGCATGTTGTTGCAATTGTTGCTTCTATACATAGTCTAGAGGAACTTTAACAATTAAGTACTATTCAAGTTTTCCTCAGTAGGTACTCTTTGTTACTAACTTAATTGAAAAAACTATTAACTTTCTCGTAACATTTACAGACTATGTTAACATTATTATCAGAGGAATTTAAAACTGAATTTGTTGAGAATTGTCTAAGCTTTTTGGATATATTAAATCTTCTCGTGGGAATTTAAAAAAAATACATTTTTTGTTTAAATCATAAAGGGTACCTCCCCCTTTATGATTGTGCAAAAATTTTATGGCATTTATCAGATTGAAAAGATTACTTTTAGCAATAAGGCACCTTGTTGCTCATGTACTAATCTGTAAGTTATCCGTGTTCAATGTATTGTAAATCAAGCATACTATGTAATCTAAAATATAGTCAGTCAGAATATTTGTTATTAGCTTTTTATGCTTAATACCAATCTATAAGAGGGTGGAACTTCCCTCGTTGACCTAAGTCATTTCATAAAATAATGCTCCATTCCAAAAATATTAGAATACTTACACCATATTGGGTTCCACTTGTAAATAGAAGGTATCTTCGTTGTCTCTCATGCTCTCCATGACGAGCATAAGTTATTTGTTGAAGTCCAAATAATCTGGAATAGTATTTAACATAAATATAATAAATAACATGAAAAAGTGAAAAACTTGTAGTGAAATCATTGAAAAGCTGATGGTTACTTAACTTTTAGTACGAATAGTAACGTTATTACTTTGAAGAAGTAACAAGTATTAAAAAAGTTGAACGGAAAACAATACAATAAAAATGTCCTTTCTGCAATAAATACCAATTTCTAATAGAAAAACCTATATCCAGCAGTGGACTTCTTGTGGCTGAGATGATGATGATGATGAATAGAAATTGGATTTAAAATAAAAAATTTCAGGAGATCGATAGCGTTGTTGCTTGTTGAAACTGGATAAACATGGAAGTATAGCAATGGTGTTATTACTAAACTTAATTCTTCATTCCCTAATCAGTATTTTTGCACCGTAAAAATCTATTTACCGCTTCTTCGTGGTTCGAGAGGTATATTAAGCTACACATGCTGTCGTCGATACAATGATGGTCTAATAAGTCAGTGACCATCGGGTGGGATCAAAACACAAACATCAGCTAAATCGCAGTTGATAAATGGTAGAAGGTTGCGAAAAGAAGACCACAAAACAACATAAAAAAACCTTATGCTTAAGAAAGATTACCCAAGGATTAATTAAAACCTGTTTATTCACAGATATTCTTGAGGAGAATTGAAACAGACAAAACATGTTTTAGTGAAACTTGTAATCTTTGTTTATTATTGAGGGGTATACGTACATGAAGATATAACAAATCCACATGGTCCCATATGTACAGTGCAAAACGACTAAACTACACGAAAGTTATTTAAATTGTGGGCCACAACTAGCACTTTAAATTGTTGAACAAACAAAACGTGATAAACCTTTATTTATTCAAGTAATTTGAAAATGCGACGCCCTCTACTCTTTATGGTAAATGGGAGAAATGGAGTGTTGTTACCGTTATGAAGATGTCGATGAAGGAAATCGATATTTTTTTATCGAAATGACTGACTCAAATCGTACAGTCACGTGAATATGGAATGATTCAAAACGTTTATTCGGAGAGTGGCCATTTACAAGTCAAAGTATTCTTTAATAACACAAATTATTTTTGTATATATTCATACAAATATGATTTCTCTAATTAATCTGCTCTATGTGCTACTACTATTTTGGAAAAACAAAATGACAATTAGTGTGTGCAGTTCATTGCTCACTGCATTTCTTGTAATGAACGATTTTGCTAACTGTAAATCGAATTACACTTAGGATTAGTTATCTGACAGATAAGCTAATTTATACTAATCAGGAACATGAGAATCTGTTAGATAAACAGTTGAAAAATCAAAGAAATCAAACGGTGACCTTTAGGGTCCGTTCAAACAGACAGGCTCGGAGAGGAAAGCAGATTCTTATCACGTTGAGAACAGAGTTTTAAGTATTTGTAGTAAGGTTTATTTTTGCATGTTTTGCATTTTTGCTTTTGTCATTAAGAATGCTTGAACGCGCTTGGTGTGAAATAATAAGAGGAGCTGCTGACCGGCTCCGATCGCAGCCGACCAGCTCCGATCGCAGCCGTTCGGCTACGATTGCATGCGAGCATGTATGCAGATCTATGTGAAATAGTTGGCGGCTCCGCTCCGACCAACTCCAAGCGTATACGATCCGGTCTGTGTGAAAAGAAAAATGCGCGCCGATGCGCTCCGAGCTGGTCTGTGTGAACGGACCCTTAAAGTCGGTCCTTATTGGAGTAGTAGTAAGAACTCAACTTTCTTGTAAAAAATTCAATGAAAATATCATGTGAATAAAACCCACTACATTACAACAACAAAAGTTTTGACTTAATTCCATTCTCGGTTCTTTGTGTTCTCGTTTCCTGCGTACACAAACCCTTCTTGTCATCCCATGATCTCCCGTCAAGCCTTTGACATTGAGTAATGATGATCACATACTCAGATAAGGCCATGTGTTCCCTTGCGCGCTATCGAAGATCGAATTTTATTGTAATGGAGACGAAGGCTTACTGAAATACCGTATTTTTCTAAAATTCAAAATTTACTTTTCATTGACCTATGTTCAATAGTGATTAAAAGAGAGGCTAAAATGATGATGAGTTTTTCTACTTAGGTTAACATGATGACGACAACGACCTGAATCCAGATCATTATGATGACGGTGATGTGTTCCTTTAATCCCTCATCAGGGCTTGTAGTAGGTTCTTCCAAGTTGATCTTGACTTAGGTCTTTGGTAAAACTATTGTATGGTCAAAATTATACAATGTACTTTTTTTTCTCTCTCTTGACTATAACATTATTTTCAATTTATCCTTTTCGGGGTGAATCGGGTCTTCAAAGTATTAACTTTGTTAATAGAGCCGTTATTACATGTAATTCTTACATCTAAGCTTCATGTGCTCAGAAAAAATAAATAAAATAACTTGTATTTATTTTGAAAATTAACTTCAAAGCGAATGGATTTGGAAAGGAAGATTATTGCGTAAATATTGGAATCTACGTGGGCAAAGTCGCGGGCAAAAGCTGGTAATATTATTATCGGGACTTTGAAACTTACATAAACTTACTTGTTATTACACCCGAACGCTTCGACAGAGTTGCATCTGCTGTGCAATCTGATCTACTTGTAATACGAGTATTATAACGAGTTCAAATGAAGGCACAGTTTAAAATATTCAATTACAATAATGTTTTAAACAGCTAACAGAGAAATGTTACAGATGTCACCTGACACTTTAATTAATAGACAAGTTAGGAAGTTCGACGCGACCGGAGTTCGACACACTTCGCCAGACTCCTATTAGCACAGTGACTGTGTATTTGAAACAAATTACTCATATAGGTTACTTTGGAAGGAAAGTATTAAAACAAGTTGACGGACGACCTCCGTGGCGTAATGGTTACCACGCCAGACCGCCACCCAGGAGGTCCCGGGTTCGATCCCCGGTCGGGTTATGATGAAAAACGATCTTTTTCTGATTGGCCTCGGGTCTTGGATGTTTATCTATATATGTATTTGTAATTAAAATATAATATCGTTGAGTTAGTATCCCATAACACAAGTTTCGAACTTACTTTGGGGCTAGCTCAATCTGTATGAATTGTCAAAAACAACAAAAAAAAAGTATCTTACTAAACTGCTTAATGTAGCCAAATAGCATTGATCTAGGCCATGTTGTGTTTCTACAGTGAGTAAGGTCTCCAGAGCTCCATTTTCTACAGGGTCGGCAACGCGCGAGTGATACCCGGTGTTGCAAGCGGCCATAGGCTACGAGCTACGATGCCAGGCGGGCCTGTTTGCCACCTTAGTGGCATAAGAAAACTGAAAAACTACAGGCGCTGTGTGAATCATTATCATCAACCGCTAACATCCGCTGGGATATGAGTCTCTTCTACATAACAGCTTAGCGCTACACGCTAGAAATTTATAAACTCATCCTAAACACCGTTTGCTGTTATTGAAAATGAAATTACTTATTCAGAAAGTAGCTCCTCACATCTCTAGTCATGTTCTCATATCGCCACACCAAACGAATAAAGCCGTTATTGCAAAAAGTAAATTTTACAGGAACGCCAAAAAACACTAAAATTGTCTTTACGCCTCTTGTAGTTGAGCAATTATAAATTAAATGGTATCATTGGGTAGGGAAAAAATTGTGCTTTAATATGTCATATATAATACTGAAAAATATACAATAATAATTTCAATAAACACGAAAAACTAAAATATTTTTATATTCGTCTAAATTTATTAATTTGTTTTTTTTGTGTCTTCACTAACGGCTTTATTCGTCTGAAATGTTAGCAAGGTGCTGTTTGTAATAAATTCAAATCGACGTTTTTAAAGGTATTTTAAAACCTAATGACACCATGTAATAAACTTATGCGCTGATATTCGTGTACAAATATGATATCACAAAATATTATAATAAATGTTTATCCTCCATTTTACTCTCTCAAAGTTTGTCAGCAGAACAATGCAAAAGGTCGGGTAACCTTTAGCTTTTTTTAAATTAATTAAGTAAAACAAGATATAAGTGATTTATTTTATTATTATTATAATCACTAATTATTATTTTAACATATATATTTGTCCAAAACCAAAAAAACGCCGCCAAAACTGGCTAAATCTGAAACTAAACATAGATTACTCATAAATTACTTATTTTTCAGAAAAACATATTTTTTTCACACTTTAATAGAAGAAAAGCCTTATTATATATATATAATACTTTTATTGAAAAGCTTATATTTTAAGTACGATAAGTTTAATCAACAACTCTTTTGGTCCCTAATTTGTCAATGAATTAAAGCTCAACTTTATTGCTTACATAGTTTTTGGCTAAAAATATGATTACGCAATACTATAACTTATACTATAGGGTATTTCAAAAGATGTTTACGACCTATTAGGGGATGATTCCATTGCTCAAATACAACAACTTTTCTTATTTGACCAACCATCAAAATCTCCCAAAAAAACTTCTTTCCCCATACAAGGACCCGAGTGACCCGACCAGCTAGCTCATTACGATTTTGTATGGGGAAGCCAAAACTTTTTTTGCTATAGTGAAGGAACATGTTTTTTGACCACGATCGACTATATAATATATATGTAACTAAGTAAACTACCTTCATTAGCTGCATTAGCTTCTTTTTGGTGTTGCGACTGTTAACCGCTGTTTTTGCTATTTGGGCTCTCCTGACAACTTTCAATCAACAATCACCATCGTCACATATTTGCAATCTTCTAGATCGTGCAGTTTGTGCGTTCGTTGTAGTATTCCCGCTCTATCCACGAACATGAGTTTT
This sequence comes from Endotricha flammealis, assembly GCA_905163395.2. Classification (NCBI taxonomy): domain Eukaryota; kingdom Metazoa; phylum Arthropoda; class Insecta; order Lepidoptera; family Pyralidae; genus Endotricha; species Endotricha flammealis. The sequence goes on along the minus strand of LR990867.1, from coordinate 12,984,821 downwards.
GTTTTTGACCAGTTGATGAGTAGGCCATATTCGGTATAACTTATTTTGCTGATTCTGGACACGAATTCAGCTAATTCCGCCTCAGAGGAGCCTATTTTAGTGGTCGGCAAACCGCAGGTTACTAAACAAATAGCCTCCTACGCGTATGCCTCCTTCCCAGTTGTCCAATACCCTTCTCATTATGTGTTCACCGATTAAATTGAACAGTTGCGGTGACAAAATGCAACAATGACGTACTCCTCAATCGGGATGAAAACGGTGTGACGAGTCGTCTTCTAGCCTGACCTTCAACTTGCTGGTCAAATACAGATTTTGCACGAGAAAAGTGAGATGATCCGGAATACCCATATCATTCATAACACCGAACAATTTGCCCCAGTTGATGCAATCGAATGCTTTAGCGTAGTCAATAAAGCAGAGGGCATCGCTGATGTTATGTTCTCTGCACTTCTCAATCAAACTGTCTGATGTTCAATATTGTTCTCTTGTGCCCCTACCTCTGATAAATCCTGCTTGCTCCATGGATACCTGCTGAGTTGTTTATGCTTCTACTTTCCTATTCAGGATTCTCAAGAGGACTTTACTGGCGTGGGAAATAAATGAAATGGTGCGATAGTTGAAATAAATGAAATGGTAGATGTTGCGTGTCGATCCCTTCATGTGTAGAGGAACGACAATCAACTCAGTCCAGTCTTCTGACCATTGTCCTGTTCGCCAGACTGTTTGGCATATTGAATGCATAATTGATTCTTTTTTCCCCCATAAGATTCAGCATTTGAGCTGTTATCCCGTCACCTCACCACCGGTGACGGGATAACAGCTCAAATGCTGAATCTTATGGGGGAAAAAAGAATCAATTAGCAAGCCTTAGGTTTCAGTTTGCAGATTGCTTCTTCTATCTCCTGTCTAAGGATGTCAGGTTCCTTAACGGCATAATCCCACAAGTTCCTCTCCGCGTTGTTCTCACAAAATAGATTTTGACAATATATTCTCCACCTGTTCTCCAGGACTGCCATCTTATCGGACAACAGTTATCCCTGCTTCACTTTGAATAGACCAGTGTTTCGGCTTGGAGTCTTTTGCAAGGCACTTGACTTTACGGAACATAATTATCTCTAGTGCGGGCTGTTTCCGAACATGTCTCTACGTCTCCGCAGATGTTATTAATATAGGCATCCCTGTCTATCCTACATAGTCTCTGAGCTGTTCTATGCGCTTCAGCGTACAAGGCACGGTGCTCGTCAGTATTCAGGCCAGTTTCTTTGAGCGTCTTTCTTTCATTGACTTTGTTCCATGCCACTGCACTCATCCACTCGGCCTTAGGAGCCTTAGTGTAATATCATAATATAATTATTTCATTAGCAATTCATACACGACTAGCTTGTGCCTGCGGCTTCGCCCGCGTGGTCTACTAACAATTAAGTAGCATATTTTTCTTCAGAAACAAATTCCGGTACGGTCCGGTTCAGTCTCGTCCGGTCGGTCTGGTCCGGACGGTCCGGTCCTTATAAGGAACCTACCTACATGCCAAATTTGGAATCTCCAGACCCAGTGGTTTACACTGTGCGTCGATATACCCTCGCAACTTCGTTTGCGTATATTTCGCTTTCCCGTGGGAATTTTGAAAAATCGTTTCTTAGTACACCCCTAGACGTAAGGAACCTACATTCCAAATTTGAAGTTTCTAGACCCAGCGGTTTGGTCTGTGCGTTGATATGTAGTTAAATCAGTCAGTCAGGACTTTGAATTTTTTATATTATAGATTACGTAATAACACATTACAGTTTGGATCAAAATAATATAAAATTGTTTGATTACTTACATTACAATGATGGTTGTAATTTCATAAGAATAAAACAGTTTTAATCTAATACAAACTAGTTTTGCGTAGGATTTCGGACGAATAAAGTTGTATTAGAATGATACTCCGTTATTCTTCCAATCAATGACTTTCTCTCGGGTCGTAAGGTAAAATAATTATTTTGTTCGCCTAAGCTTTTGTATATATTTTTCGGTAGAAAAAAGACGTCAAACGCTTTTAATTACACTATTTGCAGTAAAAAAAAATCTGAAAAAAATTCAGGTGATGTATTAAGGTCCGTAGATTTTAAAAAAGCAAAAAAAAATTTTTGGTAACGTGCTATTACTGCTTTATTCGTTTGGTGTGACGATATTATTATGTTGCATTAAATCCATACTAATATTATAAATGTAAAAGTGTGTTTGTTTGTTGATTGGTCCTCCCTTCACGTCGAAAATAATGAACGGATTGATATGATTTTTTTACTGGGGATAATTTTAGGTCTGGAGAGTGACATAGGCTTTATCCCAAGGGGTAAAGGGATTCCCATGGGAAAATTTATTAACATTTTATCTTGACCACGCGGGCGGAGCCGCGGGTAACAGCTAGTACCACATAGGTAGCAAACAAGCATACGGCCTGATGGTAAGCCGTCACCGTAGCCTATAGACGTTTGAAATACCGGGGGTGATACCCCCGATATAGCTCACGCGTTGCCAACCCTCCCCGCCCAAGTGGAGCTCTGGAGACCTTACTCACCGTAGGAACACAACATGGCCGAGACCAATGCTATTTGGCTACGATCTTCTGTAAGGTGGAGGTCCTTCCCCAGACGGGCTGCTCCGATTTGAGCGGATTATCCGCTGTGCCCTTCCTCTCTTAAAAAACTCCCTCTCTCCTCCTCCTCTTTTAAGACTTGCATAAAAACATAATAATTTGTTAGCAAAGTCAATGCATAAACAATACAAAATCAACGTAAATACTTATTAGAAATTCCGTCTCATCAATGTTTAATTTTCAACAATAGGTATCAGCTAATTAAAACGAATTACAAAATGATGATCCTCTTCTTAAATTTCTAATTTGTTCGTTGCCGAACAAGAAAAATTAAGTGGAAATTTAATTATAACAGTGATACCTCATGAAAGTTAATTTGGATCTTATTTAGATTCAGAAGTTGGGGTGTTTTAAGGAGTCTGAATGTTCCCGGTTGATAAAGCCGTAAATTCTATGTGGAATTGCGATTTTATGTACACAAAACATAGCTTTTGCCCGCGACTTTTTGTCATTTAAAAGAAATTGTAATCCAAAGTTATTTCATTTACCTTCTTGTGGTTTATCAACGCAACTAATCTGTATCCAACTGTGATTATATTTTTTGATTGTTTTTATAGTTGTATCGGGTCAACTAACCATTCTCATTTCGAAAAAAGTGGTAAAATGTCACCTCCTCGCTCCAGGTGGGATGTTATTAAATTGATGATGTCTTTTGTATTAATAAATTATTATAACTATAATAATTATGTAGAACAGCATACTGACATGATGATACAAGACTGTTGAAATGGAATACACGTGTTAAAGAAGAAGAAATTGAGATTTATAACAGAAATGAAATTACACGAAGTGGTTTCGCTAAAATGATATGAAAATATTGCAAATTGAGATTATACTAAAATGTAAGCCAAGTTTCTCGGCCTCGATAAGAAATTTGCTATACAAGGAAACTTTGGCAGCAAGGCAGAATTTTAGTTCACTGAAAAACCTATTTAGTTTGAGTAATTTTACCTGTGGGTTCTATACATTACAAGTTAATAGAAACTTTGAGAAACTTTAAAGGTACCGTAAATGAAAAAAAAATCAAGACCATAATAGAATTTTACGTACTAATATTACAATGTTTTTTGGTCAACCACTGCCTATTCCTCGTTACGTCCATGGTCTTATAAATTAGTTATATGATTTTTCCAAATTTTCATATGCACTTTGTTACCAGAGAATTGGAACAATGTGATCTGCGATCCTCTACAGCAAATGATGTGACAATAACTTTCTATAAATATCCAATTAGTCAACTAAATGTTTAGGTTAATCCTTTCGCTAATAGGTATCTGTATAGTACTGATAGGAGCATTCAATTGAACATTTATTTAGTGTATGTGTGCATTGGCATACATAATGCATTGACATAAATAAATTGTTATGTACATTTGGTTGCAACATCAAAGATAGAGATTTTTGTTGTTTCCCAATAGAATAGCCCAAAAGACCATCACAAAAGGTGTAAAGTTTATGACTGCTCATTAATAAAATAAAACTTTGTTGAAAAAACCCTAACCTCCTATTATCTAGTGGACACATGTGGCTCTAATAAACAAAAACCCTGTTTGGTAACAAATAAAAGGGCGGGGCTGCCAAAAAATCTACTTACATGATGTGCAAGCGATTTTATTTCGAGGCCACCGTACAACAACATCAAATCGAAAAGTTGTGATCAGAATCAACATCAACAAAGATTAACTTGATCTCGATTAGTGGGATCCTGTCAAGAAGTTCGGGTAAACTTTGTCATTTTATTTCTTCATCTTAGATCCTGTATTTTGTTAATGATATAATTAAGATTTTACAAAAAAATAATTTTTTATTAGTATCATTATATAAGAGCAAGTTTAGTGCTAAGTTTCTTATCCGTTCTTACTACAAATCTTGTACAAATTGTGACGATTGGCAAGAGCTTGTTTATTTAAGAAAGGTCTATTTGAATAAAAATATTTGACTTTGAAATTCCTGTAAGAATTCACTCTTTCCATATAAAAATTTGACCATTTCAATCACAACGTTATCAATTTACGACTTAAAAATATTGCAGCATTCAAATGTTAAAAATGGAAAAGCCGTATTCGTTTTGAAATGTGGTCAATTTGGCGCATTCAATACATCTGCCGTCCATTTCTGCAGAATCAAAGGTAAATCCATACTGGGGGAAATTTATTGAAATGAAGGTTTTAAATGGGATTCTGCGGTTTACAGTTTCTGCATGTTTTGCTTTTATTAATAATGCTTAGTGCTTTGAAGTCACTGATAGACGATTTTGTAATTAACTGTTAACTAAGTAAGAGTTTCCATGCAGTTAGGGAGCGTTTATATTGACTTGTAACTAAAAAATATTTTGTTAAAGAAAAATTGAATTTGAAGGTTATAAGTTTTCTAATTTCGTGTAAAGGGGTGGAAATAATTATGAAAGAGTTTTTTGTTCATGCATAAAGATTATTAGTTGAAGAGCATTTTATGAAATGGACTAGTGCGACAGGTTTCTAACGGAATAGCACGTTCAGTGTTCATGGTGAAAGATCTGGAAGCCCAACACCTCTTCTTAGCTTCTTTCCCTACCTTTTTACCTTGTTAGTTGATTGAGGCGCAAACTTTGTTAGCCTGGCAGTTAATTCAGAGTTCTGTTATAGTTTTAACATTTCTTATTTGACAGATAGGCTAACCGGAATTTTTCACTGAACCAACCTTAAACATCACGATAGAAACTCACGTCAAAACACTGAAAGTTATGGAAGAAATAAACTCAGTTCAAAGCTGAACACAGCACAAACCAGTGACATCAATTTGATTTAGTACGACTTACTTACTGAAACGTTGAGTTAGCTTTGTAAATTTTAAAACACGCTATCCAACAAAATTGAAACAAATTACACTACTTATTTGAATTTAGATATTTTGGTATTACTTCGTTGACCCGATTCTTAGACTGGGTTATGAATTCTGTTTATTTTTAATAGTCAAACTTATTTATAGAAACTTTGTTGTATGAAAAAATAAAGTTATTTTTATATCTGGTTTGCCCCGAGTCTGTGTTTCCTATAAATAAAGACTTGAAAGATACGATTTCTATGTAAATAAATATATACATTGGGCGTCAAAAATAAGTAGTACAGTTTTTAAATTGCAATATCTCCTAAACTACAGAAGCTAGAAAACCTTTGAAATAAAAAAAAAGTTAAAAGACAATTTCATTTCATTTAATAAAAACTTCATGCATAATATCGTCTTTTAAAGATTGATTTTTATTTCAAAACTCTAACTAATTGCAATTTTAAAACTGTACTACTTATTTTTGACGCCCAGTGTATATTTAAAACATGTGCTTTGCATTTGCTTTTGCTTGCATTTGCTTTCACTAGTGTTGTCTTAAGCAATATCAATAACAATCTGTTGCAGGATTAAAACCGAACAAACATATATTGCAATTTGGTAGAAGCAGATAAAGTTCATATTAGTATATAGTTTTCGTGTTTTTGCAATTGATGGCTACTGTTGGATAGCTAGCGTCATCGTTTTCATGCTGACTATCCGTAACATATAACATCTATCGAAAACACCCGATATCATTGTCTTACATAACATTATCTACCCTCCTCCTTATAATATTTTATTTTATTTATTATAATTAAGTAGAATCTCGAGATTTTTTTAATTTTCTAATAAGTTGCCACCTTATTGGTAAATTAAAATCTCGATATAAGCATACGGTCCACCTGATGGTAAGCAGTCGCCGTACTATGGATGCTTGCGACGCCGCCCGAGAATATCACTCGCGCGTTGCCGACCCTGTAAAAAGTGGAACTCTGGAAACCCTACTCAATGTACCGTTTTATACTTCTCCAATTATTGACTTGGGATATTGTAGGTTAGCTTTCCTATTCAACGGTGCCTTAATATTAATTAAAAATATAAATTGTATTCCTTATGTAATTTGGGATTCATGCTGTGAACGTACTAAGTTACGCTTAACCTTAGACTATTCAAAAGCTTCATTAACTTAGAAACAACAACTGACCAAAACAACATAAGCTCTAAGTTTCTCAAAGTTAGGCGCTGTATTACAGCGGGCTGGTGCACTTTCATTTAAAATTAGCTAAAGTACCACAAATGACGTTAGCAATATTGCTTATGCAATAAGAGCTGTTGCTAAATAATCAATCATATTAGCCAGAAGAAGTCCACTCTACATAGACCTTAAATGGTGATTGATCAGTAGCCGCTGATAATTGGTTATACTGGAATCGTTTGGGGTTGTCCTGGTGCAGTGAACTAACTTGTTGTGGCTGAGATTATGATGATGATGATGGTCACAGGTACTTTCGATTTGTATCAAAAGTAAGTGACATAAATACAGCCCTGAAATATTTTTGAGATCGGAGGTGTAGTCGTAACCAAGATTATGTGTTAATATTACCTCTTCATAATCTTGAAAGATATAAAAAAACATTTCTTACATAAACAACAGAAAAATCAACACATTTTACCATATTAAACGAACTTCACCTTGTGTTAATACAAGTTGCTATGTGAGTGAACACGGCCAAACCGTTAGTACATCCCAAATCGCTGAGAAACATAACGGTTCATTACACTGAAGCGCCTAAGGCCGTAAGCAAACAGCCATTCCATCTCTCAAACCATTCACACACACTCGCTACAGAAAAAAAATGTTATTTTATGTAATTTTACTAAATTTTCTCGCGACGATTGGAGCAAATGTTAGACACAAAAGGTACCTTGTATATCCGGACGGAGGGCCCGCACGAACCCAGGTACTTTTTATTCTATGCAAATTTACTTGCTGATTTAACTTAAGTAAATGATGTTTTCTTTGCACTTTAGATCTGGCCTAACGAAGCTGTGTTTTTGTTAGAGAATTCAAATGCAATTAAGTGCTGTACGCCTTTCAGGAGTTGGAACATTTTGTTTCTGTTTTTGCACCCTAGTGATTTTCGTATCGTGCTCATCTATTTTTTTTAATTAATTGCGCTCAATTTACACTCAACTTTTTCTTAAACATTTTGCTGGCTTTATATTTAGTATATTTATGTTGAAATTTTTGATGTATTACAAATCATTTCAAGGAGTATTGAACGTTTCATCACTTACTAGCAAACCGCCAGGTTTCGCACGCATAGCACATCCCCTTAAAAAAATAAACTAAATCGGTTCAGTGGTTTCAGGATGACATACACAAACACACACACACACACTTATTTGATTACTCGTTATGATGAGACGAAAAGTATTGCGGTGCTGAATAATTTGATATTTTTTAGTAGTGACAAAGCTTAAGAAATATTTTTTTCTAATTTCTCAGCTGGATTGCTACCAATAAATTTCGAGAACTTTCCATTACACGCTGTTAAATTTTAAAATATTCGTCATATAAGTTAAAACTATTTAATTGGAATAACTGAAAAGACATTTTTTTTTCTGCTGCTGGACAGGCTTAGGACATTGTGGTCTAGTTTTGACGATAATACAGACTGTCCGTTTCATTAACACTTTAGTAAGAAATCACCAAACAGAATGAAATTACAAACCTAAAGCACAATAAAATAATCGGAATACCTGGGAGAAAATCCAATATTGTTTGCCTTTCATCGTCTTATTGTTTAAACTTGTTTGTATTTCGTTTGAGTCGAATTCCCTCAGTCTTTGTTCTAAGTTTCCAGAATGTTGAAGTAGATTTACAGTCCAATTAAAGGATTCCTTTTTTAGAGATACAAAACATAGACTAATTATTTAAATAGATACAGTCCTTAAATTATGAATGAAGACTAAGCGTGCCAGGTATTTAATACGTGACAGAAAAAGAGCGGTTTAGAGATAAGACATAGTTTTAACAGCTGAATATTATGTAATTTAGTCATTTTTAGTGTTTTCGTTAACAACTGCATCCAGATCTGAGGAGAGCGGACTGTTTCGGTATAGTAAGATGATATTTTTTAACTTAGTTTTGATTAAATTTTCTCATTCAAAGTACTTAGATTCGCATCATCTATAAGCATATTTATGTCTGTATACAAACTTAGCAAAATTAAAGACAGAATGAGTTTTACAAATAGGTCTACTTGTTAGCAAGTTTTTACATTAAATACCTTCTGATGATACCAGTAACTAGGGCGATAAATATACCTTTAATAGCAAAGGAAGTTAACTTTAATATTTTGTTAATATTATACCCTATAAGAAAAGTTCGGTACAATTACAGTGAAAAATCGCCCTGAGTTTCATTTATTAAGATTTACATAGATTAATATAGAGGAGTTTTTGTAAGATTTATTGCAAATTATTTTTTAAAAAAGCAAAATAAATTAAAATTTAAAATTATATGTCGTCTGTATCAGTAACTATTTTACGTTGAAATTGTATTACTATTCAACTTTGTAACGAGTCTAATATTTTGAACGTAACTGCTGACACAAATGGTACCTATGAAATGCAATGAACAAGTACGTATCCCTATGAATGACACGTAAAGAGAAATGATACACTTTTCAAGTACAAAAAAATAATACATATCAGGTTGGCGAATTAGCTAAATCGTAGCACTATTATGTTTCTGTAGCTGGCACTTTCCTGAATTAGCAGCAGTGAAGTTCAAACTTTTAGTCTCATTGGTCACAAACTTAAATTGTGCCTTCTTCTTATTAACTTCACTTTGTCATAAAATGCGGTTAATGGGTTATCGGGTTTTATTATGTAGGTGATGTTCATACCACTTATCACTATTTTTACATCTCCAAATAAAAACAGTAAATGTTGGACAATTGTATCGACAATATAGGTACTTACTTATTGTACTTTAAACAAATTTACTGTTATTGCTATATTAAAAACCTTTTTGTATTACATGTACGTATTTTTCTTTTACAGTTCATTATTGGTTTGGGTATACCCGTTGACTTGAAAGAAGCATCAGTAACAGTTGGTACTGTTATAAAATTCCAATATGACTTGCCTACAAATAGTTCTGAATATACAAGTAGAATTTATGGATTTGCAAGTACCATTTCAAGAGATATGGAAGGCGACGGTGTTGAAGATGCGAATGCAGACAATAATGAAATAGATTTAGTGGAGTCCAGTCGTAATAATATTGTAGACGACGATGATGAGGGAGACAATAATACTTTAGTCGATATTACTTTTGAAGATAGAAAGAGAAGATCGTTATTATATACTGAAGGTGGAGTGAGTGACATAAATGATTCAGATAATAAAAAACTAAGTCTTGAAGAAGCCATAAGACGCCAAGAGTTGATAGATGAGACCGCGAATGCGAACAGAATTGAAGAGGAAGAAGAACCGCAGCGAATGAACAGATTTGATTTTTATAAAATATTGGAACACATGTCTGAGAGGTGAGACATTTATCGTTTTTGTCATATTAATTTACATAAATACGTACTAATATTACTACTGATTTGCTTGGGAGAGAATTTAGAAGGGATTTTCTGGAAATTTCATTGGAATAAAGGACTTATTGCGCAGGTAGTACTGTAAGCATTCGTTGGTTTGCTAAAGAGACACATAATGCTCTTATGAGGCTCACTAGAATTTAGATATGTAAAAAGATAGCGGACGAACAGAACTTTCAAAACACGCCTTTCAAAAATTAGTCTTTTCCAAGTCAAAGCTTATTTAGACTTACCTTTCCGTCGTTGCATACCTTGGACGCAGTGTGGTCTAACTATATGGTTCAATCTAAAAAAGCTTCACTACAGAGCACCCAAAACATTCTTAGTGAATTTCGCGGAATTGAGTTTAAAAATTTTATTTTCTTAAAAATTATACCATGTTAACATTGTAAATTTTTCAGGTACGGGTACACAGGCCGTCCGTGCTTGCTCCGTACAATCTGCGAGGCCGCTGAAGTTCCATTCACTCACGAAAATGGCTTGCTCGCAGAAATTGGTCATATATTATTCACGTGAGTAATCAAAAGCTTATTCAGCCCAGTCAAATATGTACCTAAATGTAACAAAGATTTTTTAGAGGTTTGTCTAGCCTATTATGAAGTGATTCTCTTTGTAGTTGAGTATTATTTAGATTTTTTATTAATCACAATAATATTAAAAGCGTCTTGGGGTGCTACATGCACACATGTAATATTTGTGGAATGTATTTATTCATTTAACATATAGTACGATTAATGTAAACACAATACACAAGAGAATTACATAAGAGATAATAAGAACAGCCGGCCTAATTCTTGTAATAAAAACAGTAAAATTTAGCCTTAATGGTTAATATATAACGAATATTTTGTTGGTTCGCGAGACTATCTTATCTGATTTTTGTTTCAAGAATATGCCTACAGATAGTAGAGTTATCATAAATATCGTTATCATAAAGGAGTTTAGTTTCTTTTCATTCAGTTCAACACACGCAATGATGCCATGAATCAGTTCAAAAAAACTTATATTCGAAAATTTTAAATATTTTCCAGTCCATCAACTACAAATGATGAGCTGTCTCATCACACCGATAATGAGTACCATGCAGCTGAGAGGTTTGGAAGAGAAGCAGGAACAAGTTGTGAAAACCTTTTCCCTGAGTGTGAAGGTTCGATCTTGGAGACCTTCACAGAAATAGGAGAAAACACTCTACACAAATTTGGACTGTTCTAAATAAAGATTATTGATAACGGTGGTTTTTACTCTCTTTACAGTCAATTTCTGAAACGCATTTTTAAAGTTATTGACACATGTTACTTTATTACTTGTTCTCTTGCGGGCCTTCTCCGCAATTAGGCAGACTATGTGCCCTTTGTGCATGTGAAGAGTGAGCCATCCTAATTCCTCCAGGAAGCCGGTCAGGGACTTGATGTCGCTGAGTGCCTCCCCGGAGACTGCCCAGGGGTTCCAAAAAATAGAAATTAAAGTTTTATAACGATGTTTACTATTTATTATTCGCATAAAAATCTTTGTTCTTAGGTCTCCACCCTTGTCACTCCTTTCCTTTGTTGACTGTACAAATTAATAGTCTGATGAAGTATACTGCTGATGAATGTATTACTGACACCATAATATATTCTTCTGAACAATACAATTTTATATATTCCAGACATGTCAATTTTAGAATTCCATTTCAAAATTACCATTGAGAGCTAAACTTATTCAGTCTAGACAGACAACGATGTCTTTTTACAATTTTCCTACCCACTGCATTTCTAGTGTAAAATAATTGTTGCAAAGTTGTCGTGAAGACGCAATTGAGGATAAATTCCCTTGAGGTTTCATTAAAATAAACTCGCATTTTTAAAAGACTTCTTCAATTTCTATCTGTTGTAGTCGGATTATTGAAATTGGCCATATTAAGGTACTGCACACGACGCCACAGGTAAATTTGAATAGGGTTAGAACTTTTTTTTTGGTATGAATTATTGGGCATTTATAATATACAGGGTTACTTGTAATTCGACGTATATATCGGAACATGTGTATTCGGGGGCTCAAAAGCAACAAAATGAATCACCCCAATATATGGGCGAAATCTAGTGGTTCTCGAGATATAAATATAACCTAAAGGTTATTAAGGTTTTTTGATTTTTATTCAGAATTTCACATTTAATTCAAAATTTTGAAAAATCTACTTATCCTATGGTCTCCACTCAACTTTCATATCATACTTGACACTTAAACTAATCTAAAAACATAATTATGCAAAATTACATCCAACCATGGTAAGCATCACCGTAGCCTATAGACGCTTGCAATACCGGGGGTTTCACTCGCGCGTTGCAAACCCTCCCAGTCAGCCAGTGGAGCTCTGGAGACCTTACTCACCGTAGGAACAACACATGGCCGAGACCAACGCTATTTGGCTATGATCTTCTGTAAGGTGGAGGTGCCAAAACATACGCCTCGATGACCATGATTTGTGAAAGAGAATAGGACGTGTCATCGATGTTTACGGTGTACCAGTCAGGTTGGTATATAGATCAGTGTAACAAAGGACATAAAGTTTATGCAGTTAGGGAATCATCTTTTTAACTTCGAAGGAATATGTGCATGGCAGATATAGAGTGAATTTGATATGTCACGTTCCAGGTTGACTCTGCTTCGCTAGCATGTTGACCCTTAAGTAGGCGTTTTGAATTGTATACTAGTCGCCAACGTTCCTGGCACGCGCAGTCATAGAAGAAGCAGTGCGCGTGCCAGGAGCGTTGGCGTCCTGTATAGCAAGTAATTAAACAGTATTATAGATCATACATTATCATAAGTTTTCGAAAATAAATCTATGAGTGACATTGGACAGTTGTGATATGTGGAGCAATCTTCATGTTTTTCGCCATGTTCGTATGCATGTACGTATGGATGCACTTCTTTGTGATACTCCGCATGCTCCATGTCGTTTTTTGGACTGAAATTTAAGATAAGATATCTCAGTAATACACCTTTACTAAGAATTAAACATAACTGATTAAAAAATAGATAAATAAATAATAAAAATAATAAAATAAATATATTGGGACAATTCATACAGATTGAGCTAGCCCCAAAGTAAGTTCGAAACTTGTGTTATGGGATACTAACTCAACGATATTATATTTTATAACAAATACTATATAGATAAACATCCAAGACCCGAGGCCAATCAGAAAAAGTTCGTTTTTCATCATGACCCGACCGGGGATCGAACCCGGGACCTCCTGGGTGGCGGTCTGGCGTGGTAACCATCACGCCACGGAGGTCGTCAATAAATCGTTACTCTATATTAGTCTATATGCTACATTCTGTGTTCCTACAGTGAGTAAGGTCTCTAGAACTCCACTTTGGGGTGTTGGGAGGGTTGGCAACGCGTGAGTGATACCCCCGGTATTGAAAGCGTCTATAGACTACGGTGTCGGTGATGCTTATCATTAAGCGGGCCGTATGCTTGTTTGCCAACTCTGTGGCATAAAAAAAAACTCCAAGATGTTTTTATAATATGGTATACTTTTAAATTTTATTATAGTGGTTATTCAGTGAGCGAGAGGACTGTTAATACAAAAATAATGAAGGAGGTTTTCAAGTAAATATTCACACTTATAAAATGAATAAGTTCAGGTTTTTGTTTGAACATGAAATTCTTGCTGCCTTAATATATATAATAAAATATTTTTTTAACATATAATTAGAAACCTATTATTCGCTTTAAGAATAGCATGTAGCATGAAATATAAAAATTATTGTACGTTGGTTTCTTAAATAAAAAAATAATTAAAAAACATGGTACATCAGTAGTCGTAAAAGTAGCAGACATTGGCTTATTTTTTAACCAAACACTCCTTTGGTCTGAAGAATCCTGACTATTAACCCATTTATATTCACCAACCTTAAACTGGCCTGTTGCGCTTTGAGTACCTTTACATACTTTGGTCTTCAATGAGGAAGGCCCTAAAAATGCGTTGTATGACACATGACGAGGCAGAGGGCATTACCATCTATGCGCTTTACTATCATAGACGGGAACGTTTTGCAGGCTTGGCGGGCTTGCAATATGTAACTTACTTTAAAACATATGAAGCAAGCTCATGAAGAAGATCTTCGTCATCATCGGAGTGGAGAGGTTCGGCTCCTAGCTGACACATCGCACGGAGCACACACAATGTGCCATTGTAACCGAAACTGGAAACATAAATTTTCATTGTGACGAATCGAATTAGCAATTCTTTTTATATTAGTAAGCCGTTGATTTCGACAGACATTAACAGCCAGATCCTGAAAAGCATTTTAATTTTAATTCCAGATCAAGTCTCAAGCTCTCTTTTTTCTTCTTTAATTTGACTGAACCTTAAAAATGCCTTTCAGAAACTGGCTGTAACACAGTTTTGTGGAGTTGTAGAGTTTTCATAAATTCGGCTAGCTGACCGGTGAAGTACCACACTCTCTCACAAAATATCGTATCGCAATGCGTTAGTCTATGAACCTTAAGACGCATTTCCAACGTGTTGCCAACACTAGACACTAGTGCATTGACACAACATGTGCCAAAAGTGTTTTCTAAATATCCAACTCTATCCAACAAACATCTGCGCCTAACAGGTAAAATAAATGGAAGTTATTTTAGCTAGAAAATATCAAACAAATCATAGTCTTCTAAACTTTTATTACAGCTTAAACTTGTTGTTCACAAAACAAAACGAAAACCGGACTGAGAGTTCTGTAAACAAACGCAATTATTTCAGTTTCCAATGAGTAAACAGCAATAAATAACATTATGACATTCGGAAAATGGGAATTGACAAAGTCAATTTATGCGTAAATTGGCACAAAAAGAATAAATTTTGAGAATGATAAATCACTGGGATAGTATCGATGTTTGTCAAATTCAATGACGATCTAATTGATTGTCTTTTATTAGGCTCATTATTTTAGATATAAATAGAAGAGGAAAATGACAAATTTTAACAAATGGAGGCGGGCAAATTTCAATTGAGAGGATTTAGAAAATGTTAACAATATGTAACAATTAAGGCTGCATTCTATAATCGCTTGTTACAACTGATAAAGATAAAAAAAATCTACTAAACAATCAATCAACAGCATATCATGTGTCATCATACGAGTATCATCATATCATGCTTGCAATGTGGAAGGGCACGGACGATGTCATCTTACTGGTGAATGAGAGTTTGATTTGAGTGTGATTAAAAAAAATCCCCTGCTGCACATAGATATTAAATAATTGATCAAGATAGATTATGGTTGATCAAAATAGCTTACAGAGAAGTGCTAGAAAGTTAGGTTATCTGGTAGATAATGCAATTAGCATTAAGTCCGCCTATTGTATCAGTACTTTGTGTATTGTGGTCGATAAAGTTAAATAAATAAGGTACCTGTCTAAAACGCCTTCCACATATTTGTAAAGATGAAACAATCTTCCATCACTATCATAGTTTTTATATCTGTCTGTCGTTTCTATATCATTACTGACGTCTCTTTTCTTCTTAGATTCACCTGCATAACCACCGTTGGCCTCTAAAATATCCAATGGTATTTGGGTTCGATTCCATGGAAGATTGAAGTTAGCTTGGAAAGCCCAGTTGATGTTGATCATTTTAGCAGGTGTCGGGGTACCAATGCCTATATTGAACTGAAAAATTAAATTGTTGACTTTATACAAATAATGAACGTTTATCTTTCTTCATAAAGACAATAGTTAGATGTAGATCTATAGTTAGGCAAACATTGCGCAGGCAATATTTAAACATAATAAAAGAAATAAGCAATTGTCCCTATGAGAGACTGGTGTCTGAAGAAGGTTTGTCCAGGGTCCTCGGATTACTGGTTTTCTCGGATGTTTGCTGGCTATACTACTTTTGTATAAATGCTTGATTTTATGTCCATTGCGCACAACATAAAATGATTGACGATAATGATAACCAAATTTCGAATCCCAAGTTTTGATGGTTTAAAATTATTTAGCTGTGAATTAAAGTCGCATTAAGGAAAGAAATGCGGCTTTCAGGTTGACATGGAGAATGGCGAATTGGGAACGGACGAAGGATGGATTGGGAATTCAATAGAGATTGGGATTATGCTTGAATAAATTGTAAGCAAAACTAGAACTGGCCATGCATGGTCACTTAAAAAAATGCATTCACTGTGTTATTGTCTGCAATTTTATTCATTCAAATCATTAATCTAAATCCAAATCTCAATAGCGCTGCAATTGGATTTTGGTTTATTTATCAATATAAATACTTTTTTTTTTCACCTTTTTACTTTTTAAGGTTCTGTACAACGCCAACCCTTTTAGTTTCGCCATATCCGTCTGTCCGTCCGCGGTCTAGCACCTAGACGCTTAATGATAGAAAGCTGATACAAAATTTTGAAATATTTTTTTAAAAATTTCAAACACGCACTTGACCGGTTTTTTTCTTGCATAATTAAACAGTGACAGTATGTGATAATGTATTATTAAAAAATGTTTATGTGCAATTTACCTGCAGTAATGTAACATTAGGAAACAGTAGTTGTCTTCGACTTCTATGCAGCGCGTCTTCAACTGTATCCGACCCTCTTACATTCATTAAAGTCTGAAAGAGTAGAAACGATTGTACAAAGATGTATTTCAAATACATGGTTACTTAACGGAGTTTAGACTACAAGTGAAACGGCGGATGAACTGAATTCCATAGCATTACGTGTGTTAAAGGCAATGGCCTTTTCAGTTAGTAATCTCACTAGAGTGATAATTTAACTAAGTGGCTTAGAAGATCCAGATCCATTAGTTATTGGTACTTGCAGTGTGCGTTTATAAGTCCATGTGAAGCTTGTATCGCTTCAAATTGAAGGTACGTATGGCATATATGGCAGACTTACTGAGGCATCACAAATTAATTTCTGTGACATAATTGTTAAGAATGTCATCTGGCTTAGTCTTGATTTGAACATTAAATAACAATTCTATTTCATTTCTTTAGAATTTCAATTGAAAAACAATCCCAAATTCTAATTCGTATTCTTGAAACTTTCTCTATTTGGTCAGCTTATAATCTGAATTCATTTAGTTAAATGAATGAATACAATAGATATTAAGTCATTGCATTTTGCATTTGCAGAAAAAATAGCATCATTTGTGATAAAAAATAAAAAAAAATAACCCTGCAGAAATGCTAGCTACAAAAAAGAGGTGTTGATCTGATTTAAAAACTGCGAATGAAGCAAAGGTACTTCTTAAATAAAATATATCAAAATAAATAGTTGAAAATTATGGTCTTGAACACCTAAGGAAACACAACATGCATGATTGAAACATTGCGATGAAATATAAATAAGTCTTAAATACGTAATTTGAACTAGCCCTTATTGGCGTATTGTGGTGTTACAATCGAGTTATCCTTATATGGATTGGGTATCATGTGATTGTGTCTGGAATTATTTGTTGCGACCACTTCTGATTGGTCAATTGGATTTGACGTAACGTTAACATGTAATTGATCAAGTGTTAGCATAATCGGCCCACGCGGTCTCGTGACTTGCGGTATTGGAAAAACAAATTTGTTGCTTACTAAGTGACGTCCGAGACCGCCGAACCAGGATATAAGTGTACGTGTACACAATATTGATAGAAAAGCTTGGTTAATTTTAAGGTCTATACTATATTCTTTACATAAAATGTGAGACTAAATGGAAGTAGGAAGAATACACCGAGTATTCATTATAAAATATTATGTATTAAACTTTTGTTACAAAATTATCACAATTTGTTTAGTCACACACACTTTCGTCTTTGTCTCTCAACTGTTCACTCAAATCTTGTATTTTATACATATAGTAGCATGATGTTGTTACATTAAAATAAGATACCATAATTTCGGCAACAAAAAAATGGCCACCGAGAAAAGAAATGGAGAAAGAAAATCAGTTACGACCTTTTGTGCAAGTCACTCTGGAAGAAGCTATAGTGTGCATATAACGATAACAATATGGTAAACCAAACAAGCAAAATGGCCGCCGATTTTTTTCTAATTCTAATTCCTTTAAATGAAGAACGAAAATTACGGTCTTTCTTCATTCACTTTGGAAGACTGTTGCTGTTGTCCTCACAACAGCAACAGTCTCATAAACGGTCATCCATCGATAACAAACGTGTGTAATGTAATACATGATGCTTTGTTGGTGCCGATTAGCACTTTTTGTGTCGTGTCTAAGTGCCCGCGAGGGAATAAAATATTTTTGACTTTGACTTTAACTTTGATTTTATGAGTAAAGTCTTTAATATTGGTATACAGTGTTGAAAAGAAAAATACATCGACGCTTTTAAAATAATGAAGACTTATGCGAATTTTCGTTTTGTTTGCAATTGCTGAAGTTTTATCGGTGCATTTGTACGATTGCATCGTAAAACCTCAGAATGTATTCTGATATATATTTATAGTAGCAGCTTCCCCGAAATGTTTTTCTAAGTTCACAATAGCTAAGATAACTCTCAATATGTGTAAGATTTTTTGGAAATTTTTATTTGTTTTTAGAAAAATGTTCATGTAATATTTGTCAACATTTTGATAGCGAAAATTAAAATTTTTACTCCAAAATAAACGTCGGTTGTTTAAAAAAAAAACACCTTTATACAGTTTTTAACCAAAATTCTACAATAAACATACATAATAGGTATAATAAAATTTTTCTACTTAATTTTTTATACTAGGTATGTTAACTTTAAAATATTTTTGTAAAACAAATAGAATAATTTTAACATAATATAAAAACATGGCCGATATGACTTCCACTTAACAAAAGCTACAGTTAAGTGTTCACACGAAAATGGTGTTCACGATATATGCACGTGGCTATCATTGTATCCGTATTTTAGAATGTAAGTCGATAGGTTGTTGTGTTGTTATTTTGAAATTTTAAATAAACTACGTCATGGAAATTAAACAAGTGAACAGGTAAGAACTTCTTTACTAATATAGTAACCATAATATTTTTTTTATACCACAAAGGTGGCAAACAAGCATATAGTCGGCCTGATGGTAAGCCGTCACCGTAGCCTATGGATATAATCATTCTTGTATTATAAAAATTAATCACGTTTTCGTTCTCACGCCATTTTTTTGTAGACTTGAGCTGACCACTTGAGAACGGCTTGACCGATTTGGCAGATTTTTTTGTAATAAATCTAATACTCTGTAGAAGGTTCTTACGGAATAGAATATTTAGAAAATGACTCGGAAAGATTGAAAAAAAAGTGCAACAAAGTTACGCTGAGGCGGTACGAAGTTCGCCGGGTCTACTACCTGACCTGATACTGTAAATAAATCTTTATTTACATGTAAATCACGGTATATAACGTGTTACATTTTAGGCTAGTGCATCTGTGTTTTATTGACAAAAGTAGTATGCGAATTACAATTTAAATTAGTTTCTTCATAAGTAAAAAAGATACAAACACAAAGTTTGTATGTATGTGTTTCCTATTTTTGAAGTGAAAACTTCTTTAGCGTCACTTGTCACTTTTTTTAGATGATATAGAGATCCGTAGCCTGATCGAAAAAAGCGTAAGATTCCCTAACCATTCCAAAATATTCAAAAATGCACAGCGTTGATTAAGTTTTCACTTTCTGCCTGCACTCCCGGAGTGCAACCCGTCCTTTTTTTCAAGCAAAACTTTACATAGATTTGCTTGAAATTGGGTACATGGGTAGTTTAATATAATAACTTTTATCCCGAATATCTCAGTCCAGGAATGGCCACAATGAAATTTCGCGGGTAAAACACAGCAGTAAGTGAATTAAACTTAACAGAAAAATTATTTTCCTAAATGAATAGCTTTCTCTACCATTGTTTATCTCACTCTAGCAAATCGTATCTCTGAGCGATAGAAAGAGACCGCGTACAAAAAAAAACCATAATATTGTAATGCAAGGTAAGGCCCAGCAATAAGCAGGAAATCGTGTTACTTTAGATGGTAAATGATCAACTCCGCCTACATCCGAGTGATGGAGACTGATCCCGCCTTGGAGATATTTTTCTTTTTTTTCAGTCCGTTTGCGTTTCACGCCTCTGAATTATGGTTTATTGAGACTTATAACTTCAACTCTTATATTCGAGGAGCTTATATTACCTATAGGAGCAACAAAACCTCCAAACAACAGCCTTATCCGACTAATATTATAAAGGCGTTTGTGATTATGTTTGTTACTTCTTCACGCTCAAATGGTTGGCCCAATTTGTATGATATTTGGTATGTAGGTAGCTGATACCTTGGATTAATACATAGGGTACTTTTTATCACAAAAAGTACGCGATTCCCGTAGGATTTTGTCAAAAGTCTGATAGTCAATGGCGCTTCATAAAGCGGCTGATGCTGCTGTGTGCAAATATAATTGAACGCGGGTAACGCCGCGGGCAGCAGCTAGTATCTTACTAATATTATTATGAGAAACTAGTTCAAACACCATAATTGAATTTAATTGGAAATCTTGTGCCAAAGTGTAACGGAACACAGATATAAACATTGTGTAAACGTGTTCATTACAGATTTATCAGAGTTTTGCTGCTAACATAAGAAGATCAAGAGGGTTAATTTTTTATGGAAAAATGGATCATTTAAAAATATCGTAAGTAGAAAAATTTGCTTATACACATTAAAATCTATTTTAGTTAAGCATTTCTAATAAATCTAATTTTTTACAATTTCAACTATTATTAATCATTAGAACAAATTATAAAAATGGAACGGTGATTCCACCGTGCGTCGTGTTTCTCTTTGCCCCGCCGAATCACATTAGGTAGCGGACCACGCCTATTTTAACTCAAAATTATTTATATAAGCTTTTAAGCACATTTTTATTTATTTATTTATCTCCATTTGGGGGGGTTGGGATGGTTGGCAACGCGTGAGCGATACCCTCTGTATTGCAAGCGTCTATAGGCTATGGTGATGCTTACCATCAGGCGGGTCAGGCTTGTTTGCCAACTTCTTATTATAAATTTTAATGTACTTATACCTACATTGTAACTAATGAGTGGAAAAAAAAGGAGGAGAAAATACCAATGAGGAAAGTATTGAGTTTAGTGATAGAGCTACTTACGTCAACAAAATGTGTACTAATTCACCAACCAAGCCCTCCTCTTCCACTGGATATTGTGCTGCTTCGCATATTGCACGTAGAAGACAATCCATTCCGTTCAGGCCTTTTCTGTAAATTTCGACAAGGAACCATCCTTGTACCAACATTTAGCAAATAAATAATTATACATACCAATGTATAAATATATAAATGTTTTTTCACAATTACATTTTAAATATTGGCGTACTTTAATTGTACCTTTACAATTTTCGTTATTAGCAGACTGAGTACAAAACGATTAAAGAGCAGATAACTAATGAA
This sequence comes from Endotricha flammealis, assembly GCA_905163395.2. Lineage (NCBI taxonomy): Eukaryota > Metazoa > Arthropoda > Insecta > Lepidoptera > Pyralidae > Endotricha > Endotricha flammealis. Next base: position 12,963,351 of record LR990867.1, on the reverse strand, counting down.
TTAGCAATCTGAATAACTAACTAAACGTTATTAATAATATTGTAAATGACTTGTCTAAGTGCCCGCGAGGGCCCACAGATTATAATATATTTGACTTTGACTTTGTTAGAATAAATAACAGACACTTAAATTATATAATTTACAGATATTTGGCTCTACTAGTGCTAAGCTACGTCGTAGCTGAAGAGGGTTTTACCAATAGCACTAGCACTTTTGAAGATGAGATGAGAACTAAGAGACAGATTAACAGTCTGCCATTGGTCTATCCATACGGATCTACGTATAAGGTAACGTCTATTTGTGTTTTTTAACTAGCTGCTGCTCGCTGTGTTACCCGCGTTTAATTTTATGCACAGCAACGCGATCAAATTTTTGACAAAACCCTACGGGAATCGCGTACTTTTCGGGATAAAAAGTATCCTATGTGTTAATTCAAGATACCGGCTACCTACATACCAAATATCATAAGAATTGGCCCAGCTATTTGAACGTGACGTAACAAACATACACACACACTTTCGCCTTTATAATATTATTATAGTAGGACTAGTAAATCCCTCGCAACATCGTTTGCGTATATCTCGCTTTCCCGTGGGAATTTTGAAAAATCTTTTCTTAGTGCACCCCTACGTTATATAGTGTACAATAAGGAACCCCTGTGCAAAATTTAAAGTTTCTAACCCTTATAGTTTAGGCCCTGCGTTGATATGTCAGTCAGTCAGTCAGTAAGAGCATTAGAGCAGTGCGGCAGAGTACGCTTTAACTCCCTCCGATTGAATGGAAACCCGTATCTCTGCAGTGGGATAGTTATGGGTTGATATGAAATATATTTTGCGAAGGAGAGATTGTACGAAAACGATGTTAGAAAATCTTTATAATGATGAAATAATTTCCTTTCCAGTTCATCGTTGGCTTCAGCTGTCCAGTGCCCAATAAAGACATGATCAGTCTTGCCTTTGCTGTCAATTTTCAGTATCAATACATACAATTTCAAAACGTGTCGGAGCTTTCACAGTATTACTACCTTAAGGACGTATCGAGAGAGCAGAGAGATGCCGATTGGAATTCCAGAAGAGATGAGCGTTTGACGTTTTATAAGGCTTCAATTGATTTGCTTAATACGTTAGTACATTTTTTTTTATGTATGTCTTTCGACAGCCAGGATTTGGATTTGCTAGTGATCTTACCTGCGGTGCCACAGAGCGTGACTTCGAATCCTAGGCGATGTTCGTTTTTGCTGAAATCCAGCCGATTGCAGCTCTTTCCAGTAGTTGAACCGAAAATAACATTAAAAGAATATTTTTTTTTGCTGATATTGACCGTTTTAATATTAGAATGAATAGGAAGGTGCAATTACGATACAATTTTTTTTTCATATTATTTTCGAAATTTACAGAAAAGGCCTGAACGGAATGGATTGTCTTCTACGTGCAATATGCGAAGCAGCACAATATCCAGTGGAAGAGGAGGGCTTGGTTGGTGAATTAATACACATTTTGTTGACGTAAGTAGCTCTATCACTAAACTCAATACTTTCCCTCATTGATATTTTTTTATACCACAAAGTTGGCAAACAAGCATACGGACCCGCATGATGGTAAGCATCACCGTAGCCTATAGACGCTTGCAATACAGGGGGTATCACTCACGCGTTGCCAACCCTCCCAACCTGGGGGGATTGGGAGGGTTGAATTGAAGTGATGAATAGAGATAAATAAATAAATAAAAATGTGCTTAAAAAGCTTAAATAAGCCTTGACCAAATAGTGGCCCAAAACTAGGGAATGAAGTGTCGAACGTCCAGTAGCGAGATGGGCGGACGGTACAGTTAAAGTCGCAGGTCATACCTGGATAAGAATGACAGAGGATTGAGAGGGTTGGCGTACAAAAAAGAGAGGCCTAAGCTCAGCAGTGGGCAGAAACGGGATGAGATGATGACGATGAAGAGCCAATGCTTAATTTAAACTTATTTTGTGAGAATTATAATTTGTGTCTGCAGCACTGGGAATGTGTGATGGGCTTGTCCCGACTGACATCATTAGAATGGAATACTTCATTTGCACAAAATATATGTGTATATAGTAAGTAGATGTAACAAATAAATTAATACAAATAAGGTTCGTCACATTTACAAAAAAAAAGTTTGCAAATTTACAATTTTTAATTTCGCTTTGGTGTTCTTTGATATATGCCTGAAGTAAAATTTTGTAAAAGCATTGTGGCCTTTTTTACAATTTATGTATGTCATTAAAAGCGTAAAGTGCACATAAGTACACACTTCCGTTCGTAACTGCACATGCGGTTCAAACGATTAATGGCTCACACCAGAGGGAATTCACAAGATTTCTTACACCAACCGTTTCATCTTACTTTAGATTTTTCTGCTGTAAATACATGTAATATGTACTTGCCGGGATTTTGCAATTATTTTTATTATCACCAAAAATGACCACATGGCATCGGTGCGCGTTTCAATAGATAAACATGAAAATCAAGCAACGTTGACCCAAGTCTATATTTGAATGGATTTAAAAATCTCGGATTTCCCGATTCAGTGTGCGATACACAGGAGGGAAGGAGTTGAGCTTTGGGATTTCTTGTGGGTGAAAGTATGATCGCTGTTGCATCACGTCAATATTCTGCAAGAGAGTGGGTCGGTCAATTTCATAAATGTTCTACTATTCCAGTGAAGTATAACAAGATATTTTAATGTGAGAATATCACGAAAAGTTATATATGCTCTTACCTCTACCCACTGCACATGCGGCAAAATTAATGGCCGCGTCGACCATGCCGCTCTGGGGGAATTCTTATTAAGTTCTGCCCTGTGGTATAACCTCAGTTTCAAACTATATTTTGGTTGCAAGTATAATATATATTCAGTTTAATGTTACATTATTATTGGCCGCATTTTGAATACATTACTCCATACAGAAATTCGTTACGTTAAGGTTGCCTTGAAAAGATTGCTTTTAGCAATTAGGCCGCCTTGTTGCATATTATTCACACTAGTCTGACTGAAATAAAGAATATTCTATCTATCTATCTACATTATTATTCGAGTATTATCCAGACTTAATCGCACACATACTTACAAGAATCCCTGTGACTGCTGCATACGCAAATCTGTCGAAACGTCGGATGTAGAAACGAGTTTATGTGCTCCAAGGAAAATCATATCTTAAATCTTTAAAACTACGCAAGTGATTTTGATGCGTTTTTTAAAATAGTTAAAGTGATTCAAGGGGAAGGTTTCAAGTATAATAACACTAGCTTTTCCCCGCGGCTACGCTCGCGAAATTAATTTTATGATATAGATCTCGTTTGACAATAAAACAACCCATAGCGCGACTTGTGGCGCCATCTGTTGGCCGATACAGCGCCCTCTATAGTAGAAAAATATTTTCCCATTGGAACGACATACTTTCGCAGAATAAAAAGTAGCCTATGTTGGGCTCTGTGCCCCTAACAATATGTATGCAAATTTTCATAATGATCGGCTGCTTAGTCAAGCCGTGAAGGAATAACAAACAAACTCACTTTCTCATTTGTAATATTATAGTAAGGATTCCAAAATTCCCACGGGAAAGCGGGATATACGCAAACGAATTTGCCATTTGTTTCGCTAGTAATATGTATGTCGCTATTTGTATGTAGCCTTAAAATACCTGAGTCGCGAATTGTAACAAAATGCGCATTGATACTGCATTTTTCGTAACACCGGATGATATGTTTCGGTATGGCGTGCTGCACGCGACTCCGTGAGGTGAAGCTGGAATTAGTATTTGGATGTGGTCGTGACCTAGGCATATACAAGTTGCACTGAAATTCACATTACATAAGTCTCTAGAATTGTATTTATTACAACATTTTCGAATTCAAAAGCCGTTATTTAGTTTTCTTACTCGTGAGAGGTTGGTTAACTATAATTACTCCAGAGTTGAAGTAAAACTGGGCTGAACCGAGGTAAATTACGCAACATATAATGTTTTTGATGTTATTGTGCAAGGTATAGCTTTGGACAGAAAAGAGTAGAATGAAAGAAAAGATTTAATTTCGAACCAAGAGTAGGACATTCTGGACATTAGATACAAACATTTTTTTGTTATACCACAAAGTTGGCAAACAAGCATACGGCACGCCTGATGGTAAGCATCACCGCAGCCTATAGACGCTTGCAATACCGGGGGCATCAATCACACGTTGCCAACCCTCCCAACCCCCCCAAGTGGAGCCCTGGAGACCTCGCTCACCGTAGGAACACAACATGGCCGAGACCAATGCTATTTGGCTATTGCTATTTTTATTAGATGTTTAGGTGACAGTGTTTGACAAAAGCCTCCTTTCAACTCCCAACTCTTTTTTTTACAGGTTATTTTTTGTAATAAAATATTTTGACTTTTACAGGCCAGATTACGGACGATCTCCCTTCGACCCAGTGGATACGAAGTGGGAAGACATGATGTCCATTTACAAGGATGCGGCTACTGCTGGAAGGCAAATGTTCAACTGTGCCTATATTTATTCTGGGTGTCCTGAGGGACAGGGTGTCATGGAATTTATTTCTGTACTTACTGATAATTGAATTCATTATGATGTTTTATGTTTAAGATTAAAATATTAAAAATTATGTTTTATTGTACTTATTTGTAGTTAATCACGTGCAAACCAAACACTAAAATGTATTGTACAGTCAGGAGCACGTTGAGTACACTTGCAGTACAATTTTGACTCTTATGACATAGAACTTAAGAATGATACAAAGTCAGATATGTAAAGGTCGACCTGCTCTTGACTGTACAACAACAAAGTATGTACTAAGTTAGTTAAGTTTTTGGCAACTGCAATAAAAAAATACAACGTAAATTCCATTCGACTATAAGTTTTCCAGTGAAATTCAATGATGTTAAACTATAGTTTCTCATATTGTGGTAACATAATCTTGCAATCGATTGATGCATGATTCATTTCGACTTATTTTTAAAATAGAGACATTTGGAGCTTTCATTCCAAGTAACGGAATATAATATTGAGGCATCGCTCGTTATGCAAATGTGAAAAAAAAAGACGTGCTGAACAGAAGAACTCGATAATGATGTGAGCAGAGCAAGTAATGATGGAACAGTTAATATTGTCTTGGAAAGCATAATTTTCATTTTCAAATTTAATATACACTAGCCCCAACTATCGAAAGTCGAAGAGTGTCGCACAATGAACGCTGTTTGCACAGACGCGGCACGTCGCCGACAAATTAATTAAATCTCATATGGCGTGCAAGTCACGTGCGGACGATCTTTCGGTTAGATGTTTGCATTGACTTAGAACCGTACACTATGGGTTCTCGATTTAAGATGGGTAAAGGCGTCAATTACACTTAATTTACTAATAGTCTGCTCAAGTCTTTTTTCTCATTAATGAGTTTTACTGCTTATTGTCTATAAGTGTATACAGTTTGATAAGGAGATAGTTTTAAAATGTGTTTAAAGGGCGAGTGTTTGCAATTTATTAAGAAGAAATATTCCTTGCTACTCCATCTGTATTAGACATCGATCTGATTAAATTCCTTGTGAGTTCCAAGTTCTAAGGCTAGCTTTAATGCTTATTTTTAATCTGTGGTTAATCCTGTTCCAGATATACAAGGAACATAGCAGCAGTCTGTCATTTAATAAACGGACTAGTTCAGAGACCCCTTCTTACTTCACCGCTCATAATTCAGACGGTGACAAAGTTGCTCTAAATTTACTATCTGCTAGTAAAACGAAGAGACTGTTTTACTACTTGCGGATAGCCCATTTAGTAACTCCTACTGTCAATTTATATAACAAATATGATAATCTGATCTTATTACAGAGCCTGTTTCACCATTGCCTGATACCATCTGACAGATTTTGAGCCAAGGAGCGTAGAGATACCAAGGCACTATTTGAGCCTTTGATGATCTTAAACAGGAAAAAATTAGGCAGGAGTTGGACTTTCGGACTTACTCACCGGATAAAACGTATCTTTGCTTACGCTAAAATTCTATAAGGAGTAACTTACCTGTTCAAGCAAGCTCATTTTATAAATGTTTTACCACTCCAAAATGATGACGAACCTATATAAGAGAGGTAGGGCACAGCGGATAATCCGCTCAAATCGGAGTAGCCCGTCTGGGGAAGGACCTCCACCTTACAAAAGATCGTAGCCAATAGCCAAATAGCATTGGTCTCGGCCATGTTGTGTTCCTACGGTGAGTAAGGTCTCCAGAGCTCCACTTGGGGGGGTTGGGAGGGTTGGCAACGCGTGAGTGATACCCCCGGTATTGCTTACGTCTATAGGCTACGGTGACGGCTTACCATCAGGCCGACCGTATGCTTGTTTGCCACCTGTGTGGTATAAAAAAAATATATTACATCTATTCGTGTTTGGATACTACTAATTATATTTGTAAAAACAATTGGCCACCTGGGAAAGAGGAATGCCCAAATAAAACCCTGTAACACAATTTGTGCGTTCTCCCAGGTGGGATTTAATTCGTATAAATATCACGAGCTCTATAACATTCTATACAATTTGGATTTTTCATACTTTCTTTCTTGGGATAATCACTTTGCTGTACGTCTTCCCTCAAAGTACTATATGATCAGTTATAATAACACTGGTGTGAACACCGTATTCTGTAGGTATATTTAACACAAATTCCCGTCATATTATTTTATTTTCGTCAAGAAAATTATCTTGTTTGTTAACTGTCAAAGATTTCACATTTAAAAAGTACATTAACATTAGAAGCGATACTTGCTCAACTATGTGAGCTAATCTAAATAAATTTAGCTTAACTATGTCAGCTAAACTGAATTTAACTAGCGGTGGACGGTCAGTTCAATGTAAAGAGGGTTAACACTTTAAAAACTCACTTTCTTCTCGATATCTTCACACACAATCGAGAATCCTTAGTATCATACTGCAGGGCCCAATGGGCAATCAGTTCAGTAGTCGGCGATTTAGATGCTCAGGGAATTTATCGAATACTCTCCTCGTAACTAACTGGATTTATTTTGTGCTTCCATTGCAGTGTTGCGTGAGAGATAGAAATATAATTATTTCCTATGCTAGAGCGAGACAGGAGTGATAAATCAGACGTATTTATTGGCATGCGGTTTATTAATAACATTTCCTTTTGTATATGCGGTAATGTAAGTTCGTTAGCGCACATATTCGCCTTTCAAGCGTGAATAATGAGCTCTGAAGAGAGGAATTTCGTATTGTACTGGAGGGTTTAATATTAGTTAGGTATATATTTTTTTAAAGAGCAGAATGGTTAGGATATTTTTAATTTTACTAATATTATTATAATTTAGTCGATTTATAGAGTGTCACACTGGAAAAACTTTTTTGAAAGAAAAGGCCTCGATGGGTTCCTTATTCATAGACATGAAAGAACGTGAAAAAAAAACTCAGCACGCTACTCTAATGAAAATTGGTGGATGAGCAGTAAGACCATCAAACTAGGCTGCCGAAGTATCTATCAACAGTTCCTGCGAAACCGCAGTTTTAATTAAGATTATTTGGGAAATTATAAATAAACAGGAATAATGAGCTGAATGAAGCACTGTTTTTCGAAGGATGTTGGTAATAATGTGTTCATTTATCCATTTCTAACAATAGGATATCTATTGTAGTTTTTGAAAGCGTACTCGGTTGCATTACTGTAACTTATAAGCTTGTTAGTGCCACGAACATGTTCATTAGTAGATTAAGAACTCTGACCGTATACCTAAATGGGAAACAAAATTAGTTTTTAATATGTGGAAAGTATCCATCTGGTACTGGAAGGTTTGGAAGGCTTATGTTTAGCAGTGAACTTTTTGTGACTGAGACGGATAAGTTTAGAGTCAGATTCATCAGATGATGATAATTTTAATTTGGGATTCGAGATCGCCGCCTTGTCAACGAAGGTCGTCAAGATGGCGATCTCGGATCCTCACCGTACAACGTTGCCTTTTTAAAGTGTGCTTTTTTTGTTAAAAAGTGTTCATTTAAAATACTCGACATTCGCGAAATTGTCTATGTGTCGTTAAGACACGACAGAAACGCCATTATTTAAGAAAGAAAAGAAGAAGAAGATGTTAATTTGCGTATGTAATTTAATCTACATCCTAGAGTTGTCCTGTTTCCGAATTGACAGCTCAGTGGCGCGTTGGTGACCTTCAGCATCAGAGGATGTGGGTTTGATCTTCATATGGATCAAACATATATGACATGTGATGAGATTTGTGTTTGACTCAAGTCTGGGTGTTTTAACTACACTTACCAACTGAGATGATCAGGTCATTATTAGTTTATTTTGGCAGTTTTATACGCATATAAACCACATTTATACATTGTAGAAGATTTATAACAATACAAATACTCTTTTTTGAACCAAACAAAAAAATTACACTGTACACGGACATACAATGCAGAAGTACAATGGCGGCCTTATCGCTACGCAATTTCTTCCAGGCAACCTCAAATACAAAAGTAATGCTGACAAAAAAATGGGTAGGATTTATGTGATAAGCCTGTCTAAGTCTAAGAAGTGAATAAAAGACAGAAATGTAAACACGTGTTTATTTATACATCAGTGTATTGAGAGACGTCGAGAAGTGAAAATGGGCATACATTTATTGATTTTCTACAGTCTTCAATTGTTATATTATGCCATTTACTAGTCTCTGTTGATTGGCGCCTGAAAAAATGAAAATTTGAAATAACTATTCACTAGTAATAAGCGTTTATCTGCTAGACAAATTCCAAGAGACAAACAACGTCTTCTTCAAAAGTGATGAGTAGAGGCAGGAACATCATTCTGAACTTAGATGTTACGTTGATGTGAGTTTAAAAAAGGCACAAGTTAAATCTGACTATGTATTTATCGAATTATGAGAGAAAGAGGAGATAGCTTGAGATTTCATATTTCATATCAACCTTAATTCATCCCACTGCTGAGATATGGGTCTCCCTTAAATCCTTCCCAGTTCCAATGCGGGTTAACAGAGACGTGATTGTATCATTATATTGTCATTATACAGTATCATTATATTTAAAATATATTTGTGCAACTCGGTAACTATTAAGTTGAAACTTACCTAAACACCATTTTCAAAATTTTATAGTAAATCCCTCTTGGTTGGTCAATTGTAGACATTTCACAAATGACGCGGCGCACGCAGTAGTAGCCATCCAAACCGTTACTGAAAGCATTTAAGTGGATTATTGCTATTGTATTCAAAATTAGAAAAAGCTGAAGGCTTATATTATGACCGAATCATTTACATTGTGTCGATTTGGTTTGTCAATCGATTCGGTTGCAGCTCGGTTACCGAGTAGCCTTATTTCTTCATTCGATGAATCAATTCAAAGTAACGCACTTAATAACCGCACCATTTATTTAGAATTTCGCGAGGTTTAACTATTCATTAATAAACATCCCACTAATATTATAAAGGTGAAAATTTGTGAGTCTGTTTGTTACATCTTCACGCTCAAATGACTTAGTCAATTTTTATGATATTTAGTATGCACGTTGCTGATATCTTAGACATGCGATTCCCATAGGATTTGGTCAAAAGTCTGATAGTCAATGGCGGTTTATAAAGTAGATAGCGCTGCTGTGTATAAATATACGCAAACGAAGTTTGAGTTTCGCTAGTAATTAATAAAACTCACGTGTTCAAAAGCACTTCCAGATTTTTATACACATTCCTTCTATGTATATGGTGGTAAGGATGAAAAGAATCTGGTGGATCCATCCAGTTCATACGAAATCCTATTGCCTGTGCAAATATCTGGTTCCAATAGATTACGTTAGCTTTGAAGTTTAGACGGATCTGCATTGGAAATAAATGTAAGTTACGAATCGGCCGAAGTATCGGAAGAATTTTAACCGTGAAATACAAGTTAATTCATGATTATAATTCAATGAACTACTAAAATAACCATAAAGTACAAGGTATTTCATGGATAGAATTCAAGAAATTACTAAAATAACCATGAAATACCTTGTATTTCACGGTTAAAATTCTTCCGATACTTCGGCCGAAATATCGGATTTACGTTTCGTAGTAGCCCTCCAGATCTGGTAGTTTAATGGCAACAAGTCTATATTTGTGCGCATTTTTTTTGTTTGTAATGGTCTCGATTTTTTTAAGTATAATATGTATTTCATCTTATCAAACCCTTCTTATCCCACTGCAGGGATACGGGTGTGGACTCTACAGTCAGATAGTCAGCTCGAGATAACAAAACCCGATTGTTCTAGATGAATCGAGTGGCCTTTAGGCAGGGCGTGCTTCGGAGGGTACGCCGTCAGTACCAGCTGTTGTTGATAGATGACAGTCGTAAAGCTAAATCAGTGGCTAGAAAACACTGACCTTCGCCAATCCGCATTGGAGCAGTGAAGCAGAGGACAAAGGCAAACAAGCATACGGTCGGCCTGATGGTAAGCCGTCACCGTAGTCTATAGACGCTTGCAATAACGGGTGTATCACTCACGCGTTGCCAACCCTCCCAACCACCCCAAGTGGAGCTTTGGAGACCTTACTCACCGTAGGAATACAACATGGCCGAGACCAATGCTATTTGGCTACGATCTTCTGTAAGGTGGGGGTCCATCCCCACGCTCAGAACGCTCTAATTCTCCCATTGAAGGGAGACCTGTCTGCAGTAGTGGGACGATTATGGGTTGATATGATGATGAAGAAAACAATAGAAAGAAACATAACTGATACTTACGAAAAGATTTGTAACGTTTCGGAAACTCAAATACCTTTTTTGTCGATTATGTTTTATTTTTTCATTATTTACATTGCTCGCATCGATTAAAATAAATAAAATTATGCATACAAAACAAATTATTAACACTTTTATTAAATTATTCATTGTTCGAGATCTCACAAGTTTTTTTTTTGTCTATATTTTGTTTAATTTGCTTCCAAAACAAGTATTTCCATCACGGAAGATATACCGATTGATAAATAAAAAAACAAATTTGTTTTTTTAAGAGGTTATTTTTTAAAATCACATTTAAAAAATTCCACCATATGTATTAAGTTTTTTTTAAACTCAAACAAAACAAACTGGTGAAATCAATTTTTCTTGATATTTTATGAACTAATTTCGTTTCACAACATGACTTTTAAATTTTTGAAATTGTAAAGAAACCGAAAATTTGGGACGAGATTCAAAATAATTAACTCATACTAGTTAATGATGCTCTAATTTTTATACTAACTAATATTAAATATGAATACACGGCACTAGATTTGGTTGAAATGACAAAAGTTGAGGTATCAGTGATTCTGTTTAATGTTTATCACCATATTATCATGCACGACTTTTAGCTTGCTTAACCTGGATTAGATTCGGTTTGGGTAGGCATAGTATTTTAAAATGAGACACTATATAGGATGGTAGATAAGCTTCAAAAATAGAATAGCTTTCAGATAAGTATTTTATTTATTTATAATGATTGAAAATATACAACTCAAGACAATATAAAGGCCACTCGTAAACCCCGTTTTTCTTAACTTGACTCATAAAGTAAACAATCTTAGCACGTCTTTTTAACGAAAATAGGCAATTAAAATTATCATTCACACCCAAATAATAATAATATAGTTAGAAATGGCATTTAACACAACACTCTTAGTATTCTGGCAATTTGTCGATTTGACACATGGATAATTGAATAAAAAGACACACTAAGATTGTTTACTATATGGGTCAAGTTAAGAAAAATCTATACTAATATTATAAAGAAGTAAAGTTTGTGTGTTTGTATATTTGTTAAATTGTAAGGGGTAATCTCGGGATCTACTGAACCGATTTTAAAAATTCTTTCACCAATAGAAAGCCACATTATTGCTGAGTGTCATAGGTTATATAAAAAACCGAAAAATAAAAAGGCTTTTATGTGGTAGTCGGTTTTGCAAAGTGAATCGGAGAAAAAACGGTCGAATGAAAGCGTTTCTTACGAACGCCTGTACTAAAAAAGGATTATTAACATTATGCCCAACGAAGTGGGCACGGGTCATCTAGTAGGTTTTATACTTTAAAAATCCACATCTTTATTTAAAGTTTACAATAACATTGTAATGTTACGACATGTTGATGTAAATGTCTGTGATGTTTCTACTGTGTTTATTCAAAACGATCAACCAATTTTTTTGTAGTTTTTTTTTTATTATATTGACATAATTAGCTCTAATAATGATAAAATTATAATCATTAAATTTTAGAACAAAAATGGTACTTATAGTTTGTTGTTTTTTTTTTTTTTTTTTAAGTGGCTAACAATCATACGACCACCTAATGGTGGGTGTTCACCGCAGCCTATAAATGTCTTTGTAGTAACTTACAGGATGGTACCTGTGTACAAGTGGTATGATATTGAGATATATAATTTGTAAGCTTAAAAATAACACACAGGATGACAGATTTTAAAAATATACAAGTTGTTGAAAAGATTAATTTTTTACAATAATTTCAACAACCTGTATAAATCACAAAACGGTATAGTATTTGTGAATCGTGATTAACGGTATACCTGTCTTGAGATCCCATACAACACGATATGCATTTTAGTATATACTTTAGAAAGATTAATAGATGTTTATAGAAACTAAAAAAAATGGTTAAACTTACAATATGCATTATTTTATATCAAATCTTAGCCAATGTTGGTAATGTTCTGTCAAATTTTGATAATGTTAGTGATTTGAATGACACTAGTGATGATTTTGACAGAAGAAGTGTAGTACTATCTAGAAGAAAAAGATTTCTGATATTTCCCGAAGGAAGTTCATTGCAAATTGGTAAGAATATTTTAATATTTTTAATGAATTGAATTTATTTGATTTAATAACATAGACTCATTTTATGTCAGCATTACTTATGTTATAGGAAATTATAAAATGTATTATAACAAAAAACACGTGACTAAGGCCATTCTTGCACCATCCCACCGAATATGGCACAGCAAAATGGTTAAAACAATATTTAATCTAGATTATGTAACGATAATTAAGGGTTCCTACACCAAAGCACCTAATACAAGTATATTTATTTGCAATCCATACTAATCATTGTCATTAGACGTCTACGAATTAATTCTATTTATTGATACGGCGTTTTTCTACTACTCCGGCATCCGATTTTTATCGGTCCGGTAATTACCGGTCCGATGTAGAAATTCATACTTTAGACATAAAACCGGATGCCGGAGTAGTGGAGAAGTGCGTATACTAAAGTATGAATTTCTACATCGGACCGGCAATTACCGGACCGATAAAAATCGGATGACGGAGTAGTAGAAAAACGCCCTTACAAATACTGTCTTTCTCAATCAGTATAAATATGTCATTATAATCGTTGGTAGCCATAACCAATCTGCTCGTATTGATTATACAGTGATCCCACCTCTCACGTTTGAAAACAAAACCATACCATTTAGCTCCAGCGTTAAGAATCTCGGACTACACATAGACGCTACGTTAAGCTGGACTACGCAAGTTGCTGAGGTTAGTCGATCAGTTACCTTTTCGCTACGTTCCCTGAATCGTTTTAGGCATTTCCTACCAATTGCTACCAAGGTGACTTTAGTTCAATCCCTTATACTTCCACTTATTGATTATTGTGATGTGTGTTATCCTGATCTTAATGAAGATCTTCTCAGCAAGTTGGATCGACTAATTAATAATGCCATTCGGTTCATCTTCTGTGTGCGCAAATATGACCACATTTCGTCATTCAGATCAAAACTTGGATGGCTACCTATTCGCCAGCGCAGACAGCAGAGGATATTATGTACACTCTTCTCCATATTATGTAACCCACATTCTCCAGTATATCTTAAAGAAAAAATTCGATATCTCTGCAACTCACATGACAGACAACTTCGCTCTAACAATTCCCTCAAACTTTTTACTCCTCTTTTTCATTCTGGATTTATGTCTAATTCTTTCACTCTTCATGCTTCACGACTCTGGAATGCGCTGCCAGGCCCTATCAGGGATACCCATAACTCTTTCATTTTTAAAAAAAGAGTGCGTGCTCATTTCTTCAATTCTCTTAATTAAAAAAAATATTTATCTTTTAATTTAAATTACATTGCTTACAAAAATATTACAAGAATCATCATTATTATTATTATAGGTACCTAATATGTATTATATTTATTACTTATGTATTTAATTATTGCATTTATTATCTATTTATACTATTTTATTGCATTATATTATGTTATTTATATTTGATTATATTTGTTTCATTTTAGCCGCAATCGTGAATTTCTGCACTCCCAATGGTTGACTGGTAGAGAATGCAATAAGCATTAAGTCCGCCAATTGTATCAGTACTTGCTGTATTGTGGTCAATAAAGTTAAATAAATAAATAAATTATAACTTTATACTAACGAATCGTTATTAGTTATTATTTAGTACAAGCTTTTCCCCGCGGCTTCGCTCGCGTTAATTTTATGATATAGATCTCGTTTGACAACAAAACAACCCTTACCGCTACTTGTGGCGCCATCTGTTGGTCGATACAGCGCCCTCTATAGTAGCAAAAATTATTTTCCCATTGGAACGACATTCTTTCACGGGATAAAAAAAATTGTTTGTGTTGGGCTCTGTACCCCTAACAATATGTATGCAAATTTTCATAATGATCGGCTGCTTAGTCAAGCCGTGAATGAATAACAAACAAACTCACTTTAAAACAAACACTCATTTATAATATTAGTAAGGATTCGTTTGCATATCAATAATCAAGCTTCATTACTTATTGTCAATCTGGGGTCGCCATTAATGATCCTGGGTTTACAGAAGACAACGGCAATGGAGGCAATGTGTGGTGGGCTTGTGCCGTTATGTAGACTATTATTTATGGTTTATGTTATTTAATGAAAATATGTATGTTAGTGTATAAGGTATCTGTAATATGAGCCCGTGTAATTTATTGTTACCAGTTGCTTGCAATATAGTTGAAATAAAAAAATAAAATATGTGTAAGGACGATATTCCTCAAACTGGGAAAAGCAGGGCGCATAAAATGAATTATTGAAAAAAAAAAACATGTTTATTTGATTTTTATTCGTCTGTGTAAAGTGATATATCTAGAAGTGAAAACGGGCACATTTGGATGGACATAGGACATTCTTCATTTGTGATGGTATGCCATTTATCTGTGTCTGATGATTGTTGCCTGAAATAAAAAAAATATATGACATATGGCAGGCAAACAAACAGGCGGTCCACGGTCCCCCTGATGGAAATAATTACCGCTATATAATCAACTAGCTTTTTTGCCCGCGACTTCGTCCGCGTGAAGTTCCGGGCCGGTTCCCTGGGGAACCACATTGAATTTCGGGAAAAGCATAGTCTATGTCACTCCCTGATAATGTAGCTTTCTACTGGTGAAAAAAATTTGAAATCGGTCCTGTAGTTTCGGATCCTATTCAATTCAAACAAACAAACAGACAAATATTTCCTCTTTATAATATTAGTATAGATATAGACAACGTCAGGCGCTACCAAGAAATTGAACTTCCGGATTTTCATGATTTAAATACTCATAATTTTTATTTCTCACCATAAAAACAGACAACTAAATATATACAGATATTGTTGTTACACTTATGAATACTATGGTTGTACACCTGAACTAGGATAATTCCTGTATCTCAGGTTGTCAACCCTTTACCTCACAGAATGGTCTTACATCTAGTAAAAATTACTGTTTTAAATTGCACAAACTGACGATTGCTTAAAAATAATTTCAAATGACGTTGTTAAATTAAATATTTAAAATTCGTAGGGTAGGTAATCTATATCTATACTAATATTATAAAGAGGAAAGATTTGATTGTTTGTTTGCATTGAATAGGCTCCGAAACTACTGGACCGAATTCAAAAATTCTTTCACCAGTAGAAAGCTACATTATCAGGGAGTGACATAGGCTTTTCCCGAAATTCAATGTGGTTCCCACGGGAACAGGTCCGGAACTTCACGCGGACGAAGTCGCGGGCAAAAAAGTTAGTTTATAATAGGCATATTAAAAGCTCTTTCAAATCGTCTTTTCTTATTCTAACACCAGTTCAGACGGCATATTTGTACTAAGAAGAACTGGTAACAAACAAGTTAATTAATTCTACGGTCCTATCCACTGCGACGAATTTTAATAATGTTCAGTATAATAAATTAAAATGAAATCCATAAAATTACATCAGAAATTCAAAGTAAACAGAACTAATGAATGTTTTAATTGGATAGTCACCGCGACACGTCATTGCTTTTCGATAAACGTATCAACCAATAGGTATTCGATGTGTATGATTTAGTAATTTTGCATGCAATAATTTTCTTTGAAAAACGATTTTCATTTTCACTAGCATAACAAAGTTGTACCATGAAAAGACGGCGAATATTAGTCGAAAAAAAATTGTGGTTCGCAGACATAGTTTAAGTTTTGAATGTTTGTTTAGTTTTTAATGAATAATTAGTTTATGAGTTTATTGTAATTTAACCCAATAAAATTTCCATCTTAATAAAACATTTACCTGAAGATCATTTTCAATATTTTGTAGTACACTCCTTTCGTTTCGTCAACTACAGACATTTCACATATAGCGCGACGAATGCAGTGGTAGCCATTAAGGGCAATTCTGAAAAAAAAAAAAAAATTTTAGTTTTATTTTGAACAAGCGATCAACCCCTTTTTAAGGAAATTTTGCATCTTGGAAATAATCTTCTACTACTCTCCAACCACATTTCCATGCACTAGCAGTGTCAATCATAAGAGACTGTTCCTATTACTTTAAGACCTCTATGTATATAGCCTGTTTTTCGTAACTTGACCCATATAGTAAACAATCTTAGCGTGTCTTTTTATTCAATTATACATGGTGTAAAATCGACAAATCGCCAGAATATTAAGAGTGTTGTGTTAAATGCCATTTCTAACTATATTATTATTATTTGGGTGTGAACGATAATTTTAATTGTCTATTTTCGTTAAAAACGTGCTAAGATTGTTTACTATATGGGTCAAGTTAAGAAAAACAGGGTTTAGGTACTATGTATTTTTGAGTAGCTAATAAATGATTGCATTGAATTTAGGAACGATGGCGTCATTGCTTTTGCAAGTTACCATCGACCTATAACCAGTATTTTGATGGGCTGTGTTTTTCCTTGCTTGCAAGTCATGCAAATCTGCCATTATACTCACAAGAACGATCCAGCATGAAAATGACATTTTAATTACGGAAGACAGATTGTGCAATTTACTTAGTGTTTCTAGAAATTTATAATTAATGACTGAAACTTCTGTTGCAGTCAAGATAGTATCACACTGCAAGAGTTTGGTAGGGTCCAGTTAATATTTCTTAATAGCACTTAGTGTTTATGTGGAGTTTCCTCCTGCATACGCTGAGGTTGTGGAATGAGATCCCCGCCGACGTCTTTTCTTTAGACTTTCTCTTATTATTTAAAAAAAAAAAATTGCAGTTTTTTAAATTTTTTTATTCTTGTTTCAATGTTTACTTTTATTGTCTTTTATTTATCGTAATTGTAACTTATGTCATTACCATTTTAAAAGAGCAAGTGCTAAGATTCTTGCCGGTTCATCTTAGCACAAATCTGCCGTCTGAACTGGTGGTAGGGAAAAAAAAGTGACGATTCAAAAGTGCTTGTAATATGCCTATTTGAATAAAAATATTTTGATTTGATTTGAATTGACTGTAATATGGGGTTCTTCAAAAGGGGCATTAAAAGATTTTTACAGGGTCGGCAACGCGTGAGTGATACTCCCGGTGTTGCAAGCGTCCATTTGCTCCGGTCACCCCTTACCATCAAGCGGGCCGCAAGCTTGTTTGTCACCTTAGTGGTATAAAAAAATCACCATATTTTGTATGAGTTTGGCTAATTTTTGATGTATCATTTATAAAAAAAATATTTCAGTATTTATATCCAAAGTCTGGTACATTGATTGTAACTCTGCTTAATTAAGGTCCAAAATGATAATCTTGAAAGGATCAGACTAATAAGGCGAATGGATATGGAAGTGAGTGCGTGCGTGTGATTGATCTCATCATTAATCACACGCACGCACTCGCATGCTATTTCGGTCATTTTACATATTGTGAGAGCAAGATTTTTTAAAAATTAATTTTAAACAAGTAAAATTACAAGTAATATTATAAGTAAGTATAAGATAGCATATGAGATGTTTTTTTCCATTATGTATGTACGCCCTTTGCGGACAAAAGTCCTGCTAGCTCTTTCTTTACAGATTTGTAAAATTTTACTTAACTAGGAGGGCTACTACGAAACATAAATCCGACTCGCCGAAGAATTGGAAGAATTTTAACCATGAATTACAAGGTATTTCATGGTTATAGGTAATTCAACTACTAAAATCATGGATAAAATTCAAGGAATTACTAAAATAACTAGGTACGAACTACCTTGTAATTCATGGTTAAAATTCTTCCGTTACTTTTCGTAGTAGCCCTCTAGGTTAGTTAGGAGATTTGGCCAGCTGTGCAGTAGCAGCGATTTTAGAAATAAAACTCACTTGTCCAGCATTAGTTCCAGATGATTATATACAGCTCTTCTATATAGTTGATGATATGGGCGATATGTATCAGGTGGGTCGTCCCAGTTCATACGAAATCCTAGCGCTTGTGCGAATATTTGTGTCCACTTTACCATATTGGCTTTCCAATTCAGACGGAGCTGAAAATCAAAATGGTAATCTTTAAATAAATATTTCTGAACATACACAACATCTAAGAGTGAACTGAGTAATGCTTGTAGAGTCAACCAATTAAAGAGATGACCAGGATAGAGAACTAAAAACAGAGATCTTGACGCTAATAATAGAAGCATCGTTATGAAACTCGATTACATAGGCAAATATGAATACTATTGAAAAACAAAAAATCGAGTAAATTCTTTCATGCAATATTTACCAAATAATCTTGAAACATGTTTATGACCCTGATCACCTTTTCCATTGGCTGACTGTATACAAATGGACTTCTTTTTAGTACAAAGTGAAAACTGGTGGTAGAAAAAAATTGCTGATTCGAAAGTTCGATTGTGAATTTTCTTCAAAAACACATGATGAAGGAAATCCAATAATAATTATTTTTTGTTCTTTTACAATCAGAAATAAAACGCGAATTATTACATTAAAATCTATCTCAAGTAATAAGTATCTTCACTGGATTTAAAACAATCCATCCGTTAATAAAATCAATTCGATGATTTCATTACTTTCGTACTTTGGGTGGCAATCAAGTTTGTATGTTCAAAGGTCTCTTTAAAATTGAATATTATTTATAATACAATTAATTACAAATCCTGTTATTCTATTTCAATACTAAGCTAAGACCTTGTCCAGAAAAGGCGAATTCGCAAAAGAAAGAACAGAAATTCCGTTGCGTTTCATTATGCATCGCAGAGTTGCAATAAATTTTATCGTGAAGTCAACATACAAAGAGCTCGATATAGTACGAAACGCGATACTAAACGCTTACAGGGTCTAAGTTTCCCCTGACGTATAAACTAAATCTGCCAAAAGACTATCAAAACTGTACAAGAACTGATATTTCACGAATAGGCTATCCAATAATTTTACTGAAATACAGTAATTAAGTACAGACCGTATCAAAGAGAAATCATAATGATACCGATAAGAACAAGTCAATCATTATCATCATCATCTCAGTCACAAGGAATTCACTGTTGGAGATAGGCCTTAAAATAAAGAAAATTCCAATAAAGTGAATGACAGATGTAAAAAACAATAAAAAAAATATTTACTTCCAACCTGTTGGCTACTTTTTAAAACAGAACATTGCACAATTAGTTAAAAGTAGAAATAAAGTACTTACGAAAAATCTGGTATTGTTACTGAAGATCAGATATCGCCTTCTTCTAAGTTTGTTTCTATGATCATTGGCATTGCCTAGATCAACTAATATAAACACAACGAGAATAATATAACATAATATTGACACTGATATTAATTTGTTCATTTTACTTCGCTTAACTTTACTTTGTTGTCCATGTATATCAATATCTATGACTTTATTAATAGTAATTATTTTCAGACAAAATTAACTGAAGTTGAAATTTAATTATCACTATATTTAATAGTGTAAATAATAGTGTAAATTTTTTAAGATACCTATCATAAGTATTTGATTAAAATCGTATCGCGACACTGGATGAACAAAAAATGACTCAAATTGAATACTGAGAAACACTCAACTGTTGTTTTAACGAATGTAGGTTTATTTGCATTTCACTTATCAACTTAACTTGTACAAGTTGTATTACGTCTAGTTTTGGACATGTGTATTAAACTATTGTTTTAAAATGAATCAGAACACGTAATTTTTAAGGTGGTCAGACGATCGCGCTAGAAACCTTTACAGGCCTATGTCCAGCAGTGGACTTCTTGTGGCTGAGATGATGATGATGATGATGACGTCATTTTGTAGTAGTTTGTTGTGAAAGACCAATGCAGCACAAACAACAAATTTTAGAAAAGTCTATTTTGTTGTGTGCTTTTAGTGTCAACTGCAGGTAGCCTGTGTCAGTGTTTCAAATCACCTAAGAGTCTTGATGACTATGAGAATAGTCGAAACCGATAGCTTAACTTGCCCTCCGATGCATGGAGGAGCTCGAGATTTTTTAACACATCTAAGTATGGACTAGGATTGCACAATGAAGCCATCGAACTCCTCAATAGTCCACCTTTAGAAAAGCATTCGGAATATAATTATTTTTATTTCGAGTGTACCTGTAGCACATCTCCGCTGCTGAACACCAAAGGTAGGCAAAACGGCTATGACGGTCAGCAGATGGAGTTAAGTGCAAGTGTTAAGTTTAAGTCCAAATGGGCGATGGAACTTAGTTCGGCCGCACTAGGGACGGCCTGCTGTACCGCACCATATTTTGGTCATGTAGCGCACACTTTTATAGTCAGCATATGAGGAAATCAGCAAAATCATGTTAGAAAGAGACAAAATCAGTTTTGCAAGTCAGGGCAAGAATTTCACTTCTGTTCCGCCTGAAGGTGGTTGGGAAATCGTCGCGGTTTGCGTTTTGATCACCTCATTATTTAAAAGATGGACGTGGAAGAAGTCAATATATTATGGCGCATGGCAGGGTTGTCCGCCGCATAATATATTACTGCGACATCCTGCAAACTGACCGCTTAGTGTATGCTCCTTAATATAAATAATGATGTAAAGTTTGACTAGTACCTACTTTAGAAAGAGTACTGATAAAGTGTGTTATTACTTCCTACTTCGTCTAATTTTCTGATTAAATTCGTTGTGAGTTTCAAGACAGCTGAAAATTTTCACGTCAATAAGCTTCATAGCTTATTGTCAATCTGAGGTCGCCGTTGTTGATCCTGGCTTAAAATTTTCAAAATGTTTTTTGCTGATTAGGTCTTATAATAATTATAAACATGCACTTACAACTTAAATCACTCTTTTTAGATAGGTATTGCAAATTAAGGGCGCATGACTACACATAGATAATAATATTATAATATCAACATTCAACAATACATAGCTTTCTTCGGATTGACAAGAGAGTCAGCCAGCAGCGGCAGGAATGTGTTGTGGGCTTGCCCCGTAACAAAGTGTTTGTTTTACTTATATTAATAATAATTAATTAAGTTACAAAATAATAAAAAGAACACTTAATCATATTTCCAATAGAAATGTCTTATTAAAGAATAAAAAGGATCGAATCATTCAATTTCAAAAACCAATGTAATATTTCAAGTGAAATCGAGAGGTCGGTCTAGCCGGGGTCGGGGAGGTGATTTTTTTTCCATTTTGAAATAAAACTCAGACCCCGAAGATAATATCAAGAAAGCGGAACTTAATTTATACGTTGCCCAAAAGGAATCCCTTACAAGCAAAGGGAAAGAACAGCTGGCGTTGAGTTAATTATTATCTAAGGGCATCCCTTAACATGAACATACTCTCGGATACAAATCTATATAGATGACGCGATTGTATTTATTTGTGTCAAAGGGTTGATATTTTATTTTTATAGTTATACTTGGTCAGTTCATGTTTGTACTCCGAGCCTAACAGTCGTTACATTATGTAATTCTACTAGTTTAAAACTGATATCTACTGCCACCACACTTCTGGTTGAAACTGTCATTCCTATACAATTATAAAAACTGTAGACAATTCACACGGTACCAAGTGTCCTTGTGTGATGATTTCATCCCACTGCAGGGTTACTTTAGGGTCTCCCTTCAATCGAAGGTGATTAGAACGTACTCTGCTACGCTGCTCTAATGCGGATTGGCATAGGCCGGTGTTTTCAAACCGCCCGAAGGCCACCTTGGGTTAACGACTATCGTCCGTCGACTGGAATGACGGCTGAAGTGCCCTCACAGACAAGTTCGAGATAACGAAACCCATCGAAACACTGGAAAGGGTGACGTCGCTTAACTTGCATGTTCATATAAAAGTGCGACACACAAATTCAAATTCAAAATATTTTTATTCAAATAGGCCTAATATAAGCTCTTTCGAATCACAACGACGCTATCGATCCAAGACGCCTCAATAAAACTTAAATTGACGATAAAGAAGTTGGATGGAAAGATAAGCAGTATCTAGGTAAATTTATATCTGTTACCGTACGTAACATCACGGATTTAATGATGATGAGGCAATAAGATATTAACGTGAATGAGTCTCTTGGTCTAATGTAATTTTGTCTACACACGTATCTTGCTGTTAATGTGCGTAATAATGACGTAGAATAAAGGTATTGACGACCCGGAGTAGAATTGGCGTGTACCAATGTATGAGCCAAGTTAGTCACGAGCGAGGTTATTGTTCTGAGATGGGGACGGTATTATGCGCCCTTACGAAGATTTAGGGGTCACAAATTCTTGAGATATTTCTATTTGACATAGGTATACAGAATCTGTATTCTGTACACTTTTAGGCCCACTGTACTGTACAGTTTCTCTTAACTAAAACTGAAAATAAGTGTGATATAGGTAATACAAACCTCCTAAATTAAGGTCTTAATCCACCGAGGTTGATACGATGCTCTGATACATTCAACCGTTGTAATGATACAAATGAATACTGAACCGATATCCGATATTGAACATGTCCTATGGAAAAATGTCTTGACTTCAGGTGGGTCGTACCTGCCAACTTACTCTTGAAGATAATTCCGCACGATCGCCATTGGGTCGTTAATTTTAGGTACTCTTTACAGCTAAACTAGCGCTAACTGAATACTAAACTAAATGAAATCGGATTGTATGCTAACCAAATAGTTAGTAAAGTATACAATTTCAATGGTACGAATTAGGATTTGCTGTTAATTTTGCATTTGAAATTATACAGAATTGAAATTAAAATTGCTATGCAGAGTAACCTAGCTGATCTTAGGGTACATCCGCTGATTTATGAACTTCAGTTCAGATTTGAACGACAAAACCGTAAACTAATGATGATAAATAAATTAGGGCGTCATTTTTCCTAATAATGTTACTAGTGACGACCTCCGTGGCATAATGGTTACAGCGCCGGACCCGGGAGGTCCCGGATTCGAGTCCCGGTTGGGTCATCATGAGAAGCGAGCTTTTTCTGATTGGCCTGGGTCTTGGATGGCTGTCTATATATGTATTTGTGGTAAAATATAGTATCGTTGACTTGGTATCCCATAACACAAGTTTCGAACTTACTTTGTGGCTAGCTCAATCTGTGTGATTTGTCCCTATATATATTTATTTATTTATTATACATATACAAATCGCCCAAACTCACACATTATACACAGATGAATAACACATGGCAGACGACTTAATTATCAAGATCAAGAGAGATAACCGTGTTCGCTAATTGACTTTAGCGTGCCAAATTCGGACAGTTTACAAAATAATAATCTTACAACTTTTTTGAAAGAAATGGAATATGCTATAATTGCAATACACAACAGTAGGACACAGTATACATAGATAGCTTACAGAGTAGTGTATTCGTAGCAAGGTGGCCTTTTTGCTAAAAGGAATATTTTCAAGGAAACAGGGCAACGAAGTTTATGGACTGGACAGGGCTAGCAAGAAATGAATGAAATTAATAAAATAAGTAAATTAATAAAATAATTTATTTTGCAAGTTTTACAAAAAATATTTTTATCAAACTTGTACTTCCGATGAGAATGGGCTGTTGAGAAGAAGTGCCGCAAAAAACTTAACAGTAACATTTTTTTAAAGCCATTATAACATATTTTTAATAGAAGATCATTTTCCATGTAAGATTCGGTGAAACGTAAGCCTTACGAAGTAATGCTTAAGTCTACTGTCAGTACTAACACCTATAAGTTTCATAAATAATAATGGCAAACTAAATCTGAAGGGAAGTCGTGAGTCGAGGATTAGGCTGCGCCCGTAACGGTTCCCAAGTAGTTTATTTGAAAATCGTGATTAACGGTACATCTTTAAGATATCTTGCACATTTCAGCGGTGTAAGATATAAATCTGAATCATTTTAAAACAAAAAAATTATAAACTAATGAAAAATCTGAACGTTTATATTGCTTGACGTTGCAAATAACACACTCCAAATGTAACTTTTATAAATTATTAACACAATTTAAAGAAAAATAATAAGTTGTCAGAGGAAGTGAGCTACTTATAAAAGATATTTTTATTGAATTTGTTATGCCCATTAGAGGGTATTGTATCATTTTTTATTTTAATTTTCGCCGCATGTAGTTTTAAATTTGTTTTGTAATTAGTCAGAGAAATTATAAGTTATCGATCATCGCATCTAAATAGAAATTCGAAAAGTCGGACATTATGGTTAAAGTGATAAATATAATAATTACAATTCTAGTCCAAGTTACAGGAATTGTTAATACACCTAGAGATTTACAAAAAGATGCAAGTGATTTAGTGATTATTAGTGAAGTTATTACTAATAATGTTAGTAAAACTAATGCGCTGTCTAGACGGAAACGATTTCTTATATTTACTGAGGGAAGCTCTTTGCAATTGGGTAAGGTATAATTTTCTAAAGTAGAGTCTCAAACTTTTAATTGCAATTAACTTTTGTTCGTGATTGGGATGATTTTAAATTGTTTTAACATTTTTAAAACATGTAGATTTTTAATTTGTAAATACGAATACTTTAGTCAACATTTCACAGAAAAAAAAAAAAAATATTCCATATAATCCTCATTGGATGTAGTAGCGAGTTATCATTTTTTACTTTTGGAGTAAACAGACTGTTTCAAACCAGATTTTAAACCAAATATCCGTGTACATTTCATCCAAATCTGTTGATGAGCTCTGGAGACCTTTACTCACCGTAGGAACAACAAGGTTTGGTATCGGACAACCAATGCTATTTGGCTACGATCTTCTGTAAGTTAGAGGTCCTTCCCCAGACGGGCTGCTCCGATTTGAGCGGATTATTCGCTGTGCCCTACCTCTTCTTTTCACGTTTTTTTGTGTTTTCTTTCTTTCATTTATGAAATTACTAGCTTTTACCCGCGGCTTCGCTCGCGTTAATTTTATGACTGTATAGACAGATCTCGTTTGACAACAAAACAACCCATAGCGCGACTTGTGGCGCCATCTGTTGGCCGATACAGCGCCCTCTATAGTAGAAATATTATTTTCCCAATGGAACGACATACTTTCACGGGATTAAAAGTAGCCTATGTTGGGCTCTGTACCCTAACAATATGTATGCAAATTTTTATAATGATCGGCTGCTTAGTGAAGCCGTGAAGGAATAACAAACAAACAAACAAACTCACTTTCTCATTTATAATATTAGTAACCCTATCATAGTACAAGGCTTATCGACGTGATATGCTTCTATATTATTATAGTAGAGCTTACTTCAGTATTAAAATCTAGATAAACGTTTTCTAATATTGTAAACTAAAAATTCTTTTTGTTTCAGTATTCTGCGTCACCTACCCAACGATTTTTGCTATAGGGGACATATTTTTATGGGGTTACACATCGGCATTGGCGTTCGAACTACCACAGGATCCGTATTCGCCATTTATGCATCACGCCGACCCACTACATCGCAGGGTCGACACCAAGGCCATTTACTATACCGACGAAGACGGAAAAATTCTGTACAAAAGACCATACCAAAGGTGACTGATGATATTTATTTCACAAACAAGTTTTTACTTAACCAGTAGATACTTGCTTTCATCTTGTCCCGCCATACCAACAATATTTCTGCATTATCCGATAGTTGACTGATAAAAGAATGCCTTCTGGCATTAAATCCGCCAATTGTTCTCTCAATAATTGTGCAATAATGAATAAATACCTAAATAAAAAATGAATGTAAATATTTGATATCTAGAATGATTTTTCCAAAATATGTACCATCTAAAACTTTTTTAAATTTCTCTGTGGTGCATACTATTTTGTATCTTAATAGACGTTGATACGGTTCAGTTTGTTCTGTCTGTTTATTATCACAGAGACGAAGGGAATGTCCGCTTGATAGCTATGTAGGAATTTCTTTGTTATGTACGCGTTAAATGATCTGCGAATTTGTACGCAATTTTATGTTATTCAACATAGCTTGAATAAAAAAATAAAAAAACTAACAGGCTGAACGTTAGTCTAAACTTTCATCAGGGTTAATTTAAATCGGGTGAAAAAATGCTCGAGCACTTTTTAAGTCTTGAATAACAATTTCCATTCAAACAAAAAAACTATAAATAGTATGCAATACAGAAATCAAAGTAAGAATTTAACCGTTTTATTGTTGATGATATTTTATTTTTATTTTTATAAGTTCATTAAAAGCAGATAGTTGCTCATCGTTGTAATCTAACTGAAGGGAAAGGGTGTTTTCCTTGTGTAGGTATAAAGTTAATTGGGAAAGTTTCTTAATCTCAGAGATCACAGTCATAATATGTGTGCTTTCCGTGTTATGCTGCTCTGGCTAAGGTCGCTTTGAAGAAAGTATTTTTTAGATAGTTTGTTTAATACATGAAGTAACATCAAAACTATGAGTAGTAATTCAAAACAATAATTTTAAAGGAATAAAATGCATTTTGATTACTAAATACTTGTTACTAACTGTGACTTGTTCATTCCCAGAAATTTTATAGTAAATCCAGTGCTTGCTAAACGCAGCATTGATGCAACAATGGATGAAAGCGAACTCAAAAAAGTGATTCAGGATTTTAAAATAGACAGAAAACAGATGCACGTTGAAACAAACAATCGAGAATTTCTGAAAAGGGAGCACATGGACAGACGCAGCGCTGAATTTCACAGAAGCAGTCGAAAGGATTTCTACCAAAAAGTGGAGATAATGTTGCAAGGGTACGTTTGATATTACTACTTTTCACTCAACGTTTTTACAGAAATATGCTAATGTATCTTATTTATGGGACAAAGTATTAAAAAAATGTGTAAAAACTAGAAAAAAGTATAACGTATCCATTTTAGACAAAATACTGACATCCAAATAATTTTAAAGTTTAAAAACTTTCTTATTTGTCAAATAAACTAATAGATTTTTGACAATCTTGTATAGACAAGACTTGTTGTTTGTCTCCCCGTGACCACGGCAGATGCAACTCTGTCGAAACGTCGTCGGGTGAAAAAACAAGTAAGTTTAAGTGTGCGTTCAAACCCCGTATTTAGTTAATAATAATGAATCTTGTATAGAGTTGACGTTTTTATTTGATAAAAAACCTTTCCGAAATTTTATTACCTGTCCTCACAATGAATACTGTTCGTAGGGCTGGCGTGGATGGAAAACAATGTTTATTGAAAACCCTGTGCCTGATGGGACAAAGCGAGAATCATCCCCAAGGATACTTCTTGCAGGAAATATTAAGAGCAGTATTTACGTAAGTATTTAAAAATGCGAAGTTTAATCAAATAAATAAATATATATTGACAAATCATACAGTTTGTATGATAGGATAGTCTTATTATGTAGAAATCGTACATACTAAATATCCGTGAAGAGTTTTGTTCCATTTATTATTTAGCGGGTTTACTCTTTTCTGGTATATTTTTGTTTACAGAAACTCAGGCACACAGAAATTCCTGGTGCACAGCAAAAACTAACATTCCATCCTGATATTCATATATTGTTGTTTCACTTTTGTCTTTCAATCTCGTTTTTTTTTTTTTACCTTTTCAGGCTACCAAAATCAGAAACTGACAACATAGAATACAGGGCATACGATGAAGCGTGGTCTGCGAAGCAATCATGCGACGAATTATACCCAGAATGTGAACAACCACTTGATTTAGACGCTTCTTCCGTTCGGTCTTGATTATGTTATAAATTAATAATTTTGGCTAACAAATAGTGCCTTGGTCTTATCCAGTTCGCCTTTTAGCCAGATAAACTGTCAATTTATAATATAAAACATACATTTTATGTAAATCAAATCGAAAACTGTCAATTTTTGTACAATTAATGTATGATTTCACGTCAATTCTTTGACAGATTTTGTGATGTCAAAAACATTTTGTATGTCTTGCTCAGAGCCCGTCAGTTTTCAAATTAGCTAAATAAGAACCAATTCTGTTTTTTACACTGAGTCATTACGTACTTAACTAACTACTACTATAACAATGTAAAGTACTTGAATACGTAATTATAATAAAAAATATTAGTGATAGAGATTCATACATTCAACCTCAGATACCAAGACATATTATTATTTCACAGCAATCTAGTCATTCTTTAGTCTTCATACATACCTAATACTAATTATGAAAATATAAAGTCATTAATTTAAAGCTATTCTAAGGAAAATCAGCAAAACCTTAATATTTGTAAGAAGAAATTACAATAATTAGGACAATGTAAAGTGTATTCGTTGAGGAAACTTATTTACAATTTTAAAATATTGTGTTAAATTCATAATATTAAACTGATCTATTTATCAATAGAAACAAAAATGTTATACCAAACAATTTAAAAGATGTGATTTCAAATAAACATAATTATAATGAATTGGCTATATTTTTTACATTCAAACCAAAGAAAAATATTCAGAGTGTTAAAAATGTTGAGGGTATTTTGACTAATTTTATGATAATAGATTTAAAAAAATATATTATATTGTAGTTTTATTTTCACTATTTTATCTATGAAACACGATGGTCAGCTAACCCGACTCTGATCAGAGAGTCTTAGTTGATATTTATAAAAATATTTAGAAAACTAACAAGATAAAACTTAGATGAAATAAACTAAGACAAAGTTGAAACGAAAGCCCGAGCATATTTCCGTATTGCGTCTATGTCACTTATTTCTTATGAAATAAAATGTTTATTTGCTAAAATTATACATAGTGTTTGTGTTTGTCAGGTGTAGGCACAATATGGTTGCCAGGTTGGCAGTATAATTTTTGTAAGGGTGCTATAATATGATAAATACTGAAAAACTGTTTATTTAGTAATCTAATTTGTTTAAACAAATCATACAATGACGCATATATTACATTTAATACAATATACAAATAAAATTGACAAAATTTTTTAAGACGTCACAATTTTTATTTGAATAATAAATTTTTCTTTGTGAAAATTGATCTATTTGATCAAATTGTCACACGTTTTCGTGGATTTCCTTTTTTGTTTCCAACACCACTTAATATTTCGAACACGAAATAACTGTAAATACATTGACACGCAACCATGTTAATTGATGTCTCATTTATACACATTTACGTGCACAGAATGGGCCGCCATATTGCTACAGTGTGATCTTGTTTTGTCACAGACAACCATGTAACTCAAAATTCAAAACTGGAATTTTATTTTTCTTAAGTGGCCAGTGATTTGAACTTTTTTTGGATTCAACAATGAATTATTGGAACTTTTTTCTTATTATAATATTAACAAGGACAGTTGTTAGTGAGAGATTTTGTGAAAATGCAAATTGTACGGATTATGAGGAAAATGAAACTTCCAAAGTGCTCTCAAGAAGAAAGAGATATTTAATATTTCCAGACGGCAGCTCGTTTCAATTAGGTCGGTAAATATATACTGTTATGATAATGTGAGTTCGTTCGACAGATTAGTGGTCCCGTAAGTTATATCATTTTTGCAAATATCACCTATTATGCTTTACCGTTCACCAATGTTGTTCGTTCATTTTGTTTTAAAAATTCACTTGTACTGGTTTAAGGTCTGTGACAACAACTGACTCTCTGTCTGCCGATGCTAGGTATTTATATCGAGTGAAAGCTAGGTGCACTACTTTCAATTTATTATTGGTGGAGGCTGAAAATGGAGCTGTTTGCTACCTCTTTGTATCACGCGGCACAAATATTTCTTCAATAATACTACTAATACCTTCTCAACATTAGCTGAGACATAATGTGGAATTAAGTTTAATATTCGTCTCTGCAACTGGCTGCCAGGCTCTTATAAGTATTATCTTATTTTTCAAAATGCTGTCTATCACGAAAAGCACAGACCGCGTCTTGTACTAGAAGATCTCTAATAAAGACTATACGTCCAAGAGCATTTACATAAGTCAATATACGTATAATTTATGCAGGGTTAATTGGCGGCTTAATCTACGAATTGCAATTGATATCTTAATGATATAGTGCATGTAAAATATACAGTTATTAGTAAGAGCCCTTTCACACTGACGATTGTCCGGCATTGGCGTTGGGTGGACGTATACATCATACCATACATAGCGCAAACGCGCCGCCACCTCAATGCGGCGTGAGCGTGCGTCCACACGGGGCAGTGCGACAACGTAGCAACGTTCTACGGCGGCATCGCGGGCGCCGCAGCGGTGACGAAAACGCTGTTGGCTGGCCTGCCATTTTCTACGACAGTCTGTGAAAAAACTGTAACGGCACTGCTTTCACTCCTCCCTGCCGTATTCCTCGTCTAAAGTCCGGTGTGTGGTGCGACGCCGGAGCCCACCGGATCACTTCGTGTGGCATAGCATACATTTTTTTATAATGTAACAAATATCCGCAGCAAGCGGCACCGCTCAGGCGCCAAAGCCGCACAGCATCGCACCGTGGACGCGCTCTAACGGCCACGCGCCACGCCACTATGAGAGGGAGGCAAGCATCGCCATCTAAAAAATCTGTAGTATTTTGAGATGAGATTTTTTTTAAACATACCAAACGCTAAATATTGAACGCAGTACGGCTTGGTACAGCCTAGAGTTTATAGTAAATTATCCTTAAAGCCAAGCTATTACAAATTTAATATAGTTAGTTGTCACATTTTCGTTAAGTGCCAGATAAACATGGGACCTAAATATAAATAGTATATGTGTTTAAAAGTCCCCGTATTAAGTTAGTGGTGTGACCTCATTCCGTAGACCCCTCAAATACTTCAAAGCGCCTTCACTTTCCGCGTTAACGGAACTAACTTTAAACTAAGCCAGCAAATTAATATGTAACTATTTCAAAATTTCTAAAACAATATTATAGGAAATAATGTCAAAGGAGATAATAAAATTAATTTTGTAGTAGTATGCCTTTGTGCTCCAGCTCCGTTGATTCGAAAATTCAAATTTTGTGACAAATTCAAATTTCATTAAAATTCATGTCATAATTCAAATTTCAAAAATTTTAACTAGAAGTTGCTTATTTTTATAAACACCTCTTTAGTAGGTATATACGACTGTTTACGCCACAGATAAAAGAAATTAATAGATAGGCAATAATAAGTGTGGTCTTTCTGGTCATAACATTGACATATACGTATAACGCGAAACTGGACTCTAAACGTGACTAGCTGACCCGTGCCCACTTCGTTGGGCATAATGTTAATAATCCTTTTTTAGTACAGAGTGTTATGTTTTAATTTCTAATTGCCAAAAGGAGGGTTATACTTAGGTATAGTTTGTATTTGCATGCTAATACAAAATTCGAAAGTAACTCTGTCCGAAAAAAAGCAGCGTTCGTAAGAAACGCTTTCATTCGACCGTTTTTTCTCAGATTCACTTTGCAAAACCGACTACCACGTAAAAGCCTTTTTATTTTTCGGTTTTTTATATAACCTATGACACTCAGCAATAATGTGGCTTTCTATTGGTGAAAGAATTTTCAAAATCGGTTCAGTAGATCCCGAGATTACCCCTTACAATTTAACAAATATACAAACACACAAACTTTACTTCTTTATAATATTATATTAGTATAGATAAATAAAACGTCACATTTGAAAGCTGTCACTTTGTATTTATATTTATTTAAAAATACACTACCAATCAAACGATACGATTCTTGGGAGGGCGTAGTTCTTTGACGTTTAACTTATAGAAATGGTTCGTAATTCGTATACTATTGTGGCGAACAACATTACTATTGGAGAGTAAAACTGGCTTTCAAAAAAGGCTGTTTGTTGAGTTTCTTGCGGCACTTCTTCTCAACAGGCCATTCACGTCGAATTGCTGGTAGGATAAAACAAATTTTTGACGTGCGAAAGTATTTCCTGTAAATCAAAAGAAATCTAATTGCAAAATAAATGATTTTATTTTATTATATTTTTATTTTAAACTCCCCCGTTTCATTGTTCTGTCGTTTACTTTTTCATGGTTTTTTAACGTTAAATATTAAAGATTCAAAGATTTACAACTTTTATTCAGAGAATAGGTTTATAGATTTAAAATAAAAATCTGTAAGTAGAGTATTTTATTAACATAACACAAGCAAAAAACACCATTCCAAATCTTTTCACTTTTTTTTAATAGACAGACACAAAAACATGTGACAGAAAAAGGGATGTCGGCCAGGATTATAAAAATAAGGTTTTATAAAAAATATCAAACCTCTAAGGGCGTACATACAGAAATAAATGATTTGCGTAAATTAATCTACTCTATTAACTACTACTATAATAAATCTTTTTTATACAAATTCACATCAATTACTTTTTATTTTACAGTATTCTGCGTGCAAACGGCAGCATTAATTCCTATTGGGGACATATTCTTATACAGCAACACCGCAGCTTTGGCATGGTCTCTACCAACAGACCCTAACTTTTTTATGAATTTCAAACAATTCACCAAGGATGCTATGAGAAGAGGCGACACGAAAACCACAATTAATTATTTGGATGAAAATGGAAAAATAATAGCCAAATTTCCTTATAAACGGTAAGATTTTTATTTATTTTGTTAAGTGCTACTTTCGGATAAAATATCCGTCAAATAAACTAACTACTTTGTTAACGAGCATCGTTAAAGCTTTGGTTATAATCCAGAATAATATAACCTTCACTAACAGGTGTCTCCCTACCCCCGGCAAAGAGCACAGGTTCGATTCCGCACAGAAAGAAAACACAAACGTAAAGATGTAAAATTTTGCATAAATAAATTCTACATAATTCAAAGTATCCGCACAGCGCCATTTGGTCCCAAATTAGGTATAACTTTTTATTTTATACTACTTGTCTGTGTTGTGTTTTAGTACCCACTGGAAATCGGATATATTCTATTCCCGTACCATAGACGGAAAAAATATTACTTATTTTTATTTATTTACAAGAACGGGACGCAACACTGGCGGCTAGGCTAATCTAATCAACTTAGATTAATTACTTTCTAGATGGAGGGTGTTCATACAAAATTGAATCGCTAAACGCTCGATGACATGTACTTGACACTTGCGTAATGTTGCCAATGGAGGTGTTGTTTCCAAAAAGCGGGGAAATAAATAGAGTTTGTTTGAATTTCTCAACTTACAAGTAACAACATTTTAGGTATATGATATCGTAAAATCACAAGGACTTCCATTAGAGAACGTGTCACATACCTACGTAAATAAATACAGTAGCAGCAGCAACTGTTTTAAAATTAATCAGTCGAAGCAATAAAAATAGTTGGAAAATGGGAAACTATTTTCACAATCGTGCAACACCGAGCATTAAAATAATACGCTAAAATCGTATTGTTTCTTTTTCATAATTAACTACAAAATACTTACTATGAAATATTTAAAACTTTCCTGTGAAAAGTGATATCATTACATTTCTTTTGTTTTTCAGACGTGTTGTGACACGATTTATTAGCACAAACCGCCATGTTTAATTTTTTTCCGGGAGACACGTTTGGCGCGCTTTGACATCGACAACTACGAAGCGGTTCGGCAAAGTTCAGCGTTTGGTGCCAGACTGGCACCAGTTGAGGTGTATCAAAACGGGTGCAGGGATACTCCCTCTTTATGTTATTGCTCTGAGCTAATCTAGTAATTAAAGATTTTCTAAAACAAATATTACAGAAAGCAGCTAATACGTCCAACATTCGCAAAACGAAGTATCGAGAAAATAGCATATAGAGAGAAATTGAAAATCAAAATAGATAGAACGCGAATGCACGGGAAACAACTGAACAGGGATTATTTGAAAAAGGAACACGCTGAGTACGACTCCGTCGAGTTCCACAGAAGCAGCCGCGTTGGATTGTTCGAGAAATTAGAAAAGCTATTTACGACGTGAGTTGTTTTTTTTAAATTTTAACATTACAACAAGAAAATGTTAACATTGAAAATATTTATGGGAACGATTTCACGAAATACACAAAATCTGCGATGACTTCTGGAAATTTAGGGCTACGTGGTCAGACGAGGGCTCAAAAGGCGCAGAATTTATCGAGACACATTATGGCGTTGTTTTCTTTTGAAAATCGGAAAGGATTGGAAAAATAATGACTTGATGAATTACGTAACGACATTTACGATTTCGATAAAGACTCGCTCACATACCTAACAAGATGTTTATAACGTAAAGTAGCTCATAACCGTCTAGCTACTATGGTACATTTGCAATGTGCAGATTCTTGCGTACTGCGTGCGAAATATACAATCGTAATGATTACAATCCGTGCCACGAGAGATGAGACCTAACATGAAACAAAATACCGAAAATACATACTTGACGTTTCGTTGAATTCTAACCAGTTTTGGACCTTATTCTAACTAGTCTTTTTTGGCAGGACTACGTGTTTCGTTGTTTCGGATGGACAAATTCATGGTTGTCCCCCTGATTCATTGCTGATTTTGACTTGCGCAGTAGACAACTTCTAGTGAAATGGTATAGAAATCGTCTACTACGCAGGTCGAATCTCATCTCTCGTACACGCAAACAAGCATACGGCCGGCCTGATGGTAAGCCGTCAACGTAGCCACGGGTTTAACTCACGCATTGCCAACACAAAGTGGAGCTCTGGGGACCTTACTCATCGCAGGAACACAACATGGGCGAGACCAATGCTATTTGGCTACGATCTTCTGTAAGGTGGAGGTCCTTCCTCAGACGGGCTGATTCGATTTACCTCTCTTACGTTTAAAAATTTCGTGAAGACATTGGCATATTAAATGTAAATTATTATTTTAAAAGAGGTATCCAATGACTAAAATTCTTATTACGAGTTCGTGTTTATTCTTGCATAGTTTAATCTAAATTATATTAGTAGATTTGAGCTTACAAACCTCATGTAAACGATTAACATTCTCCAATAAATGTTCAATCAATCAATGATAATTACCTATAACTGTAATCTAGATCGTTAATTTGCAGACCGAATAATAGAGCAATAAACATGAAGTATGGTCTACGATACACTGAATTACCTACATCAACTCAATAACTACTTAATTGTGTTTAAGAATATCATAATTTTTATTACGGTCAATAAAATTTAAGTTATAAATAGACAATTTACATTATAATACTGTGATCGCCCATAATCATCCCACTGCAGGGATACGCATCTCCCTTCAAGCGAAGCGAATTAGAGCATACCCAGCCACGCTGATCCAATGCAGATTGGCGGAGACCGAAGTCAAGCCGCTTGAAGACCACCGGCTTGGCTTAACGACTGTCAACCATCGACTACAGTCGCATTATTATAATGTAATAGAGTTAATTTTGTGGGCAAATATTCCTCAAACTACCGATCGAAAAGGGGGTGATCTCAAAAGCCTATTCCCAGTTCTATCTATATTCTGCTATGCTGTCTTTTCGCTAGTCACAAATGCTTAAACAGGGTCTTAATTTCAAATTGTGGTTAAAATTTTAAAACAAAACTATTATTAACTATTTAAAATCTAAGCAGCGACAGATAATAATCAGAAATTGCCTTACCAAAAGATTGTTGCTAAACAGCACGATCTACTGTGC
Source organism: Endotricha flammealis (assembly GCA_905163395.2). Taxonomy (NCBI): domain Eukaryota; kingdom Metazoa; phylum Arthropoda; class Insecta; order Lepidoptera; family Pyralidae; genus Endotricha; species Endotricha flammealis. Next base: position 12,927,134 of record LR990867.1, on the reverse strand, counting down.
AGTGCCTTTGAAATTTTTTTTTTTCTAGCCAAATACATTTAAAGATACTTGTCGAATATAAAAAAAATAAAACCATAAAACAAAAGACATTTAAAATATTTTTAATCTGTGCACAGACTCGGGCAAGATGGCCGACAGTGCGTTCTCTACAAGCTATGCGAGGCGGCTCAGACCGCCCCAGTACAAGGCACATTCCTACAGGAATTCCTGCGGGTCGTCTTCACGTAAGTATCAATTAATGTACCTTTGGAATTCGTTTTAAGTGTTATTTTCTAATGTTTATAGAAAATTCTATTATTATGAAGATAGAGTTAGAAAGTAGGAAATCGTCGTTCCACTGAACGTTTGAAAAATCTTTCGTCATTTCGAAAGATATTTTTTTTATGACAGAGTAGGACAAAGGAGTTAGCGAGTCACTCGATGGTAATGACTAATGATTGACTATAAGAGTCTTGGATGCTTTGCCCACCTATGAAGAGTATGAAGGGATTAAAAGGAAGTTAATAAAACTTAATTTATCATCATCATCATCATCTCAGCTTCAAGAAGTCTACACACGCCATAGGTCTTCCCCTATTAATACTACCGTATGACAGGCTGGCAGCGGCCTGTATTCACCGGCTTCCTACGACTTTCCTTATAAAGGTTGTTTGACTACCTTACGAGCGGTAGCTAAATCTAATTCCCTGCCATACTGTTTTAAAAATATTATTAACAGGACTTAAAAGGTATATTTTTTCAAATTGCAGATTACCAAAAGGCAAAATGTTTGAAATAGATGAACACAAAGAGTATGACAAGGCTCATACTCCGACTGATGACTGCTCGACCTTGTATCCTGACTGCGAACGATTACAGATAAACTTATAAATAAAAAATACCATAAATAATCTTTTTTCGTGTTTTTTTTTATGTCGGCATATGTACGGCATACAAACAAGCTTATTACCTAATGGAAAGCCGTTACCGCCGCTTATTCAATTAGTAACACCAGAAGTGCTTCTAATAGGAGAAGGGAGAAGCGGTTTACCGAGTTAGTCTTCTGAATCACTCACTTATCAAAGAAAATTGCTGCTTTAAGCAGATATTTTGTGAGTTTATGTAACATTGTCGGTCTAGATGGTCAATTTCATAAATGATCCAAAAACAGTATTTCATTGTAACTAAATGAAATGTTTTTGATTTTAATATTGGGAGGAGAAGACTGGGGTGATGACAATTGGACGATGAGGTGGATTGTGTGAAAGAAGATAGTGCTAAAATTCTTACTTTGCATAATTTTAATATAAGCATGGAAGTTATGGTAAATAAATAATGGAGGGAGGGCAAGCAAATTTTTACATAGTACCTTTAAAAGAAGTAGCTTTCGCTGTCTGTCTGTCCCTATGATTAGATCTTTAAAACTATGCAACTGATTTTGATGCGGTTTTTTAATAGATCGAGTGATTCAAGACGTTTATATAACGTTTCCAATGCGTTGCCTGCTAGGGACACTAAGGCAATCGCACTGGTATGGTACTAGTGTAACCTACTTCTATTACTAATTGTACTAGCTTGAGCTATAAGGTGTTTACATAGAGCAGCAAGTTTTTTTAGATATCTTTACAACCTGCTACTATAGCCTTTCTTTCTCATTTGAAAGGTAAACTTGACCCGCACCGACTTGTTGGCACCGGAGACCTGCCTCTCTATGTAGGCACCCTAGTTTAAGGTGTGTTTTTGTAAATGGAGCATTTACCATTCAAATGAGAAAAAAAGGACTTCCAGGACTAGGTTGTAAAGATATCTCGAAAAATTCATATAAATACTAGAAATGAAAAATTTGAGGAAAAAAAATATACTGTTGGTAATAGTTAAGGTACCAATGTGTGAAGTGATAATTGTCTCAAATTAGTAAAGACTCGTTATATTTATTTCTCGCATATAAGAAAATTTTAATATTAATATAAGGAAGAATATCTTCTTTTGCATTTAGTGCCATGGTGTTCACTCGTTTAAAGGAAAATTCTTAAAAAAATAAAAATAAAAGAAAAACCTCTACCAGGTATTAGAACTATTTTAATAATCTTTGTAGCAATACTCTCTACTTTATCAAATTTCGCTTTGCTTCAATAAGCTTAATTGCTTATTGTCAATCTGATGTCCCCATTGTTGATCCTAGGTCTACAACGGTATACAGGATACATAACGGTGGGAATATGTGGTAAACTTGTTCCGAATGCTTTGTAGGACTGGATGTATCTATTTATAGTGCCACTTTCTCATTTTCCAAGTATAACCAATTTGACAGTAATAAAAAACAAGGTTATTAATTTAGATCATAACCTATTCAATAATTTTCTTTTCTTGAGTTTGTTAGAAGTTGTTTGAAGAAAGCAGACTTGTTTTTAAAAGTGGGTTTTTCCTCCTAAACCATATTTAGGGTCAGAAACTCGTATGTAATTATCGTCTTTTTTTTATTCCTATCTAAATTAAAGAATCTTAATTGCCAAGCAGTTGTAAAAACTTTTAATAACATTTGGTTTCTTTAAAATTTGTGACTCACCGTTAGAAATATGCAGCTAGTCAGATTCACTCTATCAGAAACTAGTCTAATTTACAAACCCGTTACAAAACCGTTTTCTTTAATTTTGTTTAAGTTCTGCGTGAGACCATTTGCCAAATTAGGCCAGAACTTCCGAATAACTTCCTAAAAAATATCCTTATGCAGTTCTTTCCTCATTTACCGTTAGTAGTTCTTAACGTATCACTTAGCAAGTTTTGTTTCTGTTTCGTACGGAGACTGTAATTGTATGTAAACAGGGGCACCAACCAATTTGTGGTGTGTTATGAATTTTTATACTGTCGTTTCTTAGTTGCTAAGACACTGAGCTTCATTCGTGTCACATCAATTTGTAACACATAGTTTGTAATATTAACTCAATTATTTCTTGAAAATATTTTTTTGAATTGTATCTATCGCTGGAATCAAAAGTGATTTTTGCATTTACAAAATTTTGTGTTATTTCAAGTTTTGTAATTATAAATAATTCCATAAGTGATAATTCTTTGGAACTTTCAGATAATATTTCTGGTTTAATCATGAGGATTACAGTGTTATCAATTTTAATTGTGATAGCTGTGTCTGCAGAGGATTTTTTAAACAATTGCACAGAAACAAGTGAACATTCAAGCAAAGTATTATCGCGACGGAAAAGGTTTTTGGCATTTCCAGATGGCAGTTCCTTTCAATTTGGTATCTATTTATTTTTTATTATAAGACCCTTCCAGTGGGTCAGTCTATTCTCTTAACAAAATTCTTCCAAATCTCGCGTCAATTTCAATCGCTGTGTGACAGGAATTGAGCCGGGTAGCGATTGAGACTTGA